>SEMN01000040.1:1210000-1690000 GCA_005408345.1 Macquaria australasica | reverse complement strand
ACATCTAAATGTCCAATTCTGAATGTCAAACCAGAAAAGAACACTTTGCCTAATTAAATTCATGGAGGAGTAATCACTCAAGATGACACTCTTTCTCTTATGACAGATTTATAAAGTTTGATATTTATCTTGGGTAATCCGGGGGAAATAAAAATCCCCTCCTGACCACATTTGAGCAAATGTTGTGTCAGTCAATGCCTGATCTCCAACCTTCATTAGCCCAGAGAAAACTGGACTCAGAAACACTCATGGTGTAAAACATGCAGGGGAATACAAATTGAACGAGAGACACTTTCTCCCTCTATTTCTCTTTCTCCCTCAGTGTTTTCTTCTCTCATTCCTTTTTTCTTTCTCTTTTAATTTGGCCCCTCTGTTTGTTTTTCTTCATTCTTTCATTAGTTGAAAAAACATAGCAGGCATTCCAGCTGTAATACCGCTGAGATTCAATATCAGTGTGGGGATTCGGACTCATGTGTGTGAGTGTGTCAGCAGCTAACAGACACAGAGAGAGAGATGGCAGCACACTAGAGACGTTAGGCATTGCCTCATAATGATTCATCCCTGTGCTATGTGTGCATGTAGGCAGACGTATCAGCCACACAGGGGCATTATGGGAATACTGGAGATTCCCAATGAAGACATTAAGACTGGATGAAAGTTGCATTTAGGTATATTTGGATTTTTTTTCATCAAAAGAGCCGTGTTACTGCAGACACCCTGGACTCCATGCATGATTGATAACTGCACAATAGCTCACTAGATGCTAGCATCAGATAACTTTGACAATTTCCTTCATTGCACGTTAAGCTGATGTGCCTGAAAAACATCTAGAGCTCAAAATACATTTGACTTGATATATATTTTGACTGATACTGAAGAGTCCCAAAAACACACATTTGCCTCAAAGGAGGTTTTCGATCTGTACACCCTGTATCCTTACACCCTCAGTTCAGATAAGGAAAAACTCCCCATAAACACTGAAACATCATGACAATAATATGTAAACAGTACAATTGTGTTAATCTTATTCTGATCAAAAATATTCCACTTGATTAAACTTTAACTCTATTTCATTAACCTTTAAAATCCATCCATTCATTTGCTATACCCGTTCATCCTTAATAACAGCTGATATATAAAATCAAATCATAACCGATTATTACAGTATATCATAAAATGAAACTAGAAATTATTAAAAAACTCAAACTTTCACAGATACATATACAGTATTTGGCCTTATACCTCTACCAACCTGTAAATCATTTAAAACATATAATGAATTATGTTTGAACAGATACTCCAGTGATTTAGTATTGTACTTGCATAAAGTTGGGGTACTCACAAGAGCTAGATTAAAACAAGAAGACTTTTAGTCCCTAGCATGGGTCAACCTCCAGAAGCACTGGATCCTACATTTACCACAATGCAACACATTAGCCTCCTAAACATCAAACATTTGATGTCAAAAGGTTACTGAGATATACCAAGATTTACCCAACTATACTGAAATCTGAGAAACATAAACTAAATATGGAAAAATAAAAAGATGAAAAAATAATAAAAAGTGACTACTAAGTACTTAATATGGCAACAAGTTCAGGATTTGCTAAGTTAAGTGATATCATAAACACTTAAAATAAGGCAGATTCAAAGCCTCATCTTGTTGTTTGACCTCTGCTGTAATGCAGAATGTTTATCTGGGTTTTCTTATGCTCACTGATAATTCAGCAGGAAGGATTTTTGCATTATTACGAAAATATGGAAAGACCGTTTCTGTGAAAGTGTATTTGATGGTGTGTAAATGTGTTTTCCTATCAAGGTCCAAAAATGACAGTATTCCTTGGTCATAATCTAGCTGCACTCTGACCTTTTGGGGAACTGAATCAGATACAGTTTTCGAATCATCCCTGAGAAAAAGTTCACGCAGAATGTCAGTGCAAACACACACGTAGATGCCCCAGATATGTCCATAGGCTGAATACTTGTTTCTAGCAGCCACACCAACAGCCCAATAACCCCCCACCTCCACATCCCAGCTGTGTTTTCCAGAGCTAAAGCCTTCAGAACCGAAAACATCTAAGCTGCACAGCCTTTCTGGGTTTTTAGGAAGCGGCTGACTCTTGTCACTTGTTGTTGAACGGGTCATGTGTTCTGATATAGCCAATAGTGAGTCGCCAGTGTTGGGGTCCAGAGTTACAGGAGCTTCAGAGAAAGAAAATAGAAACAAAAGGTAAAGTTTATTGAGATGTTTATTATAGATGGCATTACAGTGTATTCATAAAACAGCCTGGTGTTGCTGTGGTGATGACGTTCATCATTTACCTTTACATGCCACTGTACATTAAAATGACAAACTATGGCGAGACAGAAACACTTACTGTATTGGATTATATTCTTCATCTTCCTCCAGACAATGAACAGCAGCTTCCCAAGGTGTTTGGCCTCATCGATCAGAGCTTCTGATGGAGTCTCTGGTTCTGACAGGTTGCATTGGGATCTGAAAAAAAATTAGACAGCCAAATATTTTTAAATACCTCACATTGGTAGCATTTTAGTTTGGTGCAAAGCAGCAAATACCTCAAAGTTATAATCCTCACTATCTTCATCATGTCAAACCGATTTTTCTGTATTATTCATGGCTGGTATTTACTCTTCTCTGGCTTAAAAATTAATTTTCACTCATGCAATGTACCTACTGGACGAAATTTGCAATACAAGAGCTGAAACATGCACACATTTCACACAGTTTGTGTGCATGCACATATGTCACGCATTTTGAAGAGAAGTATGTATAGCTATATGATTTCTGAATAATCCCCCATCTTCTTCTGTTGTATTTCTGACAGAGTAGCTACTCAAAGCATATTTTCCTGCTCTCAGTGATCAATAAACCTGTGATTTAGAACAGAACTCTGGGATGATTAAGACGTTCTTATTATTACCACCAGTAACCACAGGTGTTGCAAAATTAACCAAAACTGAAATCTTACAGATGACTTCAACTTTAATGTTAATTGTAACGAAAGTAAGAAGTTAGTATCTAGTTACAATAAGTTTATGACATTTGTTGGTGATAACCTTTTTTTTTTTTGACAGGCCAGGTGAGATTTATTCTTTATTGGAAGTATTTTCAAATAGTATGTTTCACTTTTTCAAATTTGTGCCAGGTTAACTTCCCCACCTTCAATCAAGGGAATCGCAAAGCAGCTCTTTCTCTATCTCTTATTGTTTCTAAATGTAGCACTTAAAGCTGTTCAGCATATTTGAATAAGCTGATGTACCTGCATGATTCTTGCAATTTTTGGATTGTATTCACATGGCTGAAATGCACTTATTGTTAAGTCACTTTAGATAAAAGCATCATGTGATGTAATATTGAAGTTGACACCTTCAAATGCTGACTGTCATTCAGTTGTGCTTTGATAGTGTACAGGAAGCAACTTACCGCTTCATAGTGGATTTGACATTCTGTCAAATAAAGAGAAAACAGGATAACAAATCAATATCTCTAATTTAGTTAAATATTCACTATTAAGATCAGAATATTAATTAACACAGCTAATCATTGAGTACCAGCATAAATGAGATGTCCACAGCTGTCATCTCCCCCTCTATGGTTTTGATTTTGTCCGTGATGGAAGAGATTTCTGCATTCAAATTAAAGATCCTGATTTTCATTGCCTCACTCTTGAGCGTCGCCTCTTTCCTCACTGCATCAATCCTATCAGCCTCCTCTGCTCGCAGGAACTGGTAAAGCTTCTGAAAATCCTCTTTGATTGTTTTCTCTGTCTGCTGAGCCTGGAGCTGAGGAGAAACACCTTTTTGATTAAAGTAGACAACACATGTTGCTTTCTGCCTCTATAACTATTATGTCTGTGACTTACCTTGATGTGGTCGGCCATTTCATCACAGTTGAGTTTTTCCATGTTGAATGACCCCAGTTTGCTTTTTAAGTGCATCAGTTCAACCTTGAGTTGGGTCTACAAATAAAGGTGCATGCATTAAATACATTTTAAACAGTGGATTAGTTACATAATACATTTGCCTGACATGTGCAATATGAAAAATTATTTCTAAAATGTTCTACTACCAATCCCAAAACCTCTTCATTGGTTTTATTAAACTATATATATTTACTCACCCTATGGGCGTCTGCTGCTTCATTGAGGGGGATGCAGTTGTGTTTCTTATGTTTTTGTGCATCCCTACAAATCACACAGATGAGCTGTTGATCATCCTGACAGAAGAGTTTGAGTTTCTCACTGTGCAGACTGCATATCTCCTTAGATTCTGAGTAAGATCTCTGACTCCTCTCTTGTCTGAAGGTGTCCGACAGGTTTCTCAGTGCTAGATTACGTGGAGGCTGAGCCATTGGAAATATTTCCTTGCAGACCGGGCATGCCTGGAGTCTACTCTGTCTCCACCACTCCTGAAGACAGTGCTTACAGAAGCTGTGACCGCACAGCAAGAGAACAGGATCCTTAAATATATCACAGCACACGGGGCAGGTGCAATCCACCTCAGACTGTGACGCCTTGGCAGCCATTCTGTTGATTTCTCCTGTGGTTGTATGTTCCTGTTCGTCTCAGACAGCCAGCTTACTTTCACTTTCACAGATTCACTCGTATTTGCTCAGCCAGTGCTCAGGTTCAGTACTTTTAGTTCCAAATGGTTTCAACAAACACTAAAAAAATTCAAAATTTACATAAATAAACATACTATTTACTGGATGGTCGTCCTTATTTCGGTTTACAAATACATTACCACGAGCAGCTTTAGGTGCTGACTCCCAGTGACTTCTTCCTGTGTTCTGCGTGCCCTGCGCAATAAAGAGTAACACACTCCTCTGGTTTAGCCAAAGAATGAGGAAAGAAATAATCCTGTTTATCTGATTGGTTACTGTATTTTCTCAGATGTTCCTGCATGATGACTAGAAACAGTAGTATTAACTGAAACTCATAAAGATGAGCAGAGTCATTTACATAAGCTGTCAGATGAACAGTTTTGGACAAATTGGCAAACTATTGTAGACCATATGCTACCTTTGCACACTTCACTACTGTAGGCTAAGGTAGGAGTAACATTAAGCTAAAAGGCAGACACAAATCAGGGTAAAAGGTCATTGTTTGTGTAGGTGTGATAGTCCAATGATTAACAGACAATTCAGGCTTTGGTAACAAGTCTTAAAGGAAAATGATGTTTCATAATGAGGGTATTATTCTCTTTCTATTAGTTCTACCAGTTGTGATAACATCTTACTCACAAAAGTATTTGGTGGCAACAAACACAAGTGGTCAGTCCGACAGTTAAGTCAAATTAACTACCACTTTGTTAAGAGGTCAAACAGAAAGTGAGCGCAACCACACTGGAACAGGAAACTGTGACTGCAGCAAACTATGGTATGGTAGGTCGAATCTGAACCAGAAAGTCTGTCTGTAACTGTGAGGGAGACTCTCGAGAGACCGCTACAACCTCCAAGGCGAGGATCATGTGGCCGACGAGGGTGGCTGAGCTAGTGCTACTGCTACAGAGTTAATCTGCCAGCGTGTTTACTGCCGGCTGTGCGAGCTGTTATTACAATGTTATAACATGGCCAATTCATGGAGAATTCTTGATGCTGATTGGCTGAAAGTTGTGCATTACCTTTTAGTAACTGGACAGTATAACAGAACACCAATGACACAGGTGTTTGTTTGCAGTTTTAAACTGTAGGCAAGGATAGCAACAGCGAGGTTTAGTTAAGGATCTTGGTGCTAGGGTAATTTGTGCAACCACCACTGATAACAACCAAGAAAAAAAGTACATAGATGCTCAGTCAGAATCGTGCAATTTTAATTTAAACATTTGTGGTATTTGTGTGAATCTGGATGCCCAAATATAATAACAGTAGGAACACCTTAAAACACAAACACACTGTAAAAAAAAGAAAAAGAAAAGACAAAAGATGCACCTTGTTTTGTGATGTTCTGTTGGGGTAATAGTTTTAATGATCACTCATCAACTCACATGATCAAACATTTTGAGAGAGTCCAGGGACCACTGATTTTATAAAAAAAAAAAAAAAAAAGGTCTTCACAAAACATGTAGGATCAATGGTTGATGGCTTTCCGGTGATTTTAGAATTATTCCTGGAAATATATCAGTTTTCCTGTTGAATGCCTCTGCAATCAGCCCTACAGCTCTGATTCAGGAAGAAGGTCTGCATATCTGAAAAGCAGCATGGTTTACATTTACACATTTTGTACTCTGCTTTGTTCACATTATCTAAAAACTATTTTTACCAAACAGCTTAACTGCAAACTTTCCATTTTACCATGAGAAAAACAAATGGGAAGAAACCAGTGCAGGTGAAAAGTTGATCCAGTTTACTGCAATCACAGCAATTTAATGCACGACAGTTGCTTGATAGTTTTAATGAGGTCTGGAGATGGTGTCTTTGTTTCAGTACATACAACAATCTTCAGAACACAAACACACGTGCTAAAGAACCCAGGATCCAGCAGGTATTTTTCCCGGGAAATGGAACCAGATTTTGGTAAGAATGCCTGTGAAACACCGGGATCTCAGTTCCTGGGATTCGATCTCTCATTAATACTGGGAGGGTGGGAGTGGATGACCCCGGAGCAGGCGGTAACGTCAAATATCCTGCAGGAGCAGATGGGTACAGGATTTCAAAACAGTCCTGTGTACACCTGTAACTTACAAAGTGAACCATTCACAAGTTAATGTTAGCAGCATTGATTCCAGAGCAGGACATAATATCAGATGTTTCTGAGAAGAACTTATGAATGGGTAATTTTTGAAATTTGGTCACATTTTAACACACACTCAATTTCTTTAACATTATTTTGGCATCTTTCTCTCGCTCTCTCACTCTCTCTCTCTCTCTCTCTCTCTCATGCACACATATTCACATTAAAGCACACACATAAGCTACATACATCAAATTCACAGCAGTGAAAATCACAAGTGATCTGCCCCTTGACCGCTGCAGCAATAGCTATCAAAGGCTAACTGTTTTAACATGACAGCACACACCGCCATGTGGTTACTCTTTACCTTCTCTCTCTCTCTTTCTTTTTCTCACACAGACTTTAAAGGAGAAATCTTAATTAATGTGGCCCGCACCATTCAAACTGTGTCCTCTTTTTCAGTCTCCTCTTCCATCACAACAAGAAATCAAACAATTTATAAATCATTTGTGTCTTTTAAGCTGCTGAAAGTTTAGTTTTAGAATATTATTTTTATCGTTTCTGCATCAAAATGAGGGAATTAGACACATTTCTGTTTTGACTCTATATCTTCTAGACATGACAATTGCCTCAAGAAAAGGGACAGCATTTTGTAGTTTAGCATATTTGCATTTTATAATTTTTGTACCATTCAGACTTTGCTTTTTGCTTTTTTTAATTGTGTGGCATGAAGTAAAGTAAACTGATTTTAAAGTAATTTGTGGCAAAAAAATAAAATAAATAAAGCATGTAGTTTTTACTGTATGTTGCCATTTTTGGTTCAGTTTAATTTGCTGTGTGTCAGTGTGTAAAAAGCTGACAGTCTATCCATATCTCTCACAGAGAAAAGATTTAACAGCATGAGTTCAGTTACATATCTTCATGATAATGTCTCTCCTACAGTATTCAGACTTTTCCCACTTACCTTTCCTACGCTGGTGTAATTATTAGGGCTGGGGATAGTGGTGCGGGGGTGGATTCTTGTGAGACTGTTCCTATACTTAAATATTATGTCCATAACCATAAAACATTCAATCCACATAAAGCCAAGTGTTCTGGATCTGGCCACAGTAGCCTCCCCAGGGTGGTGCAGTAAAACCGCCCTGAGCCGCCATTAGGTGGAGGGAGCTGGAAGAAATACTGGACAGAGGCTGGGACCGAATGAGAGCCAGAGCACAGCTGATGGTAAACTAATTTTGTTGGCCTGATACCCCCCCTCCCCAAAGAAAAAATAAATAAAAAAACACACACACACGCAGTACGTGTTGTGTTCACACACACACGCAGTACGTGTTGTGTTCACACACACAGTGTACACATCTATGTGGAACATACAGTACTGTATCATGCTTCCACACAAGTGAGGAGTCTCTTAGGACGCCCAATATGGGACAAAATCACACACACACACTCTCTCTCTCTTTCCGTCTCTTCCCTCAACTGCTCTCACACACACTTGATCACCATCTCACCGAGTAAGGCATATGCTCCATCATTTGCCTTAAGGGACAAAAGACTGGGAAGGAATTCAGCAAGACACTGTAGCACTACTCTGCACACTCTTGGAGAGAAGTGTTGTATTTGTGTGTATTAACAATGTTCAGCTGCAGAGCTTTCCTCTCTGTGGAACAGAAGAAACACTACACAAGTCTAAATCTGGACTTGATATCCAATGTACACTATTTCAAATGAAGAGAAGAAAACATCAGTCATGTTCTTTACGTGATAAATTGTTCCAATTATGTCTGAAAGGGGTTGCATGTTAATGCCAGCAATCATTTTGTAAAAGCATATGTCAAGCATTTAAATGTTAAATGTCTTAATTTGAAATTGAAACAGCTGTTTCTGCCACATGAAGGTTACCTGAGACTAAAACCACTGTCTGCCCATCTGATGCCCCACAGCTACCTTATAAGCCTTTTCACCCTCTGAAGAATAAAAGGAATAACAGAAAACTGATTGCAGTGATAATAGGAGGCCACCCACAAAGAAACTTTGAACATGCAGAAAAAGCCTAATTAATATTTTTGCTTTAACTGTCTTTTACTGTATTATGTTTGTCTCTTTCTGTCACCGGACACTAATAAAGAATCAGCGAAAAAAAGCTGTAAGTGTAACCGGAGCGGCAGATCCTCGGCAGGACATTACAGGAATTTACGATGTGTTAAATGTTTCCTTTGTTCCTCCCTGTGGCAGCTCACTCCGGCAATTAGGGAAGGCAGCGGCCTGCAATGACTTCAACCCCCCCCCCGTATCTTCATCTAACATAATTTTTCTGCAGAATTATTTGATTGATTGATTGATACTTAGAGTCTTTCATACACCCAGTGATCAGCACCATTAAATAACCCGTGCACTTGCATCTTTGTCTTGCTGACAGAAACATGAAGTAGCATGCATTTGACTTGTGCACCACCATGTTAATCACCAGAGGAGATTCCTTTAATACTGCTATTGTTTTTCTATATTGTGGTAAAATCTGAAACCCAGCTGTGGCACATTGCCAAAGTCTAAAATGCCAGCAGACTTTTTTTTCTGTGCACTCAGGCCCTGAAATAAACCCCATGCGCCATTCCATTTGGCAAACCAATTTGGGATGGAGGGTAGGGGCAGGAAAGGGAGAGGTATAGGTTAGCTGTAGTAATAATCATAAATCACTTCTGAAATGCTGCCATGTCACATGCCAGACTGCGCCACTAATGACCAGGCCCATCTTTCACCGGGTATTTTTATCTGTGTGCCCTGACACTCGACTTCTGGAAGCGTCCTCTCGTTTTACGTCGTCAGCACCTCGGCCCGGCCTGAGCACAAGTTCCTCACATATCTATAAATACCAGCCAGCTAAATGGCATTTTCTCTCACCCACCCCCTGCTTGGCAAGAACCAGAAGCTCTGTGACTTGGCAAAGGGACCCACAGTCCTACGCCTCTAAACATCTTGGGGCTTAGCCCCCCACCCCAGCGTCACCCTCCGGAGAACAGCTGGTTAAAAAAATAGATCCATCTGCCACTGCCTTCAAATTCCAAAGTGGTTTCAGTTTAATTAAGCAAGTTGAAATGGGTTTTCACAAGATCTAGTACAAAGTAGCAAACAAACAGCGCGCTAGTTCAGTTTAGGATTAATTCTGACATTGCAGGTGTAGTTAAAGCATCAACATAGATTAGTACTTGTTGACTCATGTAAATACAAACAGACACTCTCTCTCTCTCTCTCTCTCTCTCTCTCTCTCACACACACACACACACACACACACACATACACACACACACCAGAAACGCACAAACACCTGTACACGCTTCCTTTGTGCAGAATGTTCTGCCAAGTTTTTTAAGCTTGCTGACATGCAGCACTAGAGACTGCAGGTCAGCGCCAGCTTCCTGCTATTTCGGGCTCTGTCACAGCTTGAGGTTTTAATTTATTCTGCCAGAATGTGTCAATCACTGAGCAGCGTTAGGCCTTATTGAAAGAGTCAAACAGGACTAAAAACAAACCCATATTATGACAGAAAGTAAACTCTGCTACTCATTGAAATTTCCCCCAACCTTCCTGACCATGCACACAAAATGTGTGTCAAATGTTTTCGGTCCACATAAACTTTCTAAGATGATTTTCTAAACGTTTGCTATCTACACTGAAAAGCAAGAAAAACTTACTTTCAATAGGGTGGGAAGCCAGAGAGGGATCATGTCGTTTTTGCTTCTCTAGTGACCTCTATTGGTTGGTTGGGGCATTTGCATGAAGGGGAGGTGGGACCTATGGTGTACAGTATAGCATGTTATGCCCTCTCAGTGAAGCTCATTGATGACAGGTGTAATGCGCCCCAAACAAGAACCATTCATACAAAAAGATTTGTTTTAAAGTGGCACGTACGAGTAATTTAACAAGGCTGCGTACTGAAAGCAGCACCTTACCAGAGCAGCAGCAGCAGCTTTAGTCCTCTGTCAGTGTCAACACAGGTTGCGCTCAGTTACAGTACTGTGTGCAGGTCACCCGCGTTTTGGCAGTGCTCAGCGCCCAATACACACTGTATTTCACTGTAGTTATGTGCATTTCACTAGCAAGGACCACACCATTAACAAGATACGTTTAAAAGATTTATTGGACAATAATAATGCGAGCTGGAACTGCTTACGTTTCTTTTCCGATGGATGCTGCGGTGTGGGGAAGCTTCGTGGGGAATCCGCCGTAGCACCCGGGTACGACGGACCCCCTTCAGGACCCTACCGAGAGGAGAAAGGAGAGGAAGAAACAAGAAGAGAGAAAGGGGGTGGGGGTGGGGTGCAGTATGTGAAAGCGAAAGAGGAGGAGAGGGTTAGGAGGGTATTTATGGAATGCCGGATGTGGCATAATTGAGGTGTGGTCCTGCTCCCGAAATTCTGCTAGATAGCTTCAAAAAATGGAAGAAAATAGACCTGATGCCTAAAATTTAGCTTCAGATTGCGGTTACACACGCAAAGCGCAAGTACAACGTGACCCGTCCTGCAGCCTGTGTAGACAGCTGCATTGATTAAAATAGAAACTATCTGTTCCTTAAGACGCGCGTGAGACGGACAACTGAAAAACGTCTTCCTGTGCTGACAAGCCGTAAGAGAACTTGTCGCATTCTACTATTTTCCAGGGACGGGGTTTGTGCTAATGATCAAATCTGACTTCGAACACTCGTACAAATACGCCTCACAGAAACAGTACGAGAGATTTAGGATAAGAATACAAAAGTGTTCTTGCATGCGGACCTTCAAGGCCATACATTACATTACATTTACACTTATTAAAATGAGGCAGATGTTTTCAGATGTATTCACAGTATAAGTTTTAGTTTTTAATTCTGATCTTCAGTGGTCAAAAACCCTAACTGTGTGAGTGTGGACACTGAATTAGTCAGACATGTGTTGACCTGACTGGTTTGATGAAGACAATTTCAGCGACAATCTAATCTAATCTAATCTTCAATCAGTGGTCAGTGAATACAGTGATTATTATTCTCTCTCTCTCTCTCTCACTCGACATCAGGCTACTGTTTGCCATTCCAGTGCCTGTCCACAGGCCATGCCAAGGGTTTGAATTTGACCCTCCCAATCCCGTGCCAAAACACACACACACACATATCAGTCATCATGTGATGTCCTACTATGCATGGCATCATATGACTTTCCAGTGCTTACCCGCCATGACTCCATGTAATAAATGACTAAAAAAGCTCAGTGTCACCTCGCAGGATGACAAACCAGGGCTCAATTCTCTGCTGTTTCTGTGTGGAATTTGCATCCCTCCCTAATTTCACTTGGGTCTCCTCTCAGGGTCCAAAGGCAGCTGTGCAATGGAAAGTGACTCTGTCAGCCTGTGTTTTTGCTGATGAACTGATACCCTGTCTTTTGTTGTCTTCTACCCAGTGCGGCAATCTGAAATCACTGTTAATGTATGTCATGTAAGCTGATACAGAAGTGTCCTCTGACATACTTTCTGTGATGACTGCTATATGCTGACTTTAACAAATGTCTTGCTGTACTTGAACTGATGCATAAATTCCCACCTTGAGCCCAAAGCAACTGTTCATTTCCATTTGAAGATATAGTTTTTAGCAGTTTAACACTTATGTGTGGCTTAGTAGCAAATATGACAACAATTTCTTATGAGATATAGAGAGGTAAATTTGCTTGACTGATAAGTTGCGTTGTAAAAAAAAAACCCAGATTTTTATAAAATAATTTCATCTTAAAGTTGATCATCTCTTTTACCTGGATTCAGTTTGATTTTATGTCCCATCACACCCAGAAGCAAGAAAAACGTACTTCCAAAGTGGTGGGAAGTCAGAGAGGGATCGTGTCCTTACAGCTGCACTCCCTCGTCCTCTGCCAGAGAAATATTTGACTTTAACACTGGAGACCACTGTTTGTTTGTCCTGTTTCCACCCGACAGTCAACAATGTTTTTTTTAAAGCACGACCGCAATCGATTTCGAACCTTAACCATGTGTTTATTAATAATAATAATAATAGTAACCATGACAGCAAAGCTCCAATACCTTAACAAAGTAGTCATTTTAACTCAAACCACAATGTTTCCCTAAACCTAACCAAGTTGTTTTTGTGCCTAAACCTAACCAAACATTAACCATAGTGTTGTCACATCATAAAACTGATTTATTTTTCAACATTGATTTGATTTGTAACAGTTTTGCAAGGTGCAGACGAATTATGTTGTCCTGCCGATAACAGCGTTGGATTAGATAACTTTTCTATGTGTCGCTCTAGAGGGCATGCACAAACGACGTATTTTGTCGTTTCATTTGGAGGACTTGCATAATATCATGGTGGTTGCCAGATTCTCACCCAGCCTCAGCTTCCAACCCACGCTTGAATTTTCTTGCTCCTAATAACTGACGAGATAGTGGTAAGTGATGAACCCAAAGTTGAGTCCAGACACAAATGTATGGGTGACATCACTAATACTGCATCCACGTTTTTCTGCAGCCTGCGGCTGATGATCTCCAGCGCCCAATTAAACAGACAAGTGGAAAAAGATAATTAATGGATAGAGAAATGAGAGGGGTAAACACTGCACTGAGGTAAGAAAATTAATATCACAGCCTCCTTTTCTCTCTGCTCCCACTTTTTCTGCAAATTTTTTACTTTGCCAGTGTGTCAGTGGCTTTCTCTTTCTCTCTGGGTCTGCCAGCTGATGTGCCAGCCAATGCCACAAAGAACAGACCTTTTTTTCTTTCTTTTTTTTTCAGTGTTTGTGTGTGTGATGCCAGGGAAACTTGGGCTCTTTTCATACTACATAATATTACCAAGAAGCCTTTTGAATCATATAAACAAATTGCATTTGTGTGCATGAGAGGGACAGAAAAGTAGGGCAACAAAGGATGTAAGATATGTTTGCAGGATCTCTAAACCAACAATCAGGGATCAGTCAGAGAGCCTGCTGACATCATCATCCCAAACAAATGACAGCATGGTAAAAGAGCGCTGGTCCGAGGCCAGCGGGATCCAACAGTCTCAGAATCCATAAGCCATAACAAACATTCAATTTTTCAAATAAACTACACTCCGTGGCCAAATCTGTCATCTTTTTGGGGCCACTGTGGAACAGTGCTGTCTGACTTTACTCTCACAAGATTTATTTGAGCCATGTTTGTAATTTTGTTTTGTACACCCAGCATGTTTTCTGGCTTTTATTGGCACAATTGATCTCTGTCCATAACTGCACCAGATTAACAGTCTTTCTGTATGATTTTGTAGTTTAGCGATCATGTCCTCTCTGATATGTGTATCACTGTATATTTTCAAATGGCGCCAGGGGCATTTTTTTAGTGGAATAAGTCATCAATTGAACTTGTAGAATTTGTGATGAAACCTTTTGGGAAATGTAGTGTGTGCCCCCTGTGTTGAGGGGTCAGTTCACCCAAATCAGGAAAAAACATATTTTCTGGTAAATGTGAATTCTTTCTGGCAAAGCTTACACTAGTAAAAAGTATGTTCAATTATATCTTCCCAGGCCTAAAACTAATTATTTGAAAGACACTGTTTAAACAAAGCTTGGTGCCTTTTACTAATTTACATAATTTTTAATCGAAAAAGCTTCAAACTGCAAGCGAAAAATATTTTAATTCATGCAAATATTATATAATATAATAATCTTGTGGTCCCATCTTGTCTTAAACTGAACATATAAATTATCTTATTTTTATTTTATTCTAGATGTCTCATGTTATTGTTTTCTTTAATAACTGTTAATGGATAATTATTGTCCCATGTATATTTCTGTGTATAACAGTAACAACCCCAGGAAGACTATCAACTGCACCAACAGAAGCTAATGGGAATCTTGTAAACAATAAACAATAAATAATTTGACAGTTTTAGGCCAAACAAAAAGGTATTGGGTTAAATAAAGTAAATTTCCACTAGAATTATAGGTTATTCCTGACATTTTGGAGAAGGCTTTCAAATAACATTAAGACAATTAGGGAAATAAACTTGAGATATATTTTACTGTAACAATTAAATAAAATAAAAAATGTGTGTGTGTGTGTGTGTGTGTGGGGGCACTAGACCTCAGTATTCCTATTTCCTGGCTATGGCCCTGGTAGCAACATGTCTTTAAAGAAACAGTGGCCCAGTTAATGACAGTATGGACGGTTTTTATTGGAACTACCACCATGAAAATACTGCTTAATGTTCGAAAGCCTGCAGTCGGGGGCAAGGGGGGCATTTTCCACTGTATGATCATCATGCAGAAGCATAAAAACAAAACAAAAACCTGCTTGATTGAAATGCTTTCCTCACTCTTTATTCTCGAAAATATTAGAAAGAAAGAAAGACTGGCATCAATAGTGCTGTAGTGGAAAAGTTGCATGAATCGTTTATTCCTTCGACTTCTTGTGGTCATTAGAAAATAAATAAATACTTTAACAAACAAATAAAATAAATGTCTACATGTATGTTGGGTTGTTTGTCTGACTTTTTAAATAGATAGATAGATAGATGCAGGCTGGTCAGTGGGTGCATGTTGTTTTTGCTTGGACAAATAAAACTGTGAGCACGTCATTTGGGCCAAACTATTAATAAGAATGTCATTTCGGTATCCCCCTCCCTCTCCCCTCTCTCCCTCCCCTCTGAACCCCATTAGCCCTTTGGACACTTGCCCAATAGTGTCCGCATGGCAGCTGGACGCATGCGCAGGCACGGTTTTCAATAATGAAGTTGAGTCTAATGCCTCTGAACAGCCTGGTGCTCAAAGTTGGACGCGGACAGAAAATAATGGTGTTTCCCGCAGAAGTGAGCGGTCCGGTCACCGAAACTGAGACCCGGGACCTGGCTTTGAGTTTGTAAATGTGTTTAATCGAGTCTGAATAACTCCTCGGGCTTGTTTCTGGACTCTTGCTGGTTATGGCCAGCAGTGGCTGAAGTGTTTTGATCCAGTCAGTGACAGCCTGCAAACAGCAGGGAGAGCTGTGCGGCGACCACAAAGCTACATTTGATTATGAGCCTTTCTGAGAAGTGAAGGAAATCTGGGAGCTGATTTCTTGCTGGGACGAAAATAATTTGATCACAGGTATTTTCACTTTATTTCTTTATTTACAGGCAGTTACAGATCTGTAGTTTTACTCTGCCAAATATCAGACCGGTGTCAGTTTAGGTGGTTGCAGTCCATCGATGATGAACTCGATAACTGTTATTGACACAGTTATTGACTTTGATTCAGTCCGATTCAATTTAATGAAATCTTAAATAATAAACGAAGCACATCCTATTAAAATAATGCATTATTTAAAGTTATTTATCCTCCAACAACTGTTTAATTTTCACAGTTGACAATAATGTCAATATCATGAATTTATTTGCGTAAAATGTTGTTGTAAGGCAATTACATATCCATTAATACGTTTGTTGAGGAGGTGATCGTAATATTTTAATTGGCGTCCAGTTTTCACGCGAGTCCGTTTGGGATAGAGTCCAAACTTCATCCCATCCCCGGGACCTGGGCACATTAAACCCGCTTAAAATTATTTTATCCACCTCTTGATTTTCAGGTAAAGACGTTACCTTTTACAGATGGATACAAACTGAATTTAACAGTAAATTAACATTTTAATTTAATCAGCCCCGTTCCTGTAGCCTAAAACTGGTGTTAGGCTTCATGAAGCTTTTCATATGAAGACATTTTTTTAATTGATTCAAATAAAATGATCTTATTTGCCCTATGATGATCTTTGACTGCAGGTCACTGTGGTTTTTCCATCTTTTTATCCAGATTGCATCACACCTGGAGGAATTTAGTCCCCTCAGTGCTCCGCCAACATCCCTCCGCGTGTCCACGGTTTTTCTCCCCATCTCTCCTCTCATCCCACGTGGAGTTTGTGTTTATATTTGATATGTAGGAAATGGGAATCTTATACCACGGACGGGCTCTCAGGGCTTGAATAGCCCCTAGCCATTGGCCTGCCCCTAACAACATGACAGGTTACGTGCCGACTCAAAATCTGATAGGCCTACTGCGCCGTAATCCATACAGATTAGATTTCACATTAAGGACTCATACTTAACCAACGCGCATTAATGCGCAAGAGATGGATGGACGGGATTTGGTTCGTGGAGATTTTGGGAAAATGATAGAGTCCTATACACAAAGAGGCTGAAAATCAAATATTCTTCTGGCCTTTTTTATTTGTGTGAATTAACCAGCAGCTCGGCCATTTAGCTACAGTAAAGCCCGTATTATGCAATTCATTTGAAATGGTCGATTTAGCATTATGATGAGGAAAATATGACGTAGAGGTCTAGAATATTTTTTTAATAAAAAAAATGCAATATCTGTTTATGATTGGCTATTTTTTGTTTCAGGAAATCCTGTCTTTTTATGTCTTATTTAGTTAATATTTTATTTGATCTGTTTTGGTTTTTTGTCTATATATTTTTTTATTCCTCTTGCACAATATCTGAAACACTGTATTTGAATATAAGACTGCATTGCAAAAAAAGAAAAAGAAAAAGCCCCGCAGAATTTAGTGGGAGGGGTGCCAAAGTTATAACATTTAATCAAAATTTAATTTATCATTGCGTGCCAATCATAAAGAACTAGTTTCACACTCTTCACACTGTTATTTCCCGTAAATTGTGTGCGCCTTTGTGCTGAAAAATATATTAGGTTATATATAGTTATGGTAAAATTCGGCCCACATAAGACATTTTCATTTTGATAATTATTGCTATGAATAAATGTTGTGTGTGTCCCCAGTGATGCAGTGAAAATAGTAAGCGTGGCCCATTTCAACTCAGAGTTACAGATGTAAGAGAGAAGAATCGTGTCTGCATCTTCAGTGAGAACAAAAGACGTTTGGAAAGAAAATTCCTTAACTGGCTTTTTTTTTTTTTTTTCTTCTTTTTTTTTTAAATGTCATCCAAAAAAATCGATCTGTGCGTAAAAACGATTGCTAAGTCAATAAGGTTCGAGTCGAATTGAATGTGTGACTTTTCACTCCAACCTCTCCAGCCATCAGCAGTCTGCGGTTTTTTTCAACATTCTCCTCTTTTCGGCTTTTATAGCGTGAAATCACCGCAGTGTAGCTGTGCAGTCCACTTTCTAATCCTCCGCCGTCCCATATGTGTTTCTTATGTCGCTGTCAATAGCCATAGAGAGAAATATAATTCTCTCTTCTGGGACGCTGAAGGAAATGGCAGGCATTATTGATTCCCAGTGTCAGGCAACTACTGGGTGGATTTAGGGCCATGGAGGCAGCCATGTGTAGTGGAATATAACACATAAGAGGTGGGCAACCCAGCTGGTCATCAGCAATTAACAAAATGTAAGAATATTTAAAAGCATCCATTTGTACTATATTTTTAAAAGACCTATACTTCTACATACTTGGATACTCACTGTGAGTGTCAAATATGTTATAAATGTTCCACTTTAATGCCCAAAAAGTGAGACAAACCCTTTACTATCAGAGAATGGTTGCTACTCTTTACTTTATGTGGGTTTACTGTCCACTCCATTTCTGCTAAAGAGGAATAAATCATGAAGGGGAGCGTGAACTGCAAACAGATAGAAAGCTGAGTCTGTCCTCCACAAAGGTGAGAGGGAGGGAGAGAAATAGAGAGGGAGCAGGGAGGGAGAGAGGGAGCAGAGAGGGAGCAGGGAGGGAGGGAGGGTGTTGCGGGTGAGGGAGGCTTGGGCACAAATCAATTCACCTGAGAGACGCATTATTGTCTTCGGTTTCAGGCGAGGAGGAGCTGAACGCTATGAAAAATTAAAAGGATGCCAGTTAGTTTAAAGGATCGAGCATGCACACGCACACGCACACTCTGAACAAACTGAACAAAAAGTCCTAATGTAATGTTCTTGTTAGTAATCCATGTTTCGGGACACATTTTACATTAAGTTGGCATTTCAAATACTGATCAGCCTTTGTAGAAGAGTAAACCCTTATCCCTATACATGTTTTTTTTTTTGTGTCAATGCATATACACCGTTCACACATAGGTACACATAGGTACACACTTGTTCACTTAGCTGAACACACTGTATGACACAAAGCCTTGATGACACTGCAAAAAAAACCAAAAAACGACTTCTCTTGATACTGGCTCAAAGTGCAGGTGCAGAAAAATATTTATTTACTTCAGCTGAAGTGAAATAGAGCAAATGCGTACAAAAATTGAAAATAATGATTTTTTTTCATGGGGAAAATTAGCTGGAAATGGTTCAGTTGGACTCCTAACCACACTTACTGGGAACCACAGATCTAATGACAGGGAAGGACCTTTGTGTTTGCATGTGAGTGCGTGTCTTTGCAGCCTTCTCTTTTGTTCAACTGTCAAACTTTTCTGACGGCCTTTGCACAATACAGCAGAGAGGAGCCATTTTGTGCCGTTCTGTTGGGGTGATGGCATTGTTTTCCATTCTTTCAGCCGGCCTTTTGTTGCAGCAGCGTCACCCTCTGTGTGACAGTAGCCAAGAAAAAAAAACAAAAAAAAAACAGAGAGACAGACAAGCACATAATGTAATTTGTATCTTCGTTTTTTTTCTGATCGCAACATTTAATCTCACTTGAGTTGAAGACAATCAACCTCGGCCTCTCCGTCGCTCCAGACTCCTGCGCCAACCTGTCTCCTGTCTAGTATTAATAGGGTCACTCACTGTCTTCGCGTGCTAGCCAGCCACTGTGTCTGTGGTCCGGAGCCAGCCAAGCAGCCGTATCATTTACACTTCTCCATTTTCATTGTTGATATTTACTTCTGCAATTATCTCTCCACTTCACCCTCGGCTGAAGATGATATGGTGAAGTTAACGCTGCAGCTTCCCTCCTTCAGTCTCCTGTTGCTCACACATAAACACACTGATAGAAGGTCTGACCGACAGATGCACCTAGAAATAAAATTAAAAAAATAAAGACATTAATACAATATGGTGGGTGGTTTCATCCACAATGTGAGTGTAAGTGATTCAGTTTGGCAAAACCCCAAGTAAGTGTTCAAGCAACATCCTTGGAAAGCACAGGTGATGATTTACCATTAGACCTGTGCACAGGTAAATAGATAAAGCTAACCGTTTCTTTTTATATCCATTGACCCACATTTTATTTTCTCATTTTTGCCCCTCAAGTGTGTGGCGGATCACAATCCAAGAAGCCATGGAGGCCTCACAGGACCTCAACGAACAGATGGTGAGTTAAACGCTACTGTATGCATGTGTGTGTGTGTGTGTGTGAGTGGGTAGGTGGGTGGGTGAGTATACCTTGTATCGGCCACACAAGTCTGAGGTATGGGTGCACTGGAGAGATGTGTGTTTGCGTTAATACACAGCAGATGTGGTTCAGTGAGTGTACAGTAACCATATGGCAGCAGTCAGAGTGAATGAGACTTCATTAGAAACAATGCTGGACGTAGACATCAATTTAGGAACTGTGTGTGTGTGTGTGTGTGTGTGTGTGTGCGTGTGTGTGTGTGAATTTGTGAGCATAGGTGTGCATGTAATACAAGTGAATCCACAGTCATTTAAAATACTGATTAACTTAATTGAAAAAGTAGGTCTTTTTTTATCTCTACCATATCTTTTACACCTCAGTCACACACACACACACACACACACACACACACACACACACCGAGCCTGAGGGTTTGTTAGTGTCTCAGCACAGCAGGCCGTCTCTGCGTCACATCAGCGTCCCAGTTCTGCTTGTTTAAAGATCAGGCCGTATTGTTGGGAAAATGATTTTGGCGGCGAGCGAAGTCCGCTCGCATTTCAAAGTCGTTAGTCAGCCACCAGAACAGGTGTAATTTCATCTCCTCCTCCTCCTCCTCCTCCATCAAGCCTGGTTCTCTCTCCCTCACTCTCCCTCTGACCTGCCAGCCTCCACAGTAATAATAGCACAAAGTGGGACAGAGCACATGAACTATGTTGTTTTTCCCCCACTTTTTGTGTTTCTCCGTCAGACTCGCCCTGGGTTAGATTACGGGCTGACCCCAGTGGAGTACTGTCACTCACGTCAGCAGTATAGTACATGCACACAACAAAAACACACAGAAAAAGATGGAGAAAGGAAGAATGAAGAGAGGAAGAGGGGAGCATCCATCTTGCCTGCTGCCATCCAAATATCAAATATTGATGTCTATATTCCACATTTACTTCACCTGCTTTAAATAGGGCAGTGATATCATTTATAATGTGAATCTGAGCTGCAGCTCAAAGGCATTGATTAATTGTTCAGGTTGGAAATGAGACCTCAGAGCAAGGACAGAGATTTTAATCATATCACATGGAGCTATAGGCTTAGAGTGCTGAGATTTGTGACTTCTGGAAATTCTACCCTTTTTTGGTAGAAATATTCAAGTTTACTTTGTGAAGCTGATTATTGGTGAATTAAAACGGTTTTGTTGTTGTGTATCTATTTTTGAATCAGTAACTGGTATCACTGATGTATGTAAGTAATTCTGGGTATACAGTATATGACGTACATTCACCTTATTAGGTATAGCTAAAATGAACGCAGTCTAAAACAACAGCTCAGCAATAAATCATACCTCCAGGTTATAGTGTTTAGTTCTTGCTTTTGGAAGATGTATTTTGTGGTGATGTTGAATTATATTGCATTATACTGAGATGTGTTTCTGCAGCTAACGGTTATTTTCGTTATCAGTTAATCTGTTGATTCATTTCTTCATTGATCACACTTTCCCACCACCCAGCTCACATATTCAAGTGTCTTGTTTTGTCCCGCCAACAGTCCAAAACCCTGCTCTACAGCTATAGCTCTACTGTCATGCAGACTATACGCTAAGCAAATCCAAGATGATATTCATATCATATAACAATATCAGTTTTGTACACAGTAGATATGTCTGCCTTCTCTGTTTCGAGGTTTGTCAAATTACTTTTTAGCTGAAACTTTATTTGCAGTTTTGTGCTCATTGTCTCACTTTGATTACTACTGAACTTCAAGTTATTAGTATGAATTTCACGAATCCAGATGACTTTGAATTGAAAATGAAGGTTTTAATTTGTAAACTGATTCTGCAATCGTAATTCATTTCCCCGTAATGTTTTCGTCCTGTTTAATATTTAAACTGAAAGTGGCTAATTCTTTCCCCGCACTGCTTCAATGAAAGAGGCGTGTCTCGGGTGACTAAGAAAACAGCGCAGACCTCACACACAAAGTTTCGGGGAGTTGTCTGTCGATACCTGATACCCCCACCCCTCCCCTCTACCCTTTAAAGCCCCCCCTCCCCCCTGTCCCTTACTTCCTCCACACCCGCCCTTTTCCCACCACATCCATCGCGCGTCATCTGGGTTATGGTCAGGCGTCCTCTCTGGCCGCCCGCCTGCCGAGGGCCAGCCTGCCGTCTGGGGTCCTCGGGGAGCTCTGGAAGGAGCCTGAGGCAGGGCCAACAGTGGTTAGCCCTGTACTGCTACTTTTAGCCTGTTTAAGTGTCTCACTCCACCTGTTGTCACATACTTGTTTAGCTTTGGAGGAAAAGGTGATAATTGTTTTCTTTTTGTGTTTTTTTTTGTTGTTGTTGTTTTTGAGTGATGCTCTGATGATGATAAAGCGACAACTATGATGCTGGTTGGCTCAAATGTGTTATTGTGAATTTAGTTAAATCCTAAATATGAATTTGTGTAAGCATTAAGCAGATATTTAGCAAAGATAGACCAGCATGAGTCCTTAAGTATACACACACACAAACTCCACACACAGAGCCGACAGACCCCTGATTGAAGTCTCCAGTCTGTTGGCTAGTGGGGGAAGCAGTGAGAGACGGAGGGGTAACGGCGGTGTTTGTTGACCCCGGGGAGCCTTGCAGGATTTAAATGTATGGCCACCAGAAGAAAAAAGTGGAGAGATGAAGGAGGAGGAAAAAAGGATGAAAAAAGAGGGGAAAAAAGGTTCTTTTAGCCGTAGCCTTTTCCTCTGGTGCGCTGGGAGAGGCCCAGAGTATGGCAGCTGTCCCGGCCTGTGTGTGTGTGTGTGTGTGCGAGACAGAAAGACTGAGAGAGAGAGAGAGACCAACTTAGAGGAGGAAAGGGGTCAGGTTGCACCCCTCTTTCACCCCTACAACCCCATACAGATACATTCACACAAACTTACATGCAGCAGCAGTAGCTAAATGCGAGCACGGCCCAACCCCGATTGCCAAGATTGCATTGGCGTCATAGACAGTCGTTTCAAAATCTGCCCGGCGACAAGGCATGAGGACAGATCACAGGAGTGTGGAGTGTAACAGCTACCCCCTGGCATCCCTCTAGTAGGCTGGCATCCTAGTTGTGGCACCGAGGTGCACTTCAATTTCAGCTTAGTGTACAGTGATTCTTGTAAGATTTATGTTTAGTTGACAGCTGAGTGTTGCTGAGAGAGTCTGCCGTTCAGACTTCTAGTCACCTCCGTCTGAGCTGTACTGAGGGA
The DNA here is from genome assembly GCA_005408345.1 of Macquaria australasica. Taxonomy (NCBI): domain Eukaryota; kingdom Metazoa; phylum Chordata; class Actinopteri; order Centrarchiformes; family Percichthyidae; genus Macquaria; species Macquaria australasica. The sequence goes on along the minus strand of SEMN01000040.1, from coordinate 1,666,862 downwards.
AGAAAATATTTAGGACACATAAATTATGCCAAATTATTCTTGATTGAATTATGGTTGATAAATTTGGCAAAGGAGGAGATGAAGTCAAAGCGAAGCAGGCAAGTTAAAAGAGGAAGCAAAATGTGGAGTGTGCAAAAAACGCTGTAGCTCTTAACCTGGAAGATGTGGATGTTTAAACGTTACACAAATAGTTTGACATTTTGGGAAGTATGCTTGTTCGCTTTCCTGCCGAGAGTGACGGCCAATCCACATAGACCGCATCTTTAGAAGCGTTTTTGACATCCGTCACTCGCCCATCTCACAGAGGACATGTGCTTCCATTTTATCAAATGTAACAATTCAGGCTAGCTGTTTCCCCCTGCTTCCAGTCTTTATGCTAAGCTAACCAGCTGCTGGCTCTATTTATTAGACAGACATGAGAGTGGTATTGATCTTGTCATCTAACTTTCCTTTAGAGACCAAATAAGCGTATTTGCCAACATGTTGAACTATTTCTTCAATATTCTGAATATTTACAGTGTAATGTTATCTGGAATTTAACAAAGTGTTAGATTCATCCACAAAGTGAATTGGTGATTTTTGTTCTTTTCAATGCTGAATTTGAGAAGCTGAGTGATATCAGCACAAATGAATACTGTAGATAAAGAATCCTACTTTCATTTGAAAAATGGAGAAAGAATTTCTACCTCTTTGTTTTGACATAACTTTTATTTAAGACGCTTGAAACAACCAAAACGTCTGTCTCTCACCGAAACCTATTAAATTCTTGACTTGGTTCAGATAATTTATAACTCACATACAAGAGAGTTGAGTGAGAGTCTGGCCGGCCAGGGAAAGCCAGCTAGGTGTGAGGTGAGCAGGTCACAGACAGCCTGTGAGCCAATCACTGTCTGACAGAGTCAAACCCCCCAAACAGACTGGAGAATCCATCTAGAAACCCAGAGCAACCGGCGTGGGCTTTCTAGAGGAACGCACCAGACAGGAAACCACATGATATGTGTGCTTCAGTGTCTGCTGTGCATGTCTGTGTCAGAGTATGTGTGTGTGTGTGTGTAGGTGTTTCTTTCTCTGTTATACACATATACTTTCTGTGGTGTGGGACGGCTGAGGTCATCCGAGTGGAGACGCTCTCATATTGTGACCATGCTTGTTTAATGGAAGACAATCAGGGCACAGTATTTCATGCCAAGAATCCTCACTTTATTGATTACTCAAAGAGTTTTCAAGGAAAATCACATTATTGCCAGATGTTTCATTTCTCTCTACTGGACATTTGAACATGATAAAGTCTTTTGAAAAGAAGTTGATTCTTAAAGAAACTATACACGTAATGACACTGAATTCAAACTCTTCAAAACTCTGAAAATGACATTACATGCACAGAAGTCCTTGGTAAAGTGCGAAAACATTTTATTTTTTGTTTCCAGCAACTTCCATAAATAGAGCCCTTGATAGCACAGCCCACCTTTTGTTTGGCCTGGTCTTCTGGCCAAAAGCTCATGTGCCATTGGTTACAAAAAAAGGAGCATATTTCCTCATTTTGCTGGGAAGGAAATGAAATTGCAACAATTGTGCTTTGGTTACGGAGGAACCTGCCTGCCCTGCCTGCCGCGAGAACTTCCTCTGCTGCTCTGCTGGGAGATTGTATTTCTCTCTCTGCAGCGTAGAATCAGAGAGGTAGCAGAGGGGTCGCTGAGGCCAGATGGGCTGTGACCTGGGTCTCTGGACTGACTTCATACTCCAGGCTAGGGCTGCAACTAAGGATTACTTTCATTATCAATGAATCTGTTTAATTTTTCTAGTTTCCTTTTGGGTCTTTCACTATAGAGCATTGCTGTTTTATTATCATCAGTGTGTTCTTGTGACAAATGTGTTTAATGTCTGGCTGAAAACCAAATTTCCTTGAGATTATAACAAAGTTGAAGTTAAAGTTACATTATAAATAAGTCAAAGAAGGCCAATGTAATGTCCTCAAAATCCCTGTTTTGTCTGAGCATCAGTTTAAAACCCAAATATATTCGGTTTTCAACGATATAAAACATAGAAAAGCAGCCAATCTTCACATTTGAGAAGCCGGAATGAGAGTTTGGCATTTGTGCTTGTTAAATGAACAATTAACGATGAATGAAAATAGTCTGTGACTAATTCTCTGTTGATTCTATTAATTAACTGGCTAATTTTTGAACACTACTTCAGACCTACATAAACTCTGCCTTGATCGTCTTGATAGGACTTGCCAGGTATCTGAATAACACTGACATTGTGAAAGTGCTAGCATCTCTGCAGGTGGAACAGCGGGGGGCAAAAGGTTAAAAGCTACAGTACAACATGTAGTGTAATAGAACACACAAAGCATGCCGCTTATCATTGAGGCTGTTTCAAATTAGTATTTTTATTTTCAATTTCTGCTAGATTTATTTACTGATATATTAAGGAAGCACATTTGTCCATTTGTTTGAACAGCGTTGATGCCCAGAGAGACACATTTTTCTCTTCCTGTCCTTGATTCTTTTTGTCTGTCTTCCTGTCTATCTGTCTATCTGTCTGTATGTCTGTCTGTCTGTCTGTCTGTCCCACCTTCTCTTTCTCCGCAGGCCTGCCCGCCTCTTCGTCTCTCCCTGTGTCTCTCTGGCTAGAGTGATGATTCAGGGCCTATTGTGAAGTCAGCAATCCGATACAGAGTCAGGCTGAGAGCAGGGGGGGGGGGGGGGGGGGGGATAGAGGAGGGAGGGAGGGATAGAGAGAGTAGAGGGGGATGAGAAACAGAAGGGATTATGGGTGTTCTCATAGCCAGGTCCATGCTGTCTGGAGCCCGGGGCGCTTTGGCACCCTTACCTGTCCTCTGCTTTACCTGTTGCTCTCATTCTCTAACTTGGCCTATGGTCTTTGTGTCTCTTTGTCTTTCTTTTATCTCTCTCTTTCTCACACCCCCGAGCTCTTCACTGTCCCTTTTTAGGACTCTCTGCCCTTCCTTCTTTTCTTTTTGACACTTACGTACATCCTCATCTCATCCCCAATCTGCCTTCCTTCTTCGCAGACATATGGTATTGTGAGTGATTTTATTAGGAAGATGATATGAAGTGTTTCAAGGCCTGGTATGATGGAACAGCTTGCGACTTTTGAGACATTCAACTCTTGTTCGCTCTCGGCGGCGCGAAGGGCAGCAGTAACTTCTAATAATCGGCTGCATATTGAATCTGAGAGCAGATGGCATGTGTGTGCGTGAGAGAGAGAGAGCATACCTATCTGTCCGCTGAATGTCTCTCCGTGTGTTTTTAAGGGTATCTACCTTATGTTGTACCTCTCACATGCACACACACACTGATGTCATGAGCAGCATTATTTAACAGGCAGCTGGGAGGCCATTCATCATTTAATTAAAAGCATCTGAAAGGGATCTGAGGCCTAATGAGATTAGCTTTAATTATTGATGCTGCTGCTGCTGCTGCTGCCACAGACACGCACTTACACACACAGGCTCACAAACACACACACACACACACACACACACACACACACACACACACACACACACACACACACACTCTAGTTATGACCGTCACGGACACTCTCTTAGAATTAGACTCTCAGTCTTAACACACAAACACTTGCATCTGCACTTTTTTGCTTTTCAATTCTTTGCTCTCTTTGCCTGATCTTTTCCTGATCCCGACACACACACACACACATCTCATTGATTTCAGTTGGGACGTGGACATGCTCGGGGGGGGATTCGGAGGGGGAAGGCTTGCGGTATGGGGACCGAGCGGGGGGTGCGGGGGGTGCGGTAGCTGCGGTCGGGTTGGGAATGAGGAAGGGGGTGGGGGGGTGCAAGAGGATGGTGTTGTGTTTCTTCAGGTCTCACACAGCAGCAGAGAGGAGCTTTTACTGTTCTGGTCCGCTCACTCTATTCTCCATTTCATCCAGTTGAATTCTGCCACAAAACATGGAGTCCATATAAACACCAGTGGATGTATTTAGTGTTAGTAACATCCTTTCCTACCCTTTTATTTACCCTTAAGTAGCTTTAAGGTTGTTAAAATCATCTTATTTCACACTTTTTAACAGCATCATATATGCCCTTGTCCAAGCTCTTCATTTTTTATGGCTGCACCATTTCATCATTTTATCAAATGAAAATATTCTAGATGTCTTATGTATCATTTTATATTAATTTCCCTAGAATTCAACCTGATATACTTTTTTTGTTGTTGTTGTTGTTGTTGTTGTTGTTTTGTTAACCTCAGCTGCACTAATCTGAAATAAAGGTGTGTGGGTTTGACCTACACACAGCATGAGTTTGTAATGATAGATTCTTCTTCTTCTTCTTCTTCTTCTTCTTCTTGTAGGTTTCTAAATCAAGCCTTAACTTAAATGACCATTGTTAACAAACAGGTATAGTTTCAGAGTGAGGACATACTGTAATATTACATCCTATATACCACGTGGAGCTCTGAGTCATGTACTGACTCATGTATTGAGTCATTCAGATCAATTATTTAGGGCTGCTGATTTTCAATTTATTGATTAATCATTTTGTCTATAAAATGTTAAATTAGATAAATGTTATAGGTAAATTAAGTTAATGATTAATCAGCTAATTATTTCCACACTACACTTATCCATTCACTTCCCTCAGTTATCTGTCCCAGTGTTTGACTTTCTTTCTACGGATGTGCATATTACACCTTTAGACATTTCATATTGAGTTATGTGTTCTTCAGTGTGGTTCTGTGCCACTGAGTAGAGTGATGACCTGTGTGTGTGTGTGTGTGTGTGTGTGTGTGTGTGTGTGTGTGGTCAGCCATGGACTGGTTTAGGTTTCTCCCAGTTGTTTTTTTAATCACTCTCATCAGATTAGCTGAGCAGGGGCAGTCGAGGCCAAACGCTTCACAATTAACAGCGCAGAACCGGCCCACACACACACACACACACACATCCATCAGTGACTTTTCATTTGTCTCCATTGAGTAAAGCTGCATTAAATCATGTCTGTGACCCCCTCACTGTCTGAGACAATGAGGAGCCAATTTAAATGGCAGATATGAAGACCACCAGGACGGCGAGGAGGATGGAGAGCAGCCCTAGTCACTGTTCTCCTCTACTGCTCTTCCTCCCCAAACATGTGTATTCACTACAAGTTGATTAAATAAAATAATCTATGGGATTCTAAAATTAGTGAGGTGCACTGATCCCCCATGCAGCTTTGTTTGTCCATATTTACGCAGAGATAAAAACACAAGACATTATTTTTAAAGATGACACCTTAAATCCAGCAGGAATTACTTGCTAACTTATAATTGAAATCATTCAACTCCATTATTCCTTGCCTTGCAATCAGAAGAAATGCATCATTTAATTAAAATCGGAGGAAATGGAAATGTAGTATCAAGCTAGAAAGAGATATGGAGGGTAGCGGCTCACAAATGTCCCTGTCGAGATAGACTGCTCGGTCTTTAATGGCTCATGGCCGGTCCGCCGTTGGCAAGCCACCAAGGATGCGATCGAAACAGGAGGATCTAATAATGATTTAGGAAGGTAAAATTGATTTCATGGAGAACCGGCTGTTGCAGCAGCTGATAACAGCACAGCCCAGAAAAGCCGTCTAAGCAAATAAACATATTTCCCAAAATGTTGAACCATTCCTTTAAATCTTTAATGCTTATACTATCAAGGATTCTTTTCATCATAGATTAATCTGCTGATTATTTTCTCGATTGATTATTCGGTCTGTTAAATGTCAGAAAAACAGTAAAATACCTATCAAGGGAAGTCCTGGTACCATAGTGTTTAAAGCACATACTATATATCTGCCATGTCCCCGGTTCAATCGTGGCCTGGGACCTTTGTTACATGTTCTCTCCCACTCTCTCTCCCCTCATTTCCTGTCTGTATCTCTTCAATAAAGACAAGATGCCAAAAGAAAAAAACCCCAAAGGTATCATAGTAGACAAAATAAGCTGGAATCAGTGATTAAAAAAAATTATCATTTCAGCTCCAGTTACTACTGTATATCATAATGATAACCAACTGTATGGTGAAATGTGGTGAAAACACCTAAAACACATTCACTATGGTTGGAGACTCTGTCCATACCGTCCATATTCCAAAATTGTGTAGGTTGTATTTTATGCTACAAAATCAGTGTTATGTCTTTATCTGTGCAGTCATGAAACTTGTAATATTTCATTTTACATCACATGCAAGATAGTGTGAGCGGGAAATGTGTATTTGTGTTTCGAGCTGATGAACTCACACATCCAATACCCCTTTTTAAATTCGCTGTAACGCCTTTCTCCATCTTGAATGGCGTAACATCTTTGTGTACTACATAGCTCGGAGCGACCATGCTGCGTGTTGTTCTCTCATTTCTCAGATTGTTCGTTTTGTCTTAGGGGTTCAATGCAGAAGCCAGCGTGTAGCTTTAGCTCTATTTTGGTCTTTTTTTTTTCTCTCCCTGGGCGATTCGAAGACAAAGGTTCAAAGATATGTGATACTTTAGGCGCAGAAACTGTGTGCGAATATACTTTCATTCCTGTGTCCTTCACATTGTGAGCCACACCAGGCAGCTCTTGGCAAATTCATGTGAGCACGGGCAGGTAAAGAGAGGTACACCTAGCCAGAGAGAAAGAGAGAGAGAGAGAGAGAGAGAGAGATGTTTTTGGAGAGTACCTTTTCACCCAAACACCTCCCCCTCCTCCTCCTCTTCCCTGCTCCACAGACTCACCCTGTTCTTCCCTTTCACTCCCTTACTTCTTTTTTTCCCCCTTTATAGCTTCCTACTACACCTGAAAAAGGGGCATTTTTGGAGGCATAAAGAGAAGGATAGTTTTACACCTCCCCAGGCTGGGGGAACTGAGGGTTGTAGGAGGAGTGGTGGAGGGAGCAAGGGAGGGAGGGAGGAGGCTCGGCACAATGTATTTTACATGAAAGGAAGGGGATAGAGTTACCACACCGATAACCACTCATACAAATGGGGAGAGCAGAGAGCTTTGAGCAGGGGACAGGTAAACGTGTGAGACTCTGTGTGTGTGTGTGTGTGTGTGTGTGTGTGTGTGTGTGTGTGTGTGTGTGTGTGAGAGAGAGAAAGAGAGAGAGAGAGAGAGAATGTGGAGGAGAGATAGAGATGGAGGTTGTGTTTGTGTGGTGAGTAACATCCTTCATGAGTGTGTTTTGTGGTCAACACACACCAGCCGATGTCAGAGACAGGGATGGCTGAATGATTACATTGCACAGGTGTGTGTGTGTGTGTGTGTGTGTGTGTGTGTGTGTGTGTGTGTGTGTGGATGTGTGTGTTTGTGCTGAAAAACTTATGTGTTAGGAAAGCTACACAACTTAAGTTTTTCTTATCTATCTGTTCCTGACTTTTTTTTTGTTGTTAATTTCTTCGTAAATAATAGAAAAGATAGTTTGACATTTTGGCAAATGCGCTTATTCGCATTCTTGCCGAGGGGTTAGATGAGAAGATCGACACCACTCTCATGTTTGTACGATAGATATGAAGCTACAGCCAGCAGCCAGTTAGCTTAGCTTAGCAGAACGAATGGGGAAACCATTAGCCTGGCTAAGAAGGCAAAGAAACGTATTTCCAAAAATGTCGAACTGTCCTTTTTTTAATCAATTATATTAATTCATTCTAAAACACAGATACGAAGTGATTAAAATGCACTTAATAAATACGATGATTTAAACAGATATTAAATGTAATAAATGCATTCGCAAGAGATAAAATTAAAAAATATCCAAGGAGCTCGTGAAAAAAATCTCACTTCAAAATAAATGAAAAGAACCAACAGCAAGAAGACCGAAGAGATAAAGAGGAGCAGAGTCTGTCTCCGTCCGTCTTACTGTCTGCTGAGAGGAAGATAAACTGCTGTTGTTCCACTCGAAGAACAAAGTTATTCTCGAGGGCCTCTTAAAAGGGAACGAGGCACCTTCGTCAGACACTTTTAAAACACTCCTAAAGTCAACAAAAACCAAAGCCAAGTCCTGTCATTTAGATGTCTAATATATTACCGGCTTCCTTTGCTCACTTCACTGCTCTGATGTGCCCAATGCCACGCTACTGTTTTTTTTTTTTCTGTCTTTTTAAAAATTTTATTTCATCAGGCGTGTTTTGGGACACCTCCCCTGCTCCCTTCTCCACTTGCTGTGAAAATATTTCATCGGGGATGTTTTTGGACGACCCCCTCCCGATGGGGTCCTGCCTGGCTAATAATAAAGTGCTTGAGTTGTCAAGCGCTTCGGCAACACCCTAATCTGTTCTGACAGCTAGTCCTCCACGTACACTCTCAAAGGCCCAGCACACATACACAAGCGCATGTCGGCATGCACGTATAACACACTTTCAACAGACATTTGCCCTGATGTATGCACACGGGTCCACAGACAGTCTATCAATCAAGGTGTTTATTGGGGTTGGGGGATAAATGCTGTGGGACAGGGCCACATGCTGTCACCATGGTGACCGAGCTAAAGCTGGCTGGTGCACAGTTGGAGACGGTGGCCCTGTTCCAAATTGGTCTCTAGGCCTGTATACAATCGGCTAGCTTCTCAGCTGTTTTCTGTAGCCTCGTAGATGTACAGTAACATTCAAGGGTCAGTTTACCCAAATAAAAAAAAATCTCACTTACTTATAGTGGTATAGCAATGCTGATATTTCTGGTTTATTTGCCAATTAAGTTTTTAGATTTTGGCTGTAAAGTATACCCCTGCAGCCTCCGCATGTGGTGGTGGTCACGGTGGTGGTGTGGGGGCTGTAGTTTCAGGGCTCCACCTTTGAACAATGCATAATAATACAAATAAATAACCCTGTATTCATTCTATTAAAATTAATTAAGATGCAATACTAATGTGAAAAAGGAAACACGTTGTTTTAAATTGATGTTTCATATTTTCCTTTACACATACTGTACATGTACAAGTGCCTTTTGGTCCAGTCGACGCATGGCAGTAGGACTCAGTGACATTGCCACAGCCATTTAACAGCACAAAGACCACCAAGATGAACACCAGAGTGGTGCTTAAAAACAGTATAATTAACTAAGATCAGCAGAATTTACCGACAAACTTTCATTTATGTTTGGAACAGCAAATCATGTCTGCTCAAGACACATTCTGTCAGGTAGCTGTTAGCCCTAACAGCCTAACGAACTTTATTTTAATGTGCGTTTAAAATCAGAGTGGGGTGATGTGAGTAGAGTCAAATGTCAGACACTAACCATGTACGTGGGGCTTCTCTTGATAATTGATAAGTAGCTGTAGTAACTGAGAAAGATGCTGAAATCCATGTGTGAAAGTTTGAATGATAATTTGAAGATCATTTCCACAACTATAACAGTCGGAGTCTAGCCTTGACTAACACGCAGTCACCAGTTTTCTAGGTAGAAAGTAGTTCCAACGAGAACTGTTCACACTGAGGTCTGTAGATTATCCAGAGTAACTGGGAGACCTTTCTGTAAAGACAAGCTGCTGTTGAAAGCTGTGAGCACCACAACTGGAAACACTGGTATTTTGGACGGGAAGAGTCAGAAATTTAGCTCCAGTTTAAGCCTGATTTAAGTGTGTGTATGAGTGTGTGACCATTTTCCTGTCTGTGTCCGACTCGTGTGTGTGTGTGTTTGGGCGTGTGCCTCCCCTGATAACACCTTGATGACCACAGTGAAAGAGTGCCATCTTCAGACCGAGGCAGCCAGAGGAGTCCACCTAGTTGATAATACACCCCCCTCCACCGACCCCTCCAGCTCAGCTATACACTTCACATATGACACACACGTGCAGCCCGTGTGGTTCCAATTAACACAGATTGAATGTGTGTGCTCAGGTGTACATGTGAGTCTCTGTGCGGTGCGGGTGAGACGGGGGAGGGTGCGTGTATGCGTGGAAGGGGAGGGGGGTCAATTGCGTGGTGGGAAGTTTATGGTCTGGCCTGTACTTTCTACTGCGCAGCAAGACATTGACATTACATCCACACCACGTCTCTGTTTACCGTCTTAGCTTCGTGGGAGCAATCACGCTAGGGAGCTACCATCAGCAGGCTTTACTCCAGCAAAGAGTCACACACACGGATGTTTTTCATTTTAGGGGCTCAGACTTTCAGAAATGCTTCACTATATTTTTATACATGGGCAAATTACAATGTGGACCTATACCCCCCCCCCCCACCACCACCACCACTACCACCCCCACCCCCCAAAAAAAGAAAAGCTACATCTGTTACATTTAAAAAGTTCTTTGGCTTTAAATGTGAAAATGAGAGGGAGAGAGAGAGAGAGAGAGAGGAGGGGGAAGAGGAGGAGGAGAAGAGAAAAAGAGGGGGAGGAGGCAGAGGAGGAGGGAAACAGGACGAGTGAAATGCTCCCATTACTAGAGTCGAGGAAGACAGGAGCTGTGCATGGATTGACCTTATAGAGACAGAGAGAAAAGTGTGGTTTACATGCAGCAGTTTGCGTCTCTTCTCCAGCCGCTACATGTTCGCTCAGAGTGAAAGAGAGAGGCACAAAGAGAAAGAGAAAAAGAATACGTCTTCTCCTGTAGAGCAAAAACAAGAAAAGCGTGACACCTGGAGTACAAAGTGAGAGGCAGGTAGATAGAGACGAGTCGACGTGTGTTTGTGTTGGAGGAGTGCGTGTGTGTGTGTGTTTTTCTGTTTGTATGTGAGACCAGCAAGCCTGCGTCTGAAGGGAAGCGAGTGGATCGTACAGCTCTGTAATGCTTTGTGGAAGTATAGGACTGCTAACTGACCTGATTACACCCTGAGGTAAGAATGCATCTCTAACTCTGTGTGTGTGTGTGTGTGTGTGTGTGTGTGTGTGTGTGTGTGTGTGTGTGTGTGTGTGTGAGTGTGTGTTTGTTTCATGCTATAGTTTTTTTTTTTTTAAATCAATTGTATCAATTGTGTGTTTTCTGTAATCTTAGTATTTTCAATATTCTATTTTGCTAGTCACACTTCTGAATGAATAAATGCTGCTGTGTGTAAAGGACAGATGAAAATTGCTGTTTAATATTTGATATTGGATTATTTTGGCTAAATTGGTGCAACATTCAGAGCAAAATAAGGTTAGTAGGTTACGGTGACAGCACTGTAGTTGTTTCAGGGTACCATTCAAATTAATGTAAGTTAAATGAATTTACACTTTAAATATACTAGGTAGCTATATTTCAAAATACTATGTAAAATTAATGAGATGGATTTTCTTTTCTTTATGCTTTTATTACATGTAAATGGATAGAGATTTTTGTTTTAGGTTCTATTTCTGAATTGCCCTTATTAAATATCCTTGTAGGATTACAGCTCTGATCTTGAATTTATCAAATACAAATCTCCCTTGTAAAAATTAACATTTTATAGCAATACACAACCATTTGATATTTTTTAAAGTGGAACTGCTGCATTTATAGCAAAGAGATTATTTGAAATATGCTTTTGAAATTTGAAAAAATTTTCCTTAAACACAAGCGTAAAAACAGAGCCTTCATATACCATTTGTGTATGTGTGTGTGTGTGTGTGTGCGCGCAACTCTATGCATGATATCAGATGACCCATTGCAGATGGGCTGGGTTATTACCAGAAACACATAGCGCTATTCTTCTTTCTCTCTCCCTCTCTACCCCCTTTTCTCTCCCTGCGCAGGGTTTTCAGTTTGCCAGAAACAATAACACAAACCTTGTTGATGCACATTTTATGTCAAATTTTAGATTCTCTTAAAGTCTTAAAAGCAAAATTCAGTGGGGAGAAAAAAAAAAAAAGAACAAAACAAGGAAACACACCTAGGACCAGGACTAGGACTGCTTCTGCTTATTTCTGACTCACACCTACTATTTCTTGTTTCTGCCTTTTAGGGTCAAATCAGGCTTCACGTTATCATTACATCCATTAGATGATAAATATCATTAATAAGTAACAACACAAACATAGCAGTGTGTTAAATAAATCATTGTTATTAGTGTTAATTACCTGGGCTACCTGTACTTATCCCTCAGGGAGTCCCCGGGCCGGGCAGGTTGTGTTCCAGACTGGTCACCAGGCCAACCAGGTCAAAGGTCACCTATTTAAGTGGCTCAGATGACACAAATGGGTCCTTCAGGCATTGTGGCCACCTAAGAGTACACTGAGAGGCCCTTGGTTTTGTTTTTAGAAATGAAATTGGGTGTGTTTTACAGCAAGATACGGAAAGAGCAAGGCTGACGTTGATTATCTGAATTCAGGACTTAGCGAGCACTTGGATTTTTGTAGCTTTTTTATTGTACGACAGGTTTTCATCAATAGCGTAGTTTTAATGGGTCTCGATGGGATCATAAACACTTTGTGTACTGGAGTTGTTGAAGTGTCCATTAATGAAATTTGAAAAATGAGAACAAGTGAAAAAAGTTTTAGCACTGAACAGAAGAAAAATAAACTTTTTAGACCATTTTCACATGTTGAAAAGACAAAAATAAATGGGTGGAAATATGTCAAAGATGGAACAAGTATTTCTGATAGACAAAGATGAAAGTGGTGAGATACTGAGAGATGTGAGAGACTCAGAGAGGTCAATGCTGAGAGAAAGTGTGCAATGGATGAAGCACAATGATAAAAGCTTTTCAGGATCAAAGCCCGCGTGTGTTCGTGTTTTCACAGATCATGTTGAGACAGAAACAGCCAGGGTTGTGTGTTTCCACGTGTGTGTGTGTGTGTGTGTGTGTGTGTGTGTGTGTGTACGTGCACATATGGGGCCGTGTTTGCACCCACATTTGTATGTAGAGCTCTGCGTGCGCGTTACATGTGGATCGCAGTTTCTCACGGCCATGCTGTTGATGTCGTGACTGACAGCCTTGTTAAATTTCAGTAAAGCATGAAACGCGACATGAAAGTGGCTTGTGTGTGTGTGTGTGTGTGTGTGTGTGTGTGTGTGTGTGTGTGTGTGTGTGTGTGTGTGTGTAAAGTGATCCATACGAGGGCACCAAGTAACCTTTGAACCCTGTCTTAAACAGCTAAGTGCTGCTTCTTATTCGCTCTCAGCAGGATCCTCTAATCAGAACCATAACACACACACACACACAGAGAGAGAGAGAGAGAGAGAAAATTCCTAGTTTCCAAATACCTGGAGTTTAGTGTCTGCTTGGCCAAGCACTTTCTCTGTATACTTACCTGTGATTGCGATAATGTGCAAATGACTTGAATATATGCTGCCTGGGTGAATTTGACCGTGTGTGTGTGTGTGTGTGTGTACACGTTTGTATGTGCATTTCCATGTGCGAGTGTGTGTGTGTTTGGCACCTCGCACGTGCCCTACACCTCGACAGTGTGTTGACACAGTGATTATAGGGCAGCTGGTACACATTGGCCCTCGCTCCGCCCTGCATTTACTGTTCTAATTAGTTCCTGTTCCAAATAAGAGAGAGGAATTTTAATAGAGAACCGCTGGTCTGCCGTCTAGCTCCGCATACCCTCACACACTGCAACATACATAAAACCATCCTGTGTGAGTGTCCGCTGCAGTGGAAAGGCGCTGAGGCTGAAGTCTTTTTTCCAGCGCACGGTGATTGACATGACCAAATGTCTCAGATACCCCCCCAAAGTCAAGGCTCGATTTAGTGTCTATGGTGACCCGTTTAAGGGTGAAGAGTGAGCCCCGTGACCTAACATGACCCCGCCATGACCTTTCAACTCTTTAAGGGTTGAGGAAGGGGCTTTGAGCTCCAGATGGAGCAGGGTCACGGGTGTACAAGGGAAAGTTAATATCTGTCACTTAGATGGCAGTTAGCACTTCTGTCACGGTGGTGGCTACAACCACGGACACCGGCTCTTGATTTATTATTATTTCTGCATTTTAGTAACATTTTAAATCAGAAAATTTAAAGTCAAATGCATTTTGTTGCAATTTTCTGTTTACTTTGAGGTCATTTTAACATCAGATTTCAGTTTCATCCCTTGTTGGCAGAATTTTCTCTTCCTTTCTTGGAAGTGCGGAGGGCAGGAATTAATTTTGTTGTTATTCACAACAGCTCGTGATACTAATATAATTTGTCTGATTCATAAACACTGGTTTATGAGGCTGGTTTATGACACACTAAACACTTGTTCTTCGGAACTGTATGTGTGTAATGTAATGTGTGTGTTTAGTTAACATTTCCTCTGCTCTGGTTTTCTCTGCAGGTGAAGAAATCACACAGTGAATCTCATGTTCCAGACCCTTCGGACGCCAGGTATGCTCACGTGTCTGTTTGTATAATATGACAAACAACATTAGGTTTTTCAGAACTGTGTGTGTGTGTGTTGGTGTACAGTTATCCCCTGCAAATGTGTGTGTGTGTGTGTGTGTGTGTGTGTGTGTGTGTGTGTGTGTGTGTGTGTGTGTGTGTGTGTGTGTGTGTGTGTGTGTGTGTGTGTGTGTGTGTCCTAGTGCTCTGGTCATGGTGCAGAGAGGTGAGGTTTCACTGCAGTTGCAGGCTGTGATGAGGTCATCAACACTTTCCCAAGACCTCAGTGCCACACACACACACACACACACACACACACATACACACACAGAGGAAAAGATATACTGATCCAAATGAAAGCCAAGCAAAGGCAGAATGCCGTACATACAGTAATTTATTTAGAGCTGACACTGATAGTCAATTAGTTGATTGACAGGAAAATAATTTGCAATACCAGTTTTTCAATTTAAAATAGTGAAAAATGCCAAATATTCTCTGGTTCCAGCTTCTCAAATGAGAGGATTTGCTGCTTGTCTTTGTCATATATCATTGTAAACTGAATATCTTTGGGTTTTGGACTTTTGGTCAGAGAAAACAAGACATTTTAAGACGTCATTTCATACTAAAAGATTGATCGATTCATTGAAAAAATAATAGCAGATAAATCTATAATGAAAATAATCCTTAGTTGCTGGCCCTAAAACTATTTATTTTGCATAATACACCGTCCACTGCACATTGCACTGAGATGCAGCATATTTTTTCAATGACACATGATAATGTGAAAACCAGAAAAGAGTTTATGAAACACCAACTCCTGCCATCGCCTCCCGAGAGGAGTGAAACAGAGAGGAAAGGGGGAGAAAAAAAAAGAGGACAAGGAGTGGAGACAGAATCATTTCCTGCTGTTGAGAGACAAAAGAAAAGGATGGATGAAGAGTGTCGAAGCACACGAGGGAGAGAAAAAGAGAGTGAAAAGCGAAAAAGCACCATAATCTGTGAAAGTTTCTAGCTGTTATTGCCATGTGTAGCAGAGATATTTAAGGCTTTTGTTTGAAGTTGGGGCTTGGCTCAATATCTCGGGTTGTTTATGTTAAAACACAGATCAGTGTTTTCAGTTCAAAATGTACAGGAGAGCGGAATGAATGTTTAGCTGTAAATAGAAAAAAGAGTTGACATAGAGAGTTGATTTTGTACGTTCTTTTTCTTTTGCACCCTTAAGCTGCGTCCTTCTCGCCTGCTGAAAGCTATGTGTTTATACCTGTCAGTCTGCCTGTGGGTTGCAGTCATGTGTGGCGATGCTATCTGCCCATAGCATTGAGATGGCCTGCTTCCAGACCGCGCACACAGATGTATCGTAGACACTCTACTTTTAGTACACACACATGCACACACAGAGTGGTAAAACGGCAGCCCGCATTTGTTTAAGTCTCCCTCCATCTCTGTCATTTCTTGCTTTGATTACTCACACAAAAGCACAAGTGTGACCAACCTGCGGGCAGCGTGAGTCAGGGCTCACACACACATACACACACACACACGTTCATATGAGGAATCTTCCCATACACACACTGACTCAACATTAAACTATGTCTTCCACCGAAGGACATGTCTAAATGTGGGTTTGTGGCAACAGTGATGAAGAGTCATGAGCAAGTGTTTTATGTTGCTTTTCTTACAGTGTGCATGCATGAAAATATATTAAAAACACTTTCAGCCAGACCCCAGTGAGAGTGGTCGTTGCCACGGTAACAACTAATAGGTATCCAAATATACAATAAACACTGATACTATATATGAAAGGCAGACTTCTACTCCACCATAAATATGCATCTTCATTCTATTCATGTCTCTATTTACTTCCACTTCCAACCCACACATGCACACACACACACACACACACACACACACACACACACACACTCTCTCACTTTACCATTACCACCTTGTGTGCTGGTTTGTCCCAGTCATGCATGTGAAACACATTGTAAAACTAAAGCATGCTGGCAGGCTGTGGGTTTGTATTGGAGCCCAGAAGTGCACACACACACACACACACTCACACACACATACACACTCTATAAAAGAGCCAGCAGGCCCGCAGACAATGTCTAACGCCTCTGAACACATGCTCATGTAAGCTAACTGGTACGAAGAAGCTTGAAGTTTATGACTCTGTGTGTGTGTGTGTGTGTGTGTGTGGTTCCTGTGTGGATATACAGTATGTCATTGAATGTGTTCAGAGAGATCTTACTGTAATATATAGAGGTGGGAGATTCCCAGCTGTGAGAGCATATTGCTGTTGATCTGTTATTCTTTCAAAAATCGCAGTTCATCTCATTTTCTCGAACTCCCTTGTCCCCCCTGTAGGTCTATGGAAATGCAGGACCTAGCCAGTCCTCATAACCGTGTGGGAGGTGGAGATTCGACGGGCTCCAAGCTGGACAAGAACAACCTTGGCAGTCCCTCCATCACCACCAATGGAACAGGAGGTGAGAAAGCAGAACGTGTTTGGTGCTGCAGTAATGAATGGGAAGTTGTGTATATGGTAGAGAGGTTAGTTTTAGTGTACAAAAAATAGTTTTTACCTTCATTATTTTTTTTATCTTGGTCTCGTTTTTTATTTTATTTTTTAGGACACTTCTGTTTTCAATTTGTAGTCAGTCAGCAATGAGAATCGTAAACATTAGAAAGACAAAATGTGCTGTTCAACTGCTTGATAAAAATTGTGCGCATTCCACTTGAAAGGAATAATTTGACATTTTGGGAAACACACTCATTCACTTTCTTGCCAAGAGTTAGAAGATCAATACCACTTTCATGTCACTAATAAATATGAAGCTCCAGCCAGTAGCCGATTAGGTTAGCTTAGCACAAAGACTGTAAACAGCGGAAAACAGCTAGCTTGGCTCTGTCCAAATGTGACAAAATATGTACAGTAAAGTCTTTACACTTTATGTTTTGTACGGATTAAACAAGCGAGACATAACATGTTAATTAGCGAGCTTTAAAAGGTGCTATCAATCTTCTCATCTAACTCTCGGCAAGAAAGAAAATGAGCAAATTTCCCAAAATGTCGAATTATTCCTTTAAGTGCTACGTAACACAAAAAACTGTGTTTTTATCTGAAATGAAGACCAGTAAAAGAGTGAATGATCTCTTTGAAGTCAGGACGTCAGAGTCACCGTGATATGCTAGATGTCTCATTTCTTAAACTAAATAAGAAATTTTATGAAGTCTATTAGCGCCTCCACAGTACATGCTGTTCATTGTTTGTTTGGGAGAGATGCACTTACAGTTTTTCATGACATCTAGCTCGTGCTCCAACAGAGGTTGAATGCGCGTGTTGTGAATTGCTTTGGGCAAAAGCAGCTGATGAGTGTAATGTAATGTAATGAAATCTATTGCAAAGTCACCAGTCAGAAAGACTTTCAGCATGCAGAGATAAGTACTTTCTGAGGAATTTATAGAGACGGACGGAGACGCGCACATGCAAACGCACGCATACACACACACACACACACACACCCCACGCTGGCATGAGGACTTGAGTAAACCACTGGAGAATGTGTGTAAACACACGGTGAAGCACTTCTGCTCTCCTCCGCTAACCGCTTGGCAAAGTGTGTGTGTGTGTGTGTATGTGTATGTGAGTGCAAGCCCAAAATCCCACTGGAAACTATTTCCTCTACAAGAGCATTAAAGCATCACCGCTCTCTTAGATGTCAACACCAGTGAGCCATCCCCCCTCTTTCTTCCCCCTCTCTTTTTCTCCTCTTTCTTTTCCTCTGTCCGTCTCTGTTTCTCTTTCCTTCTTCTCATCTTTTTCTTCTTTCACCCTTGATCTCCCCCTCTCTCATTGTCTGTCCTCCGCAATAATGTTTGACAGAGCAGTTTGATGTAATGGCATTGGATGTAAGTGCTTTTGTTGAGGGCGATCCTTTGATCTATTGCTGATTTAACAGGCAATGGAAACCCACTTTTAATAGTAATGTAATGGAAAAAGTGAGATACTGCATTTTAGTCAACTTGATGTGTCAACACATACACAGTCAGAAATAACCGTGCTCAGAGTGGACTTAACAGTGAATTCAGACCATATTAGAGCACATTAAATCATTTTTGATGAGCTCACAGTTAATGGTTTAAGCAGACAGAGCCGGGACTACACGCTCACAGCCAAAACAAACTACATACCCAACATTCCCCTCACCTGACATCAGCCAGAGCTCGGGCCCACGGGCCATCTCCATAGCAACTCATTTGTCTTCATCAGGGTTTGTCCGATGGGTTGTATTGCTCCCCGAGGGGATTAATGAAGTTGTCCCGAATTAAATGGAGTTCTCAGATGGTCACTGATGATGAGTTTTAATGATGTTCAGAGAGAAACAAGAAAAGTAACTCAAAAACATCATGTAGGATGTTAAGGTGGTTAACAGGCGTGCTTCTCTTGTAAAAAATGTTTGGGAAATATGCTTTTTTGCTGTGTTGAGAGTTAGATGAGAAGATTGATACCACTCTCATATCTCTGTTAAAGCAGCTATAATCTATATTTTAGTATTATTATTATATTTACAATAGATGACATGACTACAGATAATGTGGAGACAAGGAGCATTTCAGCGTCTTTCTGCTCATTGTTTTGGTTTTACGGCTCGCAACTTTCCTGTTTTGCTTCACTCTCACCAGCATAGTTTCCAGCCGCAGCAGACAGCTGTTTTCAGTGAGAAAGCTCTAGAAACTCACTGTACACTACCTGCCCTGCACCAAGTGGCAGACATACACAGTTGGTGACAGGCTGGTCAACATAATGGAGCAATTAGCAGCTAAAGAGCCAGATATTTCCCTCAGGAATTGGTGGACAGCAAAACAGAGCTAAAAGGAAGGTGAATATTGGCCAGAAAAACGACATTAAATGAATGCTACAGTTGCTCATATCTGCTGGATGTGTAAATAGGCAACTGGCAAGTCCTCCATTTCAACTTTATATGGTAACAATATGTCAGTGTTGTGTTTACAGCTTTTTTCCTCTGCCCCCGAGTAGCCAAAAATCAGTTATTGCAGGATTAAATATGAAGCTATAGCCAAGAGAAAATTTGCTTTAGCTCAGCACAAAGACTGGAAACAGGGGGAACAGCTAGCCTGGCTCTGTCCGAAGGTAATTAACACGCTATATGCCGTTGCGTTAATCTGTACAAAAACCAAAGTGAAGTACCACAAAGACATGAGGGTGGTATTGACCTTCTCATATAACTCTCGGTAAATAAAACGAATAAGCGTATTTCCCAAAATGTTGAACTATTTCTTTAAAAATACATTTTACAATACAAATGGCGTCTGGTTCTCAGTGCGTCGTATCCTCACCACCTTCCCACCTTGCACCCCTTTAGGTGAAAACATGACAGTTCTAAACACGGCTGATTGGCTGTTGGGCTGCAGCAGCCCGCCCCCTGCCCCGGGCTCCAAGGACTATGGTACAGAGGTGCATGTGTGTGAATCCAAGGCCAGAAGTCATACAGCATTACTTTAAATGCAAAAGGAATGGGTTTCTATAGTTTAGGCTGGTCCTGTATCAGATGTTTTTTTGTTTTGTTTTGTTTTTTGTGCCAGAATTGCAGTGATTTTCATTTGCTGTGCAGTGTTCCCTGCTCTTTGGATCCCATTGTGAATTTAGCACAGCGTGTGGAGTTGTTATATATTTGCAGGGTTCCCACCAGTCAACAAATTTATGAAAAGCTGGTGAATAATTTGACGAATTTGCTGGGGAAGTGAGCAAATTTCAGGGGATTTTGCCAAAGCGTCACTTTGCATGATTATATTTTCAAAACTTAATCATTAACAAAAAAAAAAAAAAGACTGAATGAAATAAAAAAACTGAATGAAAAAACCTTTATGCCATGGTGATGTTTTGACTTGGTTGTAGAAAGTCATTTAAAAGCTGTAGAATTTTATATCAATTACAGTGGGAACCCTGCACACAGCATTCGCTCCCATACTGGAACTGCATGGTAGTTTCCTGCTCTTAACTCAGCCAGGTTTTCTTTGTGTGAGTGTGTGTGAGATGGTACTTCCTTACTGGCCTCCCCTAACACCGATCTTTTTCGTCTTCCTTAAGTGAAAACAGAGCCTATGAACAACAGCGATACAGTCACTACGACAGGCGACACAGTATTGGACACATACGCAGGCTCAGGTAACACACACATCTGCCCGCAGAAATACACTCATGTACAATTTTCTCCTCTAGAGGCAAAAAAACAAACTCACATGTCTCTGTACTAGTCAGCTCTGTATCACTCTGTTTTCTCAGATGCACACACAAACACCATCATCCATTTCAGCTCAGCGGTAGGCCCGCTGAAAGCTTTAATCCCATGAAGTATTGCCTGTCCTTGGATTGCGTCATCAAAGGCTGGCAGGGGGATGAGAGACATTTTTACACTTGCCTTTTTTTTTTAGACTCGCACACAACCCTGTGCTCCTTCACGCTGCAAAACACACACACACACACACACACACACACACACACACACACACACATGCTGGTGCACAAAACCATTAAGCAACACACACGCAGTGAGGGTTTAGAAGCAGCGGGGTGTTTGTCAGTATTGAGCTCTGACATCTCAATGACCACAAACAGACATTGTGTTTTACTATGAGGCCCGCTGCAAGGGTTTCATGGACTACGGTGCTCTCTTAAGGGGGAGAACTTGGCTCCTCTCCATTCAAAATGCTTCAAATTATGTTTACTGGAATGGCATTTCAAGTCAAACAAGCCAAGCCAAGCCAGAGGCCTTGAATTGTGCTGTTCAGGACAGTTTTGTTAAATGTGAAAGGAAACAGAAGATTTGAGTTGACACCATTCATGACCCAGTGTTGCCTTGTTGTTTTTGATTATTGTGCTGTTTTTAGTAATCACCAGCAGCGGATACAGCCCTCGTTCAGCCCACCAGTACTCCCCTCCCCTCTACCCGTCGAAGTAAGTCTGACTTTTTAAACAACAGAAGCTGCTTTCTAAGAATCCTTATCAGCATACCTTCTCCTATGCTTCTAACACAGCTAATTGTACTAAACATTACCAAACTACCTGCCAAAATGGGTCATTTTTTTTCACAATTCAGTCCTTCAGTCGTTATCATCCTTATTGTCCTAATCTCACCTGTCGTTCCTCTCATGTCCCAGGCCCTACCCTCACATTCTCTCCACACCGGCAGCCCCTCCCATGCCGACGTATGCTGGTCAGCCCCAGTTCAGCAGCATGCAGCAATCAACCGTCTACACTGCTTACTCCCAGACAGGACAGGCATACGGACTGTCCACCTATGGTATCAATAAACACACACTTTCAAAGACACATAGTGACGTACAGTTGCCGCACTACCTGAATAATTTAAGCAGGGGCTTTATTTGTAATCTATACTGAAAAAAAGTATCCAACCGAAGTAGAAGAACTGAGATTTACTGAAACTACAGGTCTTGTGTCAAAGAAAAAAACTAATTCTGTAACATACCAGTTTCTGATGCTATAGTATAACATATGCAAACATTGTGTAATATTCTGTGTTGTTGTTTTTTTTTTTTTGTCACAGACCTCGGTGTGATGCTGCCAGGCATTAAGACAGAGAGCGGCCTGGCTCAGAGTCAGTCTCCTCTGCAGACAGGCCTCAGCTACAGCCCCGGCTTCACCACACCTCAGCCCGGACAGACTGCATACTCACCCTATCAGATGCCAGGTCAGTTTCAAAACATATACTACCAAAACACCTCAATTTAATGACATAATCATACTTTCAATCATTCTTTTCCTGTTCAAAAATGAGGGAAATATCCTCAGTATTTTAAATTCTTGCTAAAAATGGCGACAGAGAAATTATCTTTTTGGGCTATGACAGTTGCACACAGTTAAAGTGTGTAAAATGTTTCTGTCTCAGTTTTTCTTCTCTTCGGTCTCTCTGTCTAATTCCTCCTATTCTTTTTGTCCAAAGGTTCCAGTTTTACTCCTTCCTCAGGCCTCTACGCCACCAACAACTCAGTGTCCAACCCCGCCAACTACACTGCCACACAGCAGGTACCTCAGTGTCCATATACTGTGTGTGTGTGTGTGTGTGTGTGCAGGCTTGTGCTTTAGTTTAAACCTGCACCGCTGCTACAGTCCAGCTGAAAGTTAGCTTAAGTAACACACATTTTCCCAGACCAATAACAAAGCCCATTTCCTAAGGGAAGATCAACCAGGCTACATGTTTGCTCTGAGTGGTCAAGTGAATGTCATTTGCCTCATTATGCCGGCTCAAACTAAAGATGAGGATTCTGTATGGCGCAGTTGCGATAGTATTTGAGACCAGGAGTGGTTTTACAGTCACGCTCGCTCCCACAGCAACAGGGACAAACTTAGTAGAGAAACAGACAATTAGTCTTTGTGAAAGAGTGTTTTGTTCTGAATATTTCTCCATGTCCATATGATGAATTGTATTGTGGTAGTAAAATGCTTAAAGGGGGATTTTAATGACCCACTATGATAGATGTGGCTGTTTACAGGAAGAAAGTCAAGGTTTGGCTTGTGTGGGTGGATTAAGGGGAATATAGTGTGTGTGTGTGTGTGTGTGTGTGTGTGTGTGTGTGTGTGTGTGTGTGTGTGTGTGTGTGTGTATGACTTTAACAGAAAAAGAGAAAGCAAGCAAGAGACGGAAAGGGAGAGAGAGACCGATAGAAAACAAGACCGTGTATACAGTATGTGTGAATATGCATGCTTGCATACACACATTGCTGACTACACACCAACGCGTGTGCATGTGTGTGTGTGTTTGCATTCATGTGGTGTGCTCCAGTTTATAAGGACTTGTAGAGATGGACGTAGTGACAGGTTTAGAGAGCTGACTCATAAAAGCGCCCATCTCCACTGGGTCAGTAAAAAGCAGCAACACAAGGTTTTAATTGTTTTGGAGATATAAAACAAAGAATCGTGGGAATAAAAGATTAGAGAAATAAGAGGGACCACTTGTAAAATCTCTCTTCAAAAGTCAGTCTGAACCTTTCCAGAAAAGTGAAACATCTCAATTTTCCTGTTTTCTTTTTTTTTCTTTCTTGTATTTGGTCTTTTTGTCTCTGCTCTTTGTCTTTGTGCTCTCATACTTCATGTCATTCTCTGCAGGATTATCCCTCATATACAACATTTGGCCAAAACCAGTATGCCCAGTATTATTCCGCCTCCAATTACGGGACTTATATGACCAACAGCGTGGATGGCACAGGCTCCACGGCAGCCTACCAGCTGCAAGACCCCGCCCCTGCCATGACCGGACAGGCTGCTGAACTTCACCCAGGTTTGTATTAAAACTCACCAGTCAAATCCCCAACACTCTACCAAACTTCTAACCTCATAAATATGCAAACAAATGTCAGATTTTCTTTTTTACCGTTCCTTGATACTGGCTCCATGATCTGGTTTCCAGTAGAAAAATACCACAGTTTGGGTAACTGAGTTCAAAACTCTCTTTCAGCCATGATGAAGCACAGGAAGTAACTTCAGACTGTAGCCATAGCTACCTGGCATCGCACTCGCTAATTGGAGAATCGGCATATGTTTACATTAGCCTCAGAGACTTTGATTAGAGTGAAATTATGTTAAATATTGCACTTTTCTAGACAAGTCAGAGAGAAGAGATGAGAAGACAAAATAAGAAAGAGCAGAAATATGGCTTGGTATTCAATTTTCTGTTTCTTTTTTTCACATTTTTCTTTGGTTTATCTTGGCTGTAATTCAGGAAGCCTGATTAAAGGAGCTTATCATTCTTCCTGTCACTGGCACTTTCCCTCTCACTGCTGTTCTCACTATTTCACTTTTTTCTCTTCTCTTGGAGTTACACTTGGTATCTGTTTTTTTGGGGGGGTTTTTTGTCGCTCACATGCTCTTTGTGTCTTTTTGTGTCTTTTTCCACCCCCTCTCTTGGTCTCTCCCTCTCTCCCTGATTGAGACATAACAATATGAGAGCCGAAGCTTAGAGTCTGGTTCTAGTTACCACACAGCAGTGGGAGCATATGGCATTAGGAAGATGTGTGTGCGCACAAGAATGTGTGTGTGTGTGTGTGTGTGTGTGTGTGTGTGTGTGTGTGTGTGCTCATGTATGTTCCTGCAGAATTTTGTATGTACAGTATCTTTTGCAAGAAGCATCAGATTACCTAGCTTTTCTAATTTACTGCACAGTTCCATCTTTCCCCTCCTCTGTTAAATCTTTACATCGCATGTTATCATGAATCAGTCAGAATACCAGTGGTACTTTTGTTTAGGCTCCTTGGTAGGCTTTAAGTTGATCTGTCGTGCCAATTACCTTGAATTATTAAACCTGACAAGATGGCTTATTACTGTACAAAGTCTGAGTTATTGCTTTTCCTGAAGTGGATACAACTGCAGAACACCTGTGGGATCGGCTCAAACCAAGTCATTACTGTTGCTTTAATGCAGCAAAATATAGATTGTGATCACTTGTGCAGTTTGAGACAGACATTTGATCGTGTGTAAATTTTTTATGTTTAAAATCTTTAGCCCTGTCTGTGTTTGCATACACTCTCAGGGGACTTTGATACAGTGCAGAGCCCCTCCACGCCCATCAAAGAGCTGGATGACCGAGCCTGCCGGAGTGGGGGGTCCAAGTCCCGGGGCAGGGGCCGCAAGAACAACCCCTCCCCTCCCCCTGATAGTGACCTGGAGGTAAGGGACCAAAAAAACACCCACTGACGGAGTACTTACAGTACTGACTGAATATTCCATTCAAATCTCAACGGATATGCGGTGTTCCCTTTGAAGTCTCAAAATACAACAGAGGAGAGGCTGACAGAGAGCAGGACCACCCATGTCACTGTCCAGTTGAGCATGAATGCACATATGGGCTAAAAACATGGACATACCATTTCTAAAAGAGCATCTCTCATTGTCTCACTTGTTTGTTTGTTTGTTTTTTTGTTTTTTTGTTCTCCAGAGGGTGTTTGTGTGGGATCTGGACGAGACAATCATTGTCTTCCACTCTCTGCTCACGGGCTCCTACGCACAGAAATATGGCAAGGTAAGATCGCCACCCTGCCTCCACTGGCTGTCTGTTATTATTCTGTTTAAATTCCTATAGCCACCCTGCACTACATCTTTGTCTGTCTATCCATTTTCGTTCTGTCTGCCAAAGTGGAATCCCAGGTTACAGCTGGGACAACACAGGTCAACATTAACAAGATTAAATGAAGGGTGATGAATCTGACCACAGAAAAATGCCAAATGGTGGATTTATAACTGAAGCATCAACCTCTCAATAAGCCTTAGAAGTGTTTCTGCAGCGAGTGCTGAGGTGAACTTTTTTGCCCCGGGCTTTGCCTAACAGGCTACATACAGGCAGCCATGCCCTGTGATGGCCCTGTTTGTTTGGATAAAAAACAAAACTTTAGTCTATATTTATTGAGTTATTGTTTTCGTAAATAAAAGTTCATAATTTCCTAAAAAGATGCTACAATTAAACATCAGTCAAAGATAAGGCAGTAAAGGAAATATTTATATTTAGTAAAGATGCAAATACAAGATTATCGCCCAATGAAACTAAATGTAATTTTAAGTAGGGGTAGTGCATTGATAATACAGTAATTTACATAGAATAGAATAGAATTTTTTTTTTACTGCCATTATTATGAAAGAACAATAATCCATTACCTCACCCCCCACCTCTGAAACCAAAGGTGGTATCTCTAAATTTAACTTTTATCCAGACTTTTATAAAATGCAACTCACACTGAGCACTCCATTCGAATAAGCTTCATTTCCCTCAGTATATATTCCTAACATTACATCAACTACTTCAGGAATAATATGGTCAATTTATGATGATGACCACATGCATAGAAAAATGAATGAGTATTTAAATGTACTACATATTAAGAATACATTTAAAAGCCATTAATAATTGTTCATGCTTACATTAGTTTAATCATAATTCAACATGCTTATTTCTGACTTGGACTGATGTTTATTCCAGTCTTCATTGTGAACTTATTTGGTGGTCTCACCTTCCCACATAACAGCTACACTGTTTATAGTTCCCCTTATTTTAATAGTTCTTGGCTCTGATCTGGGATCATCCTATGTGGCCAAGGCTACAGATTTTTATTGGGCGAAGTCGCTTCCTATGGGCACCGGAGTAGCCACCAGTCTGCCTGTACGGGCTTTGCATCCCACTCTGCAGCCTGCAGAGTCCGTTCTGATATTCTTGCTTGGCAGTAAAAACAAAAGCTGGCACAGCACACACACACCATTAGGAGCCAGCCATAGGAGCCCAGCCGTTTTACAGATAGGGTTTGTTGGCACTGATGTACTTCCTAGTTGCTCTGTAGTTGTGGAATTTAATGTTTTGCAATTGGGATTTAATGGGTGTAAGAAATGCCCTGGCGAGTTGTAAATTGCTCTGTGTGTGTGTGTGTGTGTGTGTGTGTGTGTGTGTGTGTGTGTGTGTGTGTGTGTGTGTGTGTGTGTGTGTGTGTGTGTGTGTGTGTGTGTGTGTGTAGGTGTGTGTGTGTGTGTGTGTGTGTGTGTGTGTGTGTGTGTGTGTGTGTGTGAGAAAGAGAACACATGCGGCCTTGTGGTTAATTCAGCTTGGTTTGCATTGTTTTTATAGAAATACTGAATACCGAAGGATAATATCACAATTTAAGTCTTGGCTTGAGTGGAGAAAGTTGACTTGCAATCAAATAATGAATGAGACGTTATCAAAGGCTCAAATTAGGTTTAATGTAGCCTCTGATAATATGTCATGTTTTGTGATAAAGCACAAACCAAGTTGTCATCTTTATTCGCATAGGTCCATGTAAACTGCATTAGCATGAAAACAGCTAATATGCGCGTCGGAATATTTGCCTTAAAATAATTGTAAGAGGATTTTTTTTCCCACCTCATTTGCTGCTGCTCCCCTCAAGAAATATAGTGGCAGCTGTGTCTGTTCACACCTCGCCCAAAATAGTGTTTACACTGTTGACATGGCAACCACAATACTTAAGTACCCTTCTCACACGGGCTCCGAGGGTATATCTGCTCGAAATTATGTTTCACTTTTTAATGAATATACATATACACATCTTTTTCACACAGACGCACACCTGTCACACACCTCATTTCTCAGCACAGGAGTTATTATAACCAGGGATAATGTTCACATCATCATGAAGTGTTGAGTTTCCAGCGCCAGTGGAGGTGGAGAGTGGAATTGATTCAGGCTACCCTTGCCAGGCCAGAGTAATATTTGCAATTCTCTGTGATTGATTGAACTTGTCTGGCAAACGTATTACAAAAAAAGCCACCTCAGCCTTTCTGGAGCCCAAAGAACAGCCAACTGCTCAAAGGGAATTTACACATTTCAGCTGTGAGTGTTTCGATACACACTGATGTCCTTAACACTCCTTTGGCTGGCAGCCAATATAATCATTACCTGAGAGACAAAACTCAAGTGCCCCTTGTCTCTGTGATTGACAGGGAAGCAGGAAAAGAAACACAGTCAAAATTGCTGCTACCTCTATTAGCAGCTGTTAAGTTTTGGAGAGCTCTACACACTTCACATCTTTCAACTTTATGGAGCACTTACTCTGTTTTTTTGCACTTTCTCACTCTGTGGAATGCCGCCCATCTCTCTCTCTCTTTCTGTGTCTGTGTGCCTCGCTCGCTCACTTTCACTCGCCTTCCTGTTAGTTTCTTTCTATTCTGGTCGTCTGACTGCGTCAGCGAATCGCGCGGCAAGCTGTCGTCCCTTGCTGACCTATCACAGATGATGGTTTTTGCAGCTGAGCCCCGGGCTGGCAGGGCAGGCTGCGTTCTCCCAAACACTCACACACAAACCATTCACATACCGCATACACTCTACACAGCGTCTCCCTTTGAGGGTGCCTACTCTCTGCAATCCACACATGAAGACACACACTCTTCCTCCCACCCCCCACAAAGCCCCCCCACGCACACACCAAGCATGAGGAATGTTGATGGGACAGAACAAGTGCAACCTGTCTGTCAGCATCTGCTGTGATGACTGGAGCGTACCAACTCTAAAAGTGGAGGTGGGGGGGGGGGGGGCAGGGGGTGTGAACTGGGGAGAAGTAGGTAAAAACTAAAATGCTTTTTTAGGACAGGAGGAAGCGATGCCTCCGGGAGAGAGAAAAGGCAATAATTTGTCATAATGGTGATGTCATGATGATAATGATGATGATGTTGTCTTCCTCTTCCATTAGGACCCTCCTATGGCGGTAACGCTGGGTCTGAGGATGGAAGAGATGATCTTCAACTTGGCTGACACACACTTATTCTTTAATGACCTGGAGGTGAGACACGGATATCAGACTGACACACACAAACACACATTTGAAATTGACATGTTGAAAGGAGTTTTTCTTGCACCGCACTGAACTTTTGCACAAAGCACAACATTAATCACTTAGAAGTTCCTTGCAGCCAGGCTGTCATTCAGTTAAATACTGCTACTGCCCTCTAGTGGTGTAAAATGATGCGACACACCAGTAAATGCTGCACCAATTTCAGTACGTGCTGTTTTGTTATAGTTGTTGATGGTAAATTGCTTAATACATTTATACAATGCCAACCAGAATATGTTGGAAAATAATGTCTATATAATGTTGAGTTAAAATGTTATTTTATTTTGACAGTTTTTGTCACAATACACTTTCTAGTTCCTATTTATGTTGTTGTGTTCAGCACCTTTTATTTAAGTTTTTTTTCATCTTCATTTGTATACAATAGATGGTCATAATGTATGTAGTATCGTAGTTTTTTTTAAGTTACTTATCTACAGTATGGAGCTGTTCTTGCACTTCTGCTGCAAGGAAACTTTAATATCCCTACTTGGGATCAATAAAATGTCTCTGATTTTTGTGTTATTTGTGTCAATGTGTGTTTTTACAGGAGTGTGATCAGGTACATATTGATGACGTATCATCAGATGACAATGGCCAGGACTTAAGGTGAGAATTTTGCAATTTTGTTTGTATAATGTAAACAGTTGATTGTATTCATTTATTGTTTTTCATTGGCTATGAATTCACAAATGATAATGTTTATTCTGTTTTTGTTATTTTGTACTCAAAGATTTATTTGTTCTTTGTTGAAGTTAATAATAAATTAATTTGATCAATAATTTCATTAAAAAAACAATAAATGTGTATATTTTGTTTAATTGTCTGCATTTTAAAGATAATGAGTTGCATTCTTACAAATAAATATTGGCAGTTCTGTGTATAATAAAAATATAATAAAAATAACCATTTGATCTTTTTGTTCTACCAGAGCAGATTTTTCAAATAAAACATATCATTATTATTGACAGTACTTACAGTTTTGCAACTGATGGCTTCCATGCAGCTGCAACCAGCGCCAACCTGTGCCTGGCTACGGGTGTCCGCGGCGGGGTCGACTGGATGAGGAAACTGGCCTTCCGCTACCGACGAGTCAAAGAGTTGTATAGCTCGTACAAAAACAATGTGGGGGGTAAGCCAATCTGACGGGAGTTTTCTGGACACCAGGGACAGTTTAGAGGGTGATTGAGGGGGCGAGGCTTTGTTCAGTTGAAGCTGGAAATTCTGATTTTTTATTTTTTAATTCTGAGTCTGAAATGAGATTAAAGTTCTGTCTGAAAAGATACATGTAACAAAAGAATTTACTTGTTTCATGTTGTCCATATATTCTGGACAGGGGCTATAGGGGCTATAGGTTCTGTCCATTATAGCCTTAATCCTCTTGATGTCACTACATAAATTTTCAGAGTATAATAGTTATAATAAAATATTAATGTTAAATGTATCTGATAGCTGAAAACTGAGTTTTAGGAAACATTAATGAAACGATTATTAAAAGACAGAAAAAAGAGATAAAACCTGGAATTGGAAGCCACATTCTGAAGACAAGTATTAAATGAATACTTACTAGTGTAAATAACATACAGTATAGGTAAGGCAAGGCAACTTTATTTGTATAGCACATTTCATACACCAGGGCAATTCAATGTGCTTTACAGGGTAATAAAAATACAGCAAGGTCAAGAGCTTTACAATATAAAAGTACAAAAATTACAGGCAAGCGACACAAAAGATACTAGATTTAAAAGTAAACAAATATAGTTTAAATAAGTAAGAATAAAAAGATACAAGAACACAGAAAATACTCCCACATGAAGATGCACAATTAAATTAAAAACAATTAAAATAAAATTAAAATTAAAAACAAGAAGGCTATTTAAAAGCTATGGTAAGAAGTTACCTTTTTTTCCCATTATAAATATAATAAAGGCATAATAAAGTATATGCCAACATACAAATATAATAAGGAATCCAGTCAATCTTTATAAAAACCATATAACTATCTTTTTTTGATCAATATGGGTTTATGAAAGCAGATATCAGTAACAAAGCTGCTGTTGGCCACTCATTTTTGCCAATTTCCAGTACAATAATACTTTTAATTTGACCAGTTTAATGCAGAAATGAAAAATATATTTAGTGTTTCCTCCTGACATTTATTTGCGTTACATTGGAAACTATTCTGAAGCAGTATTCAGATTGTAGGATGTTAAAATTCTCCATTGAGACCTGTAAATGAGGTTTAGCAGCTTTTTTACAAATATAACAACAAAAGCCATTAAACTATTAAGCATAAATGAATTGTGTGAGGAAACTAAACCTTCATCACAGGTTTTACAGTTTGTAACAGATGACACCAAAGTCAATATGTAATATTACATTAAAAGGCCCATGCAAGACTACGTATGGGTCTAATGAGTGGACTTGGCTTGTGGCTTCCAAATTTTGTCTTGACCTTCTTTTTACCCGTGTATGTGTGATGCCTGATGCTGTGGGGGTTTACTAATGTCCTGCTGCGTTTTAGGTCTGCTGGGTCCTGCTAAAAGAGACGCCTGGCTGCAGCTCAGAGCAGAAGTGGAGGCTCTGACTGACTCCTGGCTCACCCACGCACTCAAGTCCCTGTCCATCATCAGCTCCAGGTGCCACTTCATGTTATTCTTTCTTTCATAGAGACTGTGATTGCTCTCCTAGGCCTCCCCTCCATTAATTAATAAGGTCAGGATTTAGAGCGTGGGAACTAATCCATATTCAGCATCAAAGGACATTAATTCACGATCCATTCGTCCCTCTATCGATCCATTAATCTGTCCTCTCACCCGCCTTTGCATAATATGGTCGGCTCTCCGTCTGTGTCCCACAGGAGTAACTGTGTGAACGTGATGGTGACCACAACGCAGCTCATACCCGCGCTGGCTAAAGTTCTCTTATATAGTCTGGGATCTGTTTTCCCCATCGAGAACATTTACAGTGCAACAAAAATAGGTAAGAGGCAAACACTCGTGCACACACACATTCCATAAATTCAAAACAACAATCTAGTATTGATGGAAATAATATAATGTGGAATGGAAGTCATTAAATAGTAATTGACCATATATATTTGACCCATGTTATTTTAACGGTTCAAAAGTCACATGTATTTTGATGGTTGTCCATTATTTTGATGTTTCTTCATCTACTCCATATGTTACTGATATCCTGTTATGATATTAAACTTATTGCTTTAGTTGGGCTCAGGTTCACTGAACGGTTGGGTGGGGATGTTTCAGTATGTTTTATTTTATACTCTGTGTGTGTGTGTGTGTGTGTGTGTGTGTGTAGATGTGTGTGAGAAAGAGAAAATAAAAGTGACCCCAGTTCACATTAAATCTCTTTAAGAAAACAGATCATGCTGTTTACGCTTCGGCCAACACACACACCTTGACCTTGAGCAAGAAGCTATCAAGTAGTAGTAATATGATAGTGTCAGTGTAGTTTTTTTAATGAAATTAATAAACTACTATAATGATACTATAATAACTACACAGCTGGCATCATAGTGCATCCTTCTCCATTAATCCGTGCCCCCTCTTGCATATTGATACAATAGTAGTACCTGTTAGTAACTGTTAGTGTGAACAGTTTTGATTCAGGGTCATGTGGTATTTCCTAACATACTCAAACGTGACAAGCATTCCTTGTAACGTTGGGCATTTATAACTTATAACTATAAGATTGTGTGTTTTTACATACATTTCTCTGTACAGAGAATGTAACAAAGCCAAGTCAAAGTAATATTTTTGTATTTTGAAGTAAACAAGTTATCATTAAATTGTGATATTTGAACCTAAAGTGACATTACACTTGTGATTAAAAGCTGGGAGTAATGCGAACTTGTACAGGCTGCCTCTTTTAGCATGCTACAGTATCAGACCACATACATCCCCTGATTGAAATGATTTTACTACACTGAGTGCATTTCTATTACATCATTTCTTTATTTTAATTCAAGAAGATGACCAGTCACTTTTTTAGCACTTTTACTGATAGGGCTGCTGTACATTACTGCACTGTGTTAAAAGACAGCATTTTTACATGTTAGCATTACAGCGAGGATGTAGATTCTAGATAAAGAAAGGCCCTACATACCCATGATCCGCCCAAACAGGTGGTTTCATTTATTTAGCCTGATTAGACCTTCTCTAAAAACTGTGCTTGATTGACATCCCTCTGACCCTCCCACTAGTCTTGTTCCAGGTGTAAAGGCGGGAGAAGTTAAACCTTCATTCTTATTGGTTGATGAAGTTTGGTGACCTCACGTAATTCCATCATTGCTCCACCCAATTTCTACCTGAGCAGAAGTCCAATTATCCTGACTAATGGAAGGCACCTGTGTGTGTGTGTGTGTGTGTGTATGTGCGTGTGTTCAGGGTCTTTAATATGCCATGTTTAATCCCAGACTTGGGGTCTGTGTCCACATAGCATTTTTTTCTGGCTCAGAAAGTTTCTCCTCCATTTTCTTGGTTACCAGGGTGATGAGCCCCATCTAATATATGATTGGTTGTCTGAAAAAAAGCGCCTGTGACGACACCAGCGCCTTTCTGAAAAGTGAAGAGATTTTCAACTAGAAGAGCTCGGAGCGGTCGCATAAAAAAGGCCTCGGTGCAGAGCTTTTTCTCTAGGCGGCCGCATGCGCTCGCTTCTCATTGGGAACAATTGAGAAAAGACGCTGGCACTCAGAAAAAAAACGCTATATGAACACAAGCCCTTGCTCTACCGGTTCACACCGACCGAAACAACATTATATTCGTTCTCACCTCACATGATCCGGATCTTTCCTTGAACAACTCTTGACACTCGTGGGATCATCCAGGCCGGACGCCCACATTCTGAAGGAACTCCATTAGCCTGAACCTCAGCCGGTTACACCAATGTACCGCAGCTGTGGCCAACACTAAATTATATTCAGCCCTACATCGATCTGTACAAAGGAAACAAAACAACTCGGATTAGAGGGGGTAGAGAGCCAAAACATTTAGGAAAGAAGTCTCAAAGCCAAGTGTGTGTTTGTGAGCTTGTGTTACACCCAGTTCAACCCCACGGTGCCTTGATTGAAATGGACGTAGCAATGTGGTAACCATGACAACTGCCAGAGGTTTAAGAACACAAGCAGACTGCAAGTGTTTCAGGTCAGGTGCCATATTCCATAGACTCCTGGATACATTACTTCGAATATGGAGTTACTCTACATGCAATTAGCGTTGTTTGTGTTGTACAGGGATAAGGCTAAAGGTTAATATGGGGTGTGACTTCTGACATCACTCACAAGCACAAGTCTTTTCTTCAAGTTGTCGTGGCAACCAGATTGATTATATTTGTCTGAACTGAAGTGACGTCTCAGGATGCACCATGTGGGTGTCAGAATCAATCAGTGAGCTATCTGTTATGGGATCATAGTGTGTGTGTGTGTGTGTGTGTGTGTGTGTGTGTGTGTGTGTGTGTGTGTGTGTGTATGCACACAGCTCTGCCTCTTCATGTGTTTTATTTCCATCTAAACAACAAAAGAAAAACCTGTGAAAGCCATTTGTTTGTCTCCAGGCAAAGAGAGCTGTTTTGAGCGTATAGTCTCCCGCTTTGGCACTAACATTACATATGTTGTGATTGGCGATGGGAAGGATGAAGAGCATGCAGCAAGCCAGGTAAACAAACGACTTCTGAACTTCGACCCCTCTGACCTTGTGACCCTCCTTCCTCCCCTTGTTTATTTGTTTTTTTTGCAGGAAAAGAGAGTTGCTTTGAACGCATAATGCAAAGGTTTGGCAGGAAAGTAGTGTATGTTGTAATTGGGGACGGTGTGGAAGAGGAGCAGGCGGCCAAAAAGGTAATGGACCCGCAACCTCACCGTGACCCCGCCTACTCCTCACAGTGTGAGCTCTGATTGGACGAAGCCTGCCTTTCTTTGCTGTAGAGGTTTTGTGTTGGTCGTTGACTTTTTTCTGTTCTACTTGCTGTTGCTTTTTTTGTTTTTTGTTTTTTATGGAGTGACAGGAGATTTTTGGATCGCAACTGTCAGAGTAAAAATTTGAGATTGAGGCTTGGCTAATGTACATTTTGCACCTACTTTTGAAAGTCAAACACAGCAAATTTGTGAGCCACCTGCAGCTAAATTATTAAAATGAAAATCAAATTGATTTGGATGATATACTTCTAAACTCAACTTGATTTGTGTCACATTTGACAAATAATAAAATCACAAATAAATGGCTGCCCAAATGTGCACAGTGATTAAGCTATGAACAATCTCATTAGAGTTTATGGTTTAGAGCAATAATGCTGTTTTTTATCCAGTGGTGTGTGGAGTCTTATTTTTCATTGATACAGTACTTCATGTGAGAGAAAAGTAGAGTTATATCACAACAACAAAAAAAAGACAAGTAGTGATATACTCGAATTCATAGCACTAGGACATATTTCCATAAGTTTGAATATAAATCCCATCTCTTCTCCAGCTTTGGGTTTCATTCATGGTGGGTGCTGGGATTGTTTAAAGAATAGTTTGACATTATGGGAAATATGCATATTTGCTTTCTTGCTGAGAGTTAGATGAGAAGATTGATACCATTCTCTTATCTGTCCGTTAAACGTAAGGCTACAGCAGCCAGTTAGCTTAGCATAGCATAAAGACTGAAAGCAGAGCCTAGCTCAGTCCAAAGGTAACAAAGTCTGCTTACTAACATCTTCAAAGTTTACTAATTACAGCGTTATATCTTGTTTGATTCAAACAAAAACCTAAGTATGGGAACAACAATTGGACGTGTTATTAGGGGCCATGTGCCAGTGAAGTCGCTATGGTTGCCTGGCAACCGCATGATGAAAACAAGAGCTGTTAGCTCAGCTTAGCATAAAGTCGTGTCGTTCCTCGTAAAACCACAAATTGTTTTGTTTAACCAATTTTTACACTTTTTACTTTTTACAATTCTTACGATGTATTAAAACAAACAAGATTAACGTGTTAATTTGTGAGCTTTGGAGGTGCTTTATGTGGATTTTGATACCTTTGGACAGAGCCAGGCTAATTGTTTTTCCATTTCCAGTCTTTATGCTAAGCTAAGCCAACAGCTGATGGCTGTAGTCTTACTGAACGGGCAGATATGAGAGTGATATAGATCTTCTCATCTAAATTAACTCTGAGCACGGAAGCAGATAGGCGCATTTCCCAAAATGCTGAACTCTTCCTTTAAGCCTTAGGATTGCATGGATTTTGTTTGCAGTGCTTTTGCAAAGCAAGCAGCTACAAGCTACTGTAGTGTAGCTTGCATGTCTTTAGGTGGTGGTGTACAGCTATGAAAACAGTATTGCTAGTTTTAATGATGTGTGTTCACTCTACAGCACAACATGCCTTTCTGGAGGATATCCAGTCACTCTGACCTGCTGGCACTACACCAAGCACTGGAGTTTGAGTACCTGTAACTATTATAGCAATATGGACATGGTCAGCCAGGCAGCCCCCTTCTTTTGTATAACTATTTAAGAACAAACAATACACTGCAACTGTTTTTGTGATTTTTCTTTTTGTCTTGTTTTTTGAACGTCTGGATTTACAAACTCTGAATGGTCTTAAGAAGCAAAAGGAGAGGTGAAAGAACTGTGGGGTTAAGAGATCACTCAACCCAGCTCAGCCCCTGTGGCCCCCCGATGCTGGGAACGGACCGCTGTGAAAACCGTCTACTGTCCCTGCAGCCGTAGCCGACTGAAAGCCTGCGAAGGCTACAGACCTCCCTTGGCCAGGGAGGATGTTTCGTTGGGCAACTTCTTGATGTTTGGTTTGTTCTGGAGCACCCAGGCGAGTGTCAGGCCTGTTGTGGGTCTCCTGGAACGAACCGTCGTCAAACAATTAGGGCTTCTCTGTACAGGCAGCATTATGTGTGCGGGGATAACAGCTGCTTTTTTTAAGTGTTTTCTTCCTGGTGGTATAATAATCACAACAATGCAGTCTGTGGCAGAAACTTGTGTAAATTATTTACAATAAACTTAAAAAAGGGAAGTGGTGGATGTTTTTGTCAAGGAAAGGAAATAACATTTTCGGGGTCTTTGTTTTTTTCCCCTCTGGATTTTTGTAATTCTTTTGGGGGAGGGGGGGTTGAGGATGTGCATCATGATGTGTTGTGCCTTAATGTGTTTGAATGTCTCTTTATTCAGAAATGTCTATGTATGTAGATATAAAAAGGAGAAAACCTATCCAAATGACCTATGCATCTTGTCTTCCCTAATGAAATTTATAACTGATCAAGCTTATAACCAAATAAATTAATGCAGTGCTGCATATTTTTGAAAATAGTAGTTTTTTCCCCTGTTAAGCACAAATCTGTTTTATAAAAGGGCTCCTTTAGTGGTCAGTTAAATATCAAAAAAAAAAAAAAAAAAAAAACCTCAGACAACAGCTTCATTTCCACTTTTTATTTACATTTCATTTCTTGGCCTTGAAGTATTCCTCAATCACATCCTTGGCTTGAGACTCCTTGCCATAGTCCTGTAGACAGAGAAACACAGGTTGAGACTGGGCAGGTCAGGCACACGACTAAGCTCTAAATTACAACCCAGCTGATATTACTGGCCAATTACGTTCATCACATATCTGCGCCAGTATATGTCAACCAAAAAAATATAACGAGATATCAGTACAGATAGATATGTTTATGGTAATTTAGAAAGGGGCCCTGTGGAGTTCTTGTACACAAGTTATTTTTACATTCAGTGACACTCACCAAAACGCACTGTGTGCATCCGTAAGGTCTAACTAAAGTGTTGAGTGCATTCCTATCCTTAACATTTGCAAAGCTGATTGAAGTATTTTAAATCCAGCATTGTTTACATCCATGTTTACTAGCTTGCAATCTTCTTCACTGCCTTTGCTGGCAGACTGCAGCAAATCTCGGCATGTTACTGCTAGCCGTCAGTCAGTGGAATAGAGTGAAACCATTGTGTCCGTGTCACTTGCGTATATGCGTGTCCTTCGTGCACAAAATGAACAAAACAGGGACCCATTCATAGAGAAACGGGTCCATTGTGCTACTACAGATCAAAAACTCCACAGGGAACCTTTAAGCAGTAACTCAAACCACTGCCACAACAGCTTGCCCACCACAGAGCACTAACAAGTATCATTTTCCACTTTAAAATGGTTCACACAATACATGACATATCTTTTGCATATTTTAACGCTTAAATCTTTAACTCATCCCTCATATCTGAACAGGCTCTGCTCTAATTGACACCAAGCTGAGCAACACTTTTGACATAACCAGTTCATTGTACAAAGACCAACCTCTTAAAACTCTGGGTTTGCCCATTAAATTTCTCTGTATTTAGAAAAAACGCATACTGTGTGCCAGTATATACACATTCAGTATCCCTTTGCAGCTACTGGAAACGTATGCTGCTTTCATTGAGTGAAATATCCCAAACAAAAATACCATGTTTAATACAACCTGCCCCATTAACTCAAGTGGAAAGATTATAGTTTTCTTGTGCATCATCGTACACATTTTCCCCCAAAATTCAGCCAGACCTATTAATATCTTTGGAATTAGAAATTAAAATAGAGTTATGTTGGTTTGAACAAACAGCCAGAGTTTAAGAGGATTAATTACAGTGATGACCTGTCAATCATAGTGCTTGCTATCATGGGTTACTATATGTAGCCATTTTT
Source organism: Macquaria australasica (assembly GCA_005408345.1). NCBI lineage: Eukaryota > Metazoa > Chordata > Actinopteri > Centrarchiformes > Percichthyidae > Macquaria > Macquaria australasica. The sequence continues at coordinate 1,628,610 of SEMN01000040.1, read as the reverse complement.
AGGGACCCCAGACACCACAGGTAGACGACGGGGCTCGTACCCTGGCTGTTATCTTGCCAAGAGTTATCAACAACAGCTGCATGGCACAAGGCACAGCACCTGCACTTGCCTGGCAGATCTAGTCCTAAATCCTGAAGTCTAACACAACAGCAATCTGCATCTTTAACATCTGTCCTGTCTTTACTGTAGGGGTTTCAGTCAATTGCTTTGGCTTGAATGTAGGCCAAATATATATAACAAAAAAAAAAAAGTTAAAAAAAATTTAAAAAAAAAGGTACATGGAAAACCCTACAAAAGACTAAAGAGCATAATTTACCTTGACGACGACACAGCTGCAGCCCACCACCTTGCGGGGTTTGCCCTCACGGTCGATCTTGCACAGACCAACCCACTCGCCGAGCTTCTTGTTGTCATCAACCTGAAATCAAGTTAAACAGCGTCTTTTAACTTGTGTCATACCAACATTTAAACTACTGTCACTAGATGCTGTGCAAACGTTAACCTTGGAAAATGCACATACCATGCAAACCCTAGGTGTGTCAAGAACCCATTTTGAACAATGTAAACATAATTACAACATTGCCAATTACTGCTGATGAAACAGTCACTAATGTGCACTGTAGTGTCGTCACAATTGCTTTCACATAGTTTTTAAAACAATACTTGTGCAGTGAGATAAAATGGCAGCGACGTGGGTACTCTTGGCTGCATCTCAGACAGAAATTGGGTAACAGTGGCGATTCTCCTCACAGTATTCAGTAGAGGGAGCCAAATTATCAGTGATAACAGCAGTACACCACACGCCACGCTACCTTTAACTCTACTGTCAGTACACAAGACATCTGAAACAGTAGTACCAGAAGTCTTGATTTATAACATGACTGCTTCATGTCTGAAGGATTAATATTTACATGTGAACATGGCAGTAAGACCCCCCCCCCCCATCTGATGCTGAATCAGTCTGGTGTTGAGCAGGTGCATTACCTTTATCAGGTTGATCTGATGCTCGGCGCAGAGGGCCTCCACCAGCTTGACGTACATGGGCTCATCGCAGTTGGCTGCAAGAGCGCAGAGATGGGCCTGACGCCTGCAAGAGAACACTGAATTAACTCGCAGTAAGGGGCCGTACACCATTACCGCATTTCAAAATTTGACGGCACATCTCAGACACAAATTGGGTAACAATGGCAGGCTTCCACATAACATTTCAGTAGAGGGAGCCAAGGCATCATCAGCGACACACCTACTACGGACAGAACAAAATATTGATGTAAAAAAAATAATCTTAAACACACTTGTCCAGGGCCTTGGTGGCCTCACGGATACCACGGGCGAGGCCATCGTGGATAAGGGAGGTCTTGAGCACTTCAGGGAGAGCGGTGTTGACATCCATGACACCTCCGGCAGCAATGCTGTCAAATGAGGGCGGACAAGAAAAACAAACACAAGGGTTATATTTCTCCCAAAATGGGGGATGACAAAATTGTGGATTCCAGTCGAGCTTCCAGCATGTCAGAATGGGGATGTCACTCATTGCCGAGTGAAGGGGTATCCGACAAAAGAACTTAAAGTCATCATTCAAGCACCAGAGAGCTCATTTTGAAATTTAAAATTAAGTCGCATGCTTCAGGACAGCCGACCCTTCCAATACCAGCGGGGTGACAAATCTAGCAAATCTAGTTCTTGCTTCCAGGCGAGGTTTAAGTTTACGGTTTACGCCTGAAAGCGAAGCTGCAGTAAAAACTGACTTTACAGGACAACTTGTAGGGCAGGCAGGACACTCGAGGCAACGCGTTTACCTGCATTGCATTTGTTGAGTGGTCAGTAACATCCCCCTCCATAAAAAAAAAAAAGGATGTTGACAGATCACATGAAGTCCCCATCATAAAGTCAAATAGCCTATTAGAAGAAAGATTAGAAGAACCATCAGTTTAGATCCATCCTGCCCTGTGTTGAGTCTCCTGGGGCTCTTTCCCCATCAGAGGTCCAACCTGCCTTTACGGAAATTGTCCTGCAGAATTTTACCGCGGCCACTTGACGTTTTAACCCACAATCGATGGGTTTTTCCGACTCCAAGGCTCGACCGTCTCACAAGTTAGTGCTGAACCACATACTTAGACGTCGAGTGGCCCCAGCCCCCGTTAAACCTGCAGCTCGGCTAAGCTATCCAGTTAGCTCGTGTCAAATGAGACTAATACACCCAATTCGTTGTGTGGAGCCCAGAGTAACTGTCCAAATTACACCACCACCACTTCTTTTACAAAACGTAGGTTCTTGTCAGCTCCGTTTTCTCAGTTAGACACCCCGTTCAACGCCTTATTGATTAGCGGCAGATGGACGCGTCATGCTCACCCTTCCTCGGCCATTGTTGATTAATGACGGATGCTCGACTTAAAGTTCTGCAATAAAGAACAGATGAGGAAGCAGAGTTATTATCCTTCACAGACAGCTCAGCGCGGTGAACTTATAGAGCAGGATGTCTGATTAATCCTGCAGATTGTGATCGGCCGAGGAGACGCACCGAAACCTCCTCTCGGGCAGCGGGGTAAAGAGGACGTCACCAGCCCGCGACGTCGCTTTAATACGACGAGGCCCCATCTGCTCTGGCGCCCAGTGAGCTGCCTGTTGTAGTTTCAGAGTTTGCTGCGCTCGTGAGTTAATACTTAACCCTCATGAAGTTTGTTACCAAATAAAGTCAAAGAAAATGCATCTTTGTGTTCGCATAATGAGGAAACCCAGAGTGTATAATGTTACACAAATTAACAAAAAATTATGAAATAAATACAGGCAAACTATGTAATATAACTATGAAAGTGTAAAATAATGCAATATTTTTGATTGTTTATGGGTTTTTTTTTAATCTCAGCTCAGTGTTAGCAGATGTTATTTCTTCTTTTCACAATAACAGAAGAAAACGCAGGTTAAAAATGCTAAAATCACTACTGTCCAATGAATAGACCTACAGTATTAACCTTTTCAGCAATGGACATTTTAAACTATAACTGATAAGTTACGTCAGTGTCTATAAACTTTATATAATGTCCTCTCTGCAACAGTGCTTTTTAAAATATTTACAAAAAAGTATTTCCTCAATACTCCTGGTGCCCGAGGGGTGGGTGTAGTCAGCGCTCCCTAGGCTTATGGATGTTATAGTCTCTGTTTATGCATGGTTCTGCAATGTTACCCTTATTGTTACGCTTTACATATTAAATACAAATATGATCTGTCCCTGTGATGCTTTGAGGGCTCCCCGTTGAACTGGACAATTTGACTCGCTGAGGGCTTCTAAGGGAAAAACCCTAGCTGGCCACAGTATTTATTGTTTCTTAGACGTTAACTTAAATGACTGTGTTTTCATAAAGTGAGAATATACAGTAACAATTTACCAAGAAGAGTAACAGTCAACTGTTACTTCAGCTCGCTGGTAAATCTGCAGATAGATACCACCTTGTAATCTTTCACAAAAACAAGAAATGACAAAAATCACGTCAATGAGCGCAAGAGGCAGAGTTCAAAGGATTTTAAGAATTTTTATTTTAATCATACAAACTGTTCAGATGTGCAACTGCAAGAAACTCTCATGTGCCTTTCCCTGAAAGGAAGGCTAGAAAAGCCCTTTTCCTCGAGCTTGGAGCATTATTCATCAAATATGAACAAACACATGTGGTAACCAAATCAAATGAATGGAAACAGAAATATTAATACAGTCTTTACTAAATTTAGTTTTTGTTTGTTTAACCCTTAACCCTTAACTTGATGTACTGCGGTGGTCTTCATTCCTTTTAGAGTTTGAGAAACCCCTTTAAGTCTTCCATCTCGATTGCATTCTCAAATGCAGTGGTGTCCTGAAACAAAGCAAAGGTGTTGAGGGAGAAAGACAGAGAGAAACAGTTGTTATACAGATTTTTTAAAGACATCTTAATACGTTTATGAATTATTATATATTGCAGAGATTGTGTGCTGTACATGATATAATCTTCTATCAATATAAGGTTCATAATGGCAAGGCAGAGTTGATCTTAAAAAAAGTTGGTGCTCTTCCTGTGTAAGAATCCACATGTAAGCAACATAACATTGACTGAAAAGAAAACAAGACTAAAGCCAACGCAGGGGTCTCCGACAAAACAACGCAGGGCCGTCCATCCATCTGTGAGCATAAACCGTTATAAAGCATTAAAACCTGCTACTCAGACTGGACGTCCTTGACAACACGTCCCCAAATGCAGCCCCCTGCCTTGTTTTAACATTGGGCGGATCGACAGCCTCGCTAGTGGCTCTGTCCAGCTGTACTTAAGGAATCAGTATGCCTTAACCAAAGTGCTTCTCAGATGGTCGAACAGTGTGTGAAACCCTCTCCCTGCCTGTCAACCTGCTGGTGGCACTGGGAGGAAAAGTCAGGGGATCCTTTGGGGACTATAAATGTTTGTACAAAATTTTAAGTCAATCCATCCAATAGTCGAGATGTTTCAGCCTGCACCAAAGTGCTGGACAAACAGACCAACCGACTGTCATTGCCATCCCTAGAGCCGTGCTGCTAGCATGGCTAAAAATTATAATATTTGAGGGCATAAAACATAAGTCTATGGCAATTTGTACCTCTTCAGAGGTTTTTTGCAACCTGTACGGATCAACGGTTCACTTTTTAAGCCAAAGCAACTTTTCTGTCACAGAAAAGTCTGAATGGAATGCAGAAGTGACTTTCAAAACCCTCCAGGAGCAATCTGTGTGTTTGTGTGTGTGTGTGTGTCTTTGCAAACCTGTGGGTGGTGTAATATACTGTAAATATTTATTTAATCCCTGTGTCTACGCCCTAGACTACCAAAGATATTTTCCCAGTGACAAATGCAGCCAGCGTGTAAATGATTTACATTCACTCATAACTCCATTAGTAATGAGAAGGTGTTACATTGTCAGTGCACCTTATTATTACTTTTTGCAGGTTATTGTGTGAGACTTACGCCACAGTAGACGTTCCCATTGAATATTTGAGGAGGCAGCGCAGTCGGGTTCCCTGACATCTTCCTCATTAATTCCTTGTTTTCAGAATTCTGAGAAATGTCCACAGCTTCGTAGGGGATCTTCTTGCCATCCAGGATAGTGAAGATCTTTTGCTGATTTTTCTTTATCTGGAGAGGACAACATTTCTTCAGTTACATTTGCAAGAATATTAAATTCATGTGTAGCCTTTTGACATATACCAGGTTCTCTTTTTCAATAAAATTCACTTCACTGTCCACAATAAGCAGCTCCAGTTTGTCTACAGACATAAAATGTACTGTACACACAGAATGTATGACTTTTTTTGTTAAATCTTACCAATATGTCAGTGTATTAACAATATGCCAACAAGTAAAAGAATGAAGCAAGTGCAACTGCATACTGTACCTCTAGGGAACTGCTCACGCTGGAAAAAAACACTTTGACGGGCATAGTTGCTATTTTAACAAGAACACCTTGATCTAGAGACAGACTGAGAGAGGTGCAGAGAGAAGTGGAGAGACAGAGAACGTTCCAGTGTCCTAAATGCAGGTATGTGGTGGTGGTTTGCCGCAACAGCAGACAAGGTGAGCAGGTTTGGACACGGCTTACCTGCCTGCATGGGCACACCCACTTGTGTGACTGCCATTCCAGTTGTAGCCTGCCTGCGTCCATTGTGAAAGCACTGACACACGCACACACACACACGCACACACACTACACCAGTAGTGGAAAGTAACTTACTCAAGTATTGCACATAAGCACACTTTAGAGCTACTTGTACTTGACTTGAGTATTTTCAGTTTATACTACTTTATACTTCTACTCCACTACATTTCAGAGGGAAATATTTTACATTTTACTCCCCTACATAGGCCTTTTTCATGGAGGACATATTGACAGGAAAAGCACACGTGTAAATGATTAAATGAATGATGGCTGAATTCAACTGAGCTGCTTCATTATTATGCACGATAAGGATGATGATGATGATTATGTTTATATTATTAATGATGATGATTATTTAAAGGATTTACACAAATGAAGAATTCATTGCTGTATTTGGTGGAGTATATTGTATCTTGGCTGCTGTTGGCACATTTGCGCCCTAATCAGGAGGGTGTAATTATGATGTGTACACTGAATAAAAAACAAAAACAAATGAAAAGGTGTAAGAAATACAAATTTATTGGTCAGCACTCACATACACCAAAAAAGCAAATTATCATGCAATACAAATACAATGTACTCAGTATTTTCCTACAGGTCAGTGGACCTTAGCTTTGTGATTGGCATAATCGCCCAGAAAAATAAAAATCACTACAGGAAGTATGAAAATAAGTGTTACAAGCTAACTTTTGCCTGTTTACACAAGTGTCATTCAAAATCACATTTTCACTGTCTGAAAGGTTTATTTTCTAAAGCTTTTAAAGCACATACTACAGCATCTATTTGAGGAAATGTGACTTTCAACCAGAGAGAGCAGTAAAAGCCTGTTTTCAGCCTGGTGTTATGTTGCTCTTTAAATTTAGCGAAGTCGCATGACATTGAGTCGTTTTGTTATCACGAGAGAACGAGTGGTTCAAGCTCATAACACACTCTCCCAGCCAGGTCTTCAGGGACCCTCTCAACAGAGTTATCAGAATTAATATCAGCATCCTTGGCTTCCGGGCCACGACTGCATCCACTGTCATTCACTTGGGTATTGTGGTCTCTGTGGGAGATAAGGAGTGTGACATTTGCAATCACTAGGATGTCTTTCAAGTTGTTATATATATATATATATATATATATATATATATATATATATATATATATATAGACAAATAACATCAGCTACGTTCTCGTTTTTTACTACCTTTCATCCCATGCTGTGTTGGTTCTGTCTTCTATATCTTGTTTTATTGCTCCTCCAAACCTGTTACTAAACTGAACCATGGTACCTGAAAAGTGATAACATAACATCAGCATGACAACAACGCTCTTTTAAAAAAGGTTTTGAGCTGAATCAAATACAGGGTAAATCCAGAGCAACTAGGTCTATGTAATTTTTGATTTTTTGGCCACTTGAGGGCACAACAAGCTGTAAACACAACAATGACAATCCCCTTCTAAAGTTGTTACAGCAAACGTGTTAGCAAGCTTTCACCTATTTACACATCCAGCAGACAAGGAGCAACATTAGTATTCACTTGGTGTTGAGGTGTTTCCAGTGTAAGTTTGTTCCCCTTTAGACATGTTTATCTCACTAACTCCTGAGGAAAATAGCTGCCTCTTTAGCCGTTAACTGCTTCAATATGTTCACCAGGTAGTCCCTAACTTTCTGTCTGGTGTTTGGTTAGTTGGTTGGTCGCGGGCCCTAAAACCAAATCATTGTGCTGAAAGACAGAAACATGCTCTGAGCTGGGGAGAACTGCAGAGTCGAGTGATAATTATCAGTGGGTTTGTCACAACAAGCTGCACCTTTCACATTACACATAGTATTTTTTTTTTATTGTTGCAGCTTTACACATTTTATGACACTAAAAACAAAGGGGTCATCGCTGTAATTTTGTAATATAAAAAGTGGGTATGTCTGCCACTTACCAGCAGCCCGTCCTCTCCTTCTCCAGACCAGGTAACCTATAACCAGCACGAGTACCAACACCACTAGCCCTCCCACAACTCCTGAGACAAGTGACGAGGATGAGGCTGCTGTAGGGATTAAAAGTTCATGTAGTAGAGTTAGCAAAGGAGATAACTAGCTATAATCACTGTAGAAAGACAAATAAATGCTCAACGGGCTCTTTGGGTCTTACCGACTACAGTGATTTGGAGTGACTTTGAGGGAACGGAACAGAAGGACAACGAGGAGATGTTAAGACCATAGACACACTGATACACTCCTTGGTGTTCATAATCTATTGCAGGGAATTCAAAGGATGCCAGGTAGAAGATAGAGTGGCCAAATGCTGACTTTGCTTCAGTGTTGGTCGTGTTAGACTTTGACAGATAGAAGAAACCTCCAGGATATTTGGAATGAGTAGAGCAAGTGACGGAGAAGCTGCTGCCTTGGGTGACCGATATTTTGTCAGGGCTGTAGATCACCATTGCATGAGGAGATGTCAGGGAGATGCTGGGCGTCTCCAGTTTCACTGCAGAATAGAGACAGATTTTTACAAACTCATATAGATAATTGCAATCTTGCACAGTCAAATTTCCAACAATTATAGTCAAGTTGACAAACAAAGCATACAATGATTTACCTGTGACAGACAGCTCAGCAGTATTGCCTTGAGGATAATAGATGACTTGATTGGGCAATTTCTTTTGATATTCACAGAAGTATGACCCTTTTTGGCTGAAGTCCACTGCAGGAAAGTTAAAGGTTGCAGCTTCGTGTTCAGAGTATTTTTCCATTTGAAATGATCCTTGGGTCTTTTTCAGGAAAAATGTCCCACCCAAGTGTTCTGTTACTACAGTGCAGGTGATTTCAACTTTGTCACCCCAGTTTACCTCTGGAGCAGGACTCAGAGTGATCTGAGGCTTCTGTAGAGCACCTGAAACAGATAAGGAGTTGTAGTAAGTGTGTTTTGTCATAACAGCCAACGCAGCTTCATCTAATACCAGTTGGGAGGTAATGACTTCATTCATAGATTCAATATGAGCCAGGCCTCTTACCTAAACAGATAACGCCAGCATCTTCACCGTGTCCGCAGTTATTCTCTCCAAAAGCAGGATGCGTACAGTGTGTGAGAGCAGACTCTTGGCCTGTACACTCCACATTATCCAGCCATATTGGACCAGTACCTCTACCAAAGTGGGCACTTGTAGGAGCAGAAACTGCATGACCGCAGCCAAGCTGTCTACATACCACATCGGCATTGCTCATTTCCCATTCATCATCACACACAGTTCCCCACTGGCCTTTATAGAAGACCTCCACTCTACCGGAGCATTCACCTGAGCCGCTGACCAACCGGAGCTGTGCTGCATATGAAAACAGACATGTGAGTCCAAATGCAAAGGATAGTCCCTGAGACATGCATTTACATACAATTCTAAAAGTGTATTTGCATTTGAACCTATTTTTGAATTGCATATGTATGTATTAATACACATATTTTCATTTTAAAACACAATGTAAATAGATTTCCTATTGTATTTTGAAAGTATTGCTTGTCCCACCATCATATCAGAAGCTAATTTCAACAGAAAAGGGAGAAATGGTTGACTTACAGAAAAATAATGATGTGGAATATCACTCAGATGGAATATTTGTCGCTTTTGTAGTGCAAATGTTTGAAATTTTGGGAAATGTTCAAATTTGCTTTCTTGCTGGGCATTATATTTGAAGATTGATTACACTTTCACGTCTGTACAATAAATGTAACTAGAGCCAGCAACCGGTTAGCACCTCTAAAGGTCACTAATTAGCACTTTATGTATGATTTATGATTAATTTAGGGTAGGTGTTTCACTATTTTTCCAGTCTTTATGCTAAGATAAGCCAACCAGCTGCTGGCTCCAGCTACGTATTTACCTTACAGAAGTGAGAGTGGTATCAATCTTCTCATTTAACTCTTGACAACAAAGCAAATTAGATTATTCCCTAAAATCTCAAACTATTGAATAAGTAAATATAATAATGTCCCACTCAACTGTTTTTACTTGATATGTGTAAACAGAATACAATTGTGAAACAAATGCTGATGATGTTATATTATTTGTCAAGTTGCATGTGAGAATTTTGAACACGTCATTTAAAAGGCTTTACCTGCGCAGATAGTACTAGCATCACGTTCATGCCCACACGTTGCTCTTCTGAAACCTTTAAGTGAGCATTGCTGAAGAGATGTCACATTGGCAAAACACGAATCGCTCGCTTCCACCACTGATCCAGTGCCTTGGCCAAAATGGGCACCGCCGGGAGCATTCATTGCATGTCCGCATTCCAGCTGCTCACACACCACCTGAGCTTTACTCAGGGTCCAGTCTGTGTCACACACTGTTTGCCACACGTCGCCATGACGGACCTCTATTCTGCCAGAGCACTCATCCTTATTAGCCAACCGGACTTCCAAACTTCCTGTGAAGTCAAGTAAACTAAAATTATTATATGGTATCAGACAGTTCAGATTCATTAATATGTAGTCAAAGATGTGCGGGATAAATAACAATCAAAGAAAAAGTGAAGTACTTTCTTGTTCCCTACAATACCTTTAACAATAAGGACGAACATGTGACTCGCTAATAAACTTTCAGCTGATGTGTAGAATTTTCTGAATTAAAATGAACACTAATCAGTTGCAAGACAAGTTACCTGCTTCTGTTCTATTTATCTATTCAAGCATAGCTTTAATACAGTGTTAACAGGAAAAGTAAGGCAATCTATTATTTTCTTCCTTTTCTTTCATATGATGCATTGAGGAATTATGAATTTAGTCATGAAGTGAATGGGGACACTGAATGTCACACAGAGTATCCCCACATATACAACCACAACTGAGCAACTCAATGTGCGGAGGACGACCAGGAAATGTGGTTGAAAGAGTCAGAAACACCAAGTAAGTGAACCTTGTGAATTTGTCTGTGAAGCTATGTGGGCGTGAGATTGAAAGTGGCAATACATAAAAACAAGTGAAATAAGCTTAGAACAGACATAAATACAAAAAAAAATTAGGAGTGGTACAACTGAACAACAACAAACAAGACTGTATTATCTTTTGTCATTTTTTGTACATTTTCTTACCAGTGCAGGCAACACCAGCAACTGAGGTGGTGTTGCAAATTTTGTCTCTAAATGGTCTTTGTGGGCACTGAGTCAGTGTTGACTCCAATCCATTGCATTCAATTTGTTCAATCCAGGTCCGTCCCGTGCCATGGCCATACTCAGTCATGGTGGTAATCTTATGAGCCCTCCCGCAATCCAGCTGTCTGCACACCACGTTTGCATCATTCATATTCCAGGATTCACCACACACAGTCCCCCACTGGCCTTTGTCATAGAACTCCACTCTTCCAGCACAACGACTGTGCCCATTGGCCAACTTCACATTGCCTGGAAATGAGAGTTGTTACATGAATGTACAGTACATGCAGTCCAACTTTGGTGTTTGTTTGTATTTGTGTAGTTTTTTGGTCAAAATTGTAATTATCTAAAAGAACAAATTTAAGGCTTGTTTTTCTGCCGTGATAGCACCCCCTACATTAGTGTACTCTGGTGGCATGAATTTTTGGTACCGACAAAAAATGTGTGTACTGAAATTTGGTTGGTGCAATAACCATCACCATCTGTGATTTGAGCACTCCAAACATTATTCCATGACTACGTTACTCCTTGTCATGATCTGAATCACGAGGTAACAAATGGAGTAATGAGGTTACTCATTGCTTTGACTTTTGACAGTCAGTCATCATATCACTGTATCTTGACAGCTAATGCCAGCTAGGCCCCCTCCTTTCAGGACCTGACTCAGCAGGTGTTGAAATAACATGAATGAAAAAATTAACGCCAAGTTGGGATCAGTGCAAGTGAGGTTAACTAGCCTAGCTTCCACTTTCTAAGTGAAGTACAAACTGAACAGCGTGATGGGTCCTCCCAAATGTTGTAAAGGAACAGATGTCTTAACGGTACATAATCAGCATCATGTGGGCTTGTTGAAAACGGGTGGGTGGGGGTATGTCTTGTATCAATGTTCGTAGGCTACATGGCAGGCCTGAAGCTTGTTAGATGCTGTTCCCACACATATGTCCAAAATGGTTTGATATTCTTTTGAAAAATGGAAAAATATGCACAATAGTATAGCAGTATCATTTTAGTTTATATCTCCTTACGCAATAACTGAGGGGAAATGACATTTCAATTCAACTGCAAGTCTTACCTGAACATTCGACACCTGCCTCTTCAGTACTATCGTGGCGGGTCCTGACATATTCTGTCAGTGTGCACTGTGTGAGAGAGGTCTCTCCACCGCCACAACGGACAATGTTCCCTACTCTCAGTTCTCCGCTTTGACCAAATGATCCTGAGACCTTGACAGGATCTCCACAATTCATGTCTCTGCACACCACTGCAGCTTCATTCATTCTCCAGTTAACATTAAATGCTGGTGACCAGTGAAAACCATCGTAGAACTCCACCCTGCCTGAGCACTGGTCAGTCCCATTGATCAGTCTAATGGTAGCTGGAAAGCAAAGGAGAGAGAATCAGTAATTAGTTAGTTGGTGTTCGGACACGTTTGAAAGAAATATCAAATATAATTCAAATTGTATGTGATATTCTGATTGATATACTGTAGTGGAAATAAATGTGATATAACAGGTTCATTCTTGACAATGATCAGCAAAATATTCATCTGAGGTATTAGGGGTGACAGATAAATGCAAGCATAAAAACACTGTGTGAAATAAAGTAAATAATGTGCTAACAAAGAGGAATGAACAACACAACAGAGTAATAAATGAGATGATACCTGAGCACACCACACTGGCATCTTCGCCATGGCCACAGTTATTTTCTCCAAGGGTGGGATGTCGGCAGTGCAAAAGGGACGTCTCATTACCGACACAGCCGACATCATCCAGCCAGATGTCTCCTTGGCCTTGACCAAAGAAGGCACCAGATTTGGCTGTCTGAGCTGTTCCACAGTTCATGGCTCTGCACACCACCTGAGCATCTCTGATGTCCCACTCGTCATCACACACTGTTCCCCACTGGCCGTCATGCAGAATCTCCACTCTACCAGAGCATCGGTCAGTGCCATTGGCAAGCCTTAGAGGTGGATTACCTGAGGACAGGTTCACTCATGTTAAAAGTGCTCACAAGATAAAGTCAGATGATGAAATATTAGGGTTTATATGGACTGTCAAATGTACTCAGTTTAGTCGTTAGTTAGGTAGTTGGCTCTAGTGTGAGCACAAACATAAGAAACAAGATATTAACAACGTGAGGTAAAAAGACATAGCTGCAGCTAAGAAAAAAGCATTACTAAAATTTAACTGATCATCACTAGATGCTGATAGGAGATATGCTAGCCACATAGCATTGCTACCACTAACCACTAACTCTGACATCCTAACCCTATTAACTTTGCCCTAACTTTAGAACTGAGTTGAGTATTGGACAGTCCAAATAAAGTAAAACTAACGCTATATATTTTCAGTAACACTTAGCTGCAGGTATTACACATTTACAGCAGAAACATTTTTTAATCTTATGCCACACCAGTGACAGAGATCAAAGGATAAGTTTAGTGATATTCTATACTTTTCTTATTGTCAACAAATCCCATGAAAGGACCAAAACCAAGAACGAACTGATCCTGCTAACAAAAATCAATAGCCAAACCTGGATTTAGCACATAATTACACATAAATGAGCCACACCATTGCAATCTGTGACGTGTTTCTTCATTATGATGAACACTGGCACTGCAGTTTATTTTGAGTCGATCCTACATACATCATCCTGCCGCTGTAAATACTCACTAGCTTCCCTGAAAATAGTCCCAAACATATGCACGATTGGAAAAACGTTTCATAAAAACTACAGTGCACAACTGTTTTAAGAAATTATTTTCACTTTTTAAAAATGAAAGTATACTGTATATTTGTGACCTGCTTTCAAAGATTTAAGTCTTCGAGAGAAACAAATGGGCTTGGGGCTTGAGTGCCACAGACAGGAAACGGATGTCACAAAATACTGAGAGGCGACTTACATTGTTGGCTTTTGTGTTTTCATGGGATTTGTAGACAATAACAAAACTATAGAATATCACCAGCCTTTAAACATGGCATTGTCTATCAATGGATTGGTTGATCCTCACAACACTTTAGGTGGTAGACACAAACTCCCAGAGGATTAATGTTTTTGATGACCCTTTGACCTTTGAGTTCACCAGTAAATAAGAAGAAGAAGATTTTATGCACAGAGGCCAATCATGTTTGTAATGACCAAATGGCCTTTGCTATTCTAATGAACGGTGCTACAGTATAACCCTATCTTTTGTGTCTTACCTGTACATGAAAGAGAAACACCTTCACATCTCTCTGTGTTTTCTTGAAGGCAATCGGCGAAAGAGCTCACATTGCCAGAGCATCTACTTGTATACCCTGTCAGTCCACTTTCGCCAAAATTGAAGATTTCTTGGGATTTTTGGGGGGCTCCACAACTGAGTTCCTTACACACCATCGCAGCCTCTTCATGGCCCCAGTAATTATTACAAATTTTCCCCCATCGGCCATTGTGGAAGACCTCCAATCTGCCAGAGCAGCGGTCAGTCCCATTGACCAATCTGAGTGTATCTGGAAAGCAAGCAGTTTAAGGAAAGTATTGTATTCAAAATGTTCAAGAAAAATGTTAATATTTCACCAGTGACATACAGTACTCCTGCTATAGTAGTATAGTATAGTAATTTGGAAGAAAAGTTTAAGAAATTTCCAGACATGACAGCAGACATGTATGGAAAAACCAATCAATATTTTCTAGAAATGGCAATGCATGCATCACCACTGCACACAAACATAGGAATGTCTCTTGGATTTACAATTCAGTATTCATTGGAGATTTAAAAAAAAAGTAATTCTGTATTTCCAGCTCTTCTTCTGGTGAAGTAAAAAGTCCATGTTTGTTGTCATTTTGCTCTGGCACTCAAAATTGGGGTGTCAGCAGGATTTTGACTAACTTGATTTAATTCAAGTACTTCAACAAATGTGACATTTTCAAGCAGCAAACAGTATAGCACGTGTTACCTGAGCATATAATACTAGCATCTTCACTGTGGTCACAGTCATGTTCTCCAAAACCTCTGTGTGGGCAGTCAGCAAGGGATTTCTCATGACCAGTACACTCAACATCGTCCAACCAAACCTGATCCCGACCTTTGCCGAAGGCGGCTTTGTACTTGACTGTGATAGCATTCCCACAGTTCATCTCTCGGCATGCGACAGCTGCTTCCTGCATGCCCCATCTGTCATCACAAACTGTTCCCCACTGTCCGTCATGGTAGACTTCCACTCGGCCAGAGCACCGGCTAGTCCCATTCATCAGCCGAATTGGTTTACTGTCTGTCACGTGGAAAAGGAAAAAAAAAAAGGGTGTGTTCATTTAGAAGCCATCCAAAACAACAGATTACTGTAATTTAACACATCGGTGACTTACTTGTACAGACAACAGTAGCATCAACACAGCTTTCTTTGAATTCTTCAAGTCTACACAGTGAGAGAGAACTCTCATTTCCAAAACAGGAGGTTTTGACTCCAACCAGGCCACGTGCCTCTCCGAAATATAACACTTCAGCCTGAGTGACAGGATTGCCACAGTTAACCTCTCGGCAGAACACGTCAGCTTCTTCCTTGTCCCAGTCACTGCTGCACACTCGTTTCCAGCTGCCTTCATGGTAGATTTCCACTCTGCCGTTACACCGGTTGCTTCCATTGACCACCCTCACATGTTCTGCAAATAATGTAGAAATTTAAATAAAATCCTAAAATCTAAATATCTCATCCTCTGCATCTTTGATTTTGACAATTCTGTCTTTTCAATCTGTCCCCCAACTTTATGGAAGTGCAATACTAATCGCACTTCCTATAAATATTGCTTAGTTTTGACCAAGATGTAGAAGGAAGGTGACTGTTAAGTTTTGGTTTATCTCCCATTTCTACCTTCTGCCCTTTGCACTTTACATTTGCAGCAGCCTGTCATGTGCTGACCATGCTGATGTGCATCTGCTGCAACAGCATTACCACCACCGATAGCAATCATCTTAAAGCGGACAACACATTGTGAAATGACAATACAATCTCTCGGAAGACAAGATGCAATAACATGATCAGTTGCAAAGATAAATGCTGCGTTAGCAGCTTTTATCCACAGCTGTATTTCTCAATTTTTCTTGACAGTTCCACATTTCTGGTCTTAAAAATGAATAAAGGAAGGCACTTGCAATGCAGGGTTTTGTGATGCTTGATTTTAGAAGCTAACTCTGTAATTTCATGTTGTTGCCCAATTAATATTTAAAGCAAAAGTTCAACATTTTGGGAAATAGTCTTACTCGATTACTGGCAGAGAGTTAGATGAGAAGATCAATGCCACTCACATATCTACCCAATACACATAAGGCTACAGCCAGCGGCCAATTGGCATAGCTTAGCAGAAATTCAACTTCTTCCCGTAGTTGTGTGCTTTCTCTCCTCTCTCTCTCTCTCTCTCTCTCTCTCTCCCCTTCTGTTGCTTTCTGCAGGTATTTCTGCCTCCCGAGCTGCTGAGTCTGATCTGTGGTTGCGCGCCACCTGCTGCCCCCGTGTCTCTGCTCTGCACCCGCTGCTGCTATTACTGTTGTTTCCATATTAGTATTGCTATTATAATGTTGCTCTAGTGTTGTTGTGCTGCTGTATACCCTCTCTCTCCCGCTCCCCCCTTCCCCCTTCAACCCAACCGGTCGAGGCAGATGACCGCCCACCTTGAGCCTGGTTCTGCTCGAGGTTTCTAATTGTTAAAAGGGAGTTTTTCCTTGCCACTGTCGCATAGTGCTTGCTCATGGTGGAACTGTTGGGTCTCTGTAAATATAAAGAGTCGGTCTAGACCTGCTCTATTCGAAAAAGTGCCCTGAGATAACTTTGTTATGATATGGCGCTATATAAATAAAACTGAATTGAATTGAATTGAAGTGTCTGATTAAGTGGAATCCTACTGGTAATTCAACTTTAAATAAAACACAAGCAAACATAACTGAGATAAGTGAATCAACTCTAAGTCTTACCTGAACAGACAACTCCAGCATCTTCACCATGGCCACAGTTATTTTCCCCGAGTGGTCTGTGTGCGCACTTGAGGATGGAAATCTCACGACCAGTACACTGCACATCATCCAGCCAGATCTGGTTCTTTCCCTCTCCAAAGAAAGCGCTTTTTTTGGCCTCAAGAACTGTCCCACAGTTTAACTCTCGACACACCACGTCAGCGTTGGCAATGCTCCACTGGTCATCACACACCGTTCCCCAAGTGTCTCTGTGGTAGACCTCCACTCTGCCAGAGCAACGTGAAGGCCCGACCAGCTTAATTTTATCACATTCTGGAAATGAAAAATGAAAGCACAATAGCTGTAGGTTGTGTCACCATGAACTCAATTAGATCAGGATGTAGAAATCTAAATATCTAAATGATATGCATGGGTTTTCAGGCATGAAACATACACAGAACTTACTGACCTGTAAGCAGTGATAGACTCAGTAGACCTACAGCAGAAACATATAGTAAAAGGTTCTAATTAAGCCTGGCAGCCCAGAGATTTGTCATGAATATTTAAAACAATATTGTCCAATAAATACATAGCACTCAGTGCTATAATTTGTCAAATTTATTATGAATCAGGATAAGCCCCTTGAGATGTGCCATTACATTTTCATGCAGGTCCAATAATACATAACCTGTAATTGTCCAACATCAAGTTTGTCAAATTGATCAAAGAAAGAACATTTGAAAAAGCACTTTCAATAATAAAACACCATTCTTTTGATACAAACTTTGAGACCCTCTCTTCTGTTTACTGTATCTCTCTCATGGTTTTGAGAGTATGCGACCAAACTATTTGACTCTACTGCACTCATATGTTTTGATTTAAGAAGTCATGAAAACAAAAGACAAAAGGTAGAAGTCAAATTGAAAAAACTTGAAGAAACTTACCTATTGACAAATGCAAAACTAAACGTGGTTTTTCAGCAGAAATGAAGATCATATTGTGTCTTCAAAGTAGGTCAAATGCTGTCAAGGTACAGTAAAAAACAAAAAAATGAGTATTGTTACTCTTCATTTAAAAAGGGTGTTGTCTTTGTGGTGGCGTCTGTCTGTAGCAGAACAAGAAAATCCAGTTGTTGTTTTTTTTTAACCAAAATCTGGTGATTAAGTAGCCCTCTTACCTTCTCAATCCAACAAGCTTGGGCAGCTATTAAAATTAACTCACAATTCAAAATAAAAAGTTGATCACATTGGAAACATCCAACGGATAAAAGCCCCATGTACAGATCCAGTAATTGTTATGAAAAAACGGAGGCTGCCTGGACTTGGACTGCAACCTGGATACATGTTGACATTTTCATCAATCATTAAAGACAGAGGATGATGGGAAATAATTTTGTTTTACACAATATCTACATTACTATTTAAAAAAAAGACATTATACTCGACAGGAAAACACACCCACATGTAACATAATGCTGGCAAGCAGTTGTACATGATAGTAACACTGACTTGTGGACATGACAAATGATCAGCTGCAGAAAAATACAAGGGGAATGCAGATCAAAGGGAGAGTTTTTATGAACAAATGTCAAGAGGTAAACTTGACCACTGACTTCCAACTCACCAACTGTCCCCTCCCACCTCTGGTTATCATTCCCAGCAGTCCTTTTTATGTTGAAATTGTACACAGCCCCACCCCCCTCTTCTTTAAATTTCAGTGAAGTAGTATGAACTAGCATAAATACATTTTCTGCATATCTATTGAGAAAGCCTCCACAGACCACATGACTTGGCATGAGTACAAATCTGTCACTTAATGAAATATGTTAAATAAAAATGACACTATATTGTGAGTAGTTTGAGCTACATAATTATTGTCTTATACTGTTGCAAGAACTAAATTATGTAAAGAACTTTTACATAATATTGTATTAGATGTTATACCTCCAATTTGAAAATATTGCTGCAAAATTCATTCCACATTCAATCCCATTATACATGTGATCTTTGCTTTGCAGTACACTGAAAAAAAATAATTATTTTTTTCAATTTGAATTCTGGCATTAATTATACATTTTCAAACATGAAAAAAAAGAGATATTTTTCCAATTTTGCATTTAAACTTAATAAGGACAATCCCAGGTCTGTATTGTCAATTTTGTAAATCCATGGCCATTGTGGATAAGAAACCCCCTTTGTTAGGTTAGATGCACCAAACTTTAAGCTTTAAAAAGATTGTTTACCCAAAAGCACTGAAATATCATATGTTACAAGTAATTTTCTTACCTTACAAAATGTGTTGATGCAGCTTTTGGCTCGTCAGATTAACAGAATAATTATGGTCTGCAGGCAACAGAGATTTGTTCTTTTACAAATGCTTGACTTGACAGAACCAGTTCTTGTCCCACATCTCCCTGTTGACATGACTCATTGGGAAAGGGGATGGCAAACACTTCCCCATGTGAAAGTCTGAGCCTCAGTAAGTTGTCAGTTTATCCAGTTCCTGTTATGCATCTTAAAATATTGCCCCTCTACAGTGTCTTTCTGTAAAATGCCATGAGAGCAACCAGAATTTATGTATATCGCTACTGGAGCCACAATTGATGCTGCAAGTAGATCCCCAACGGTTCTCATTAACTACTTGTGCCTGTTTTTTGTTTTTTTTTTGTACCATTTTAGCTAACTACCATGTGTTATACTGCAGCATTATCTATTGGTGGATGTGTAATGTACTGTTCTGTACGTATTTATTATGTTATGTATATTCATTTAGCAAGACATATAGTTTTATTCTATTTTTTAGGGTGCCTTTTTAACACCTTGCAACACCAATGCCTTGTTTACTTGTCTAAACAATCGAGCTATGGAGAAGATTCAAATTGTCCAAAATTCAGCAGCCAGACTATTGACAAAAACAAAGCAATTCTCACACATCACACCAATTTGAACTGCACTGGCTTCCAGTCTCTTTTAGAATCCATTTTAAAGTGCTTTTAATCACATAAGGCTCTAAATGATCTGGTGCCGGAGTATAAAACCGAGCTCCTCATACCGTACTGTCTAAACAGGCCCCTCAGGTCTGCCAGTCTGTGTCTTCTAACTATCCCAGAATGTGAAATGTGGTTTTCGCCTCAGTTCATTTCCCTGACATGATGTTCTTCTGCTTTTTGTCTATAACAACATATTGTACATTACACTGAGGCTGAATTCGGAAATGATTTGCCGATTCAGCGTTTTGAACTGGCCATCTGTTTGCACACATAATGATACAGGATACAGGATACAGCTGCATGTGTCGCCATTTCACAAATTCACCACATCTTAATCATCATCACTGATTCGCTCTTGCCTGTACATATTTAACTAGTATGCATTTGATAAATCATCATTGGGTTTCCTCATACTGTATGGGCTTAAAAATCTTATAGAAATGTGTGGCAACAGGGGACTGTACTGATTGGAATTTTGAGTTATCATATGCTGAATAGGTCTTTTCACAGCAGACATTTTGATTTGTCACTGTAGGAAAAGCACAGGTGTTACTACTAACTTTTACGATGGGTCTGTTCCATTCAAGTGTCCCAGTAAGCCATGACAGTGAGCCAGCATGAACAATACTAGGACCCTGAAACTGAAGGAGCTAAATGGAATTCAGCCATCATTTATTTTATTATTTACACCTGTGCTTTTCCTACTGTGACATGTCAAAATGTCTTCCATGAAAAAGGCCTATAGGAAGACGACATCGCTACTAGTCTTCTCTGTGTCCATACTTTAGGATTTATGATGCTGGGCTTGGCCAAGGCTGCTTCAATATAATATATTTACTCTGTCCTGTTTATATACTGATAAATATCTATGTGCAAGTATTTTGTAGACATCATTATCACATACACCAGTGAGAATATGTCTGCTTTAAATATGTAACATCGTGAGGACGCAATGTGTCTTTTCAAAGAAAGTGGTGATCCAATATGAATTGGTAGCTATGTTGCTTTTACTGCATAGCCTGCAGTCAGTATGTTAAACTAAACACTTAAAGTTACAGTCATGGCCCTACTTGGAACTTGATTTATTCTTCTTGCTTATGTCATTCTTTATGTTTTTGTTGTATTTTCCTGTATATTTTCCGCCAGTTGGAACCACACAGTAACTACAGGGTTTGAAAATTCATTGACATGAAACTGATAGTAATAAGGTGTCTATGTTTAGAACTGCTCCCAACCCAACTGTCTCCTCTAGACCAGTTTTTCGCAACCTGGGGAAAGACCAAGGGGTGGCAAGATAAATCTGAGGGGATGCAAGAGGATTAACAAGATAGGGGGGGGGGAAAGGGGGGTGTTGTGGCACATAATTGTTTTTTTTTGTTTTTTTGTTGTTGTTTGTTTTTTTACTTCTCTCAAATATTTGCCTTTTTCTTGTAAAATGCTAAAAAGTTTGACCTCTTCAGGCCTCTAAGAACTAATAAATGAAACAGTCTTAGACTCACTGCTACCAGCTCAACCTGTAATGAGGTTGTGAGTAGGTATTGTTTGACTATAAAGGGTCACAAGCGACAATGGTTGGGAACCAGTGTTCTAGACTACAGAATAGCAGCACAGCCAGAGGCTCTAAAAGTAGTGAAACGAGTAATAGACCCAGTAACCTCAGTCTTCTCAGTCTTTCAGTATTCCCTAATGACAGAACAGAGAATACTGAGGTTTGGACAGCAAGTTAAGCACATATTGATGTCTGGGTAAATCATTACAGACACAGAGATATGCATCATCTGCTGATGGAAATTACAACTCATCCGGGACAGGGGGTCACTATGAGTGGCCTGACAAACATGATCACATCACAAACAAAGAGGCAAGCTTCAACAGGAATAGATCAAAAGTCACTTTTTGAGCAATTCTCATTTCAGTGCCTTTCGATTAAAACACAGCAGCACAAAAGAAAAACAGGTGAATTTTACAGTTGCTACACTTTAGCTTCTGCCAGTAGAAGCAGTACTAAGTGATGAACGGCCTTGAAAAGCAACAACCTTTTTTCTTTTTTTTTTGTTCACTTTTTCAACTTTGTGATTGCATTGCCAACTGCACTAGATGGAAAAGGGAACAGGGCCTGCTACACCTCCTAGTAGTTTCAGAAGGCCATTTTCATCTATTCACATGGTTGATCACTCACGTCACGTCACCTTAGGTTTAAGTACTTGGTAAGGTTTAGGAAAAGATCGTGTTTGGGTTAAAATAAGAAACTTTAAATAAGCCAATGGTAACTTTTGGTTTCACATGGGACACGAACCCCCGCCTCCTAGGTGAAAGTCCTGTGTTTGACTCATCCACCCCAGCCTCCTCCTACTGCAGACTTTTCGCTCTTTATACTGCGCTACCTGACACAGGTGGGTTTACATGGCATCTCATACAGACGTGATCAACCATGTGAATAGATGATAAGATTATAGCAATTTGATTGTACATTATGGGATTTGTCACATTCGATCAATTAGCAATGTAAGTTAAGTAAGTAAGTAAGTAAGTAAGTAAGTAAAGTTTATTTAGTATAGCACCTTTCACAGAGCAAGATCACAAAGTGCTTCACAAAAGTACAAAAGTAAAAAATAAGACAATTGCAACAATAAAAAGAAACATAACACAATAAAACATAGGCAACCAGACCTTAAAAACACCATCAACCAATTCATACAGCACCAGACTATACAAAGGCCAGTTTAAATAAATAAGTCTTCAGCTGTTTTTTAAAGGCGTCAACAGAGACCGCAGATCGTATGTCTATAGGGAGGACGTTCCACAATGTTGGAGCAACCACTTCAAAGGCACGATCACCTTTTGGTTTTTGGCCGGGCACGAGGAACAACCAGTAAGCCCTTGTCAGAAGACCTCAGTGACCTACTGGTGATGTAGGGATGGAGCAGGTCAGAGATGTACACTGGTGCCTGACCATGCAGGGCTCTATACGTAAGAACAAGAACCTTAAAATGAATCCGGAACTTGATGGGAAGCCAGCGTAGGGAAGATAAAATGGGTGTGATATGAATTGTCCTGCTGAACCGGGTCAACAGCCTTGCAGCAGCGTTCGGGACCATTTGAAGACGATCCAGAGATCCAATGCGTTTTATCCTTTGTGCATCACTACTGTCAAATGAATGAGCTGAAAATGCAGGTCATATTTTCTCTTTCCTTTCTGTGCTGAGCCAATTGTATTATCCACAGGACATTGAAATAGTTTTACAACATTGCTACACTCCATGAGCAAACAAGAAAACGTATTGTGTACTGCTGATCACTGCACTGCTCCCTCATGAGCTCAGAGGGCACATGGGAGAAGTTTGCCTTGAACGCTTTATGACAGAAAGCCTTTCTAACAGAAATCCAACCCTTTTTCTCCAGCACCCAATAGAATCAAACAAGGCTTCAACCAATGACGTGCCCTTTTCACCCTTTTCACTTTTACCGCAAATCCCACTCCCTACCAAAAATCTAGAGCTTTCTTTATTGGTAAGTATTAAAGTTATTGATGTTACATTATACTATTTAATTAAATACTAAATATTTACTGGTTACTGTGTACTTAAGCTACTATATCTATTATTACTTAAGAGAAACCAAATTCAGTATTAAAGTTAACAAGGTAACTACCTAATGTTAGCTAACAAGGTAACTAGCTAATGTTAGTTTGCCAAGTTAACATTAAGGTTAGCCCTTTAGCAGTTGAAGGCAAATTTAGTTGAAAATTTTTCGACCAGTCTGCTGAATTATAATGGCAGCTAGTAAAATAAACCCTCTTTTTGTGAGAAAAGTTACTGATGTAAGGTAATAGTATTATGAATTGGCTCTCTGTCAGTACATTTATCACTCGTGGCTAACAAGATCGACCGCCTTTCTGTTAGAAAGGTTACTGTCCCTGGTAGTTAACAATATTAGTTAACCTATATTACTTTCACAAATGTTAGTGCAGTTATGACTGGTACTATCTTTCTGTCAGAAAGGTATGTGCTGATATCACTACTAATATTAAAAATCTTTTGGACAGATAATTGTAGTTATCACAGGTACTACTAATATCAATTAGACATTAATTTTGACTTCTTTTGTCAGTTTTTCTGTTTATCACTGGTAGGTACCATATTGTCAAATTATAGGTTTCACTGGTTGATGATTGTACTTGTGGTTTTTCTGTCAAAATACATTTGATATTATTAGCTATAGCTATAGCTGTTACCTATATAAATAACAGAAATACAGTTGATATTGCTAGCTATGAGTGATAAATACGCTAGCATTTCTGACAGATACACATCTGATATTATTAGCTTCGAGCACTAGCCTTTCTGATATACAGGTTATATAAGCTACGAATGATAACACCATCCTTTCTGACAGAAAGACAGTTGGCATTTTTAGCCTTTCTGACAGGAAAATAGTTGATATTATTAGCTATTAGTAATGAATACGCTAGCCTTTCTGACAGGAAAATAGTTATTAGCTATGAGCACTAGCCTTTCTGACAGAAATGCAGTTGATATAAGCTACGAATGATAAATACAATAGCCTTTTTTACAGAAAGACAGTTGATATTAGCTTTGAGCACTAGCCTTTCTGACAGAAATGCAGTTGATATTATTAGCTATGAGTGATAAATACACTAGCCTTTCTGACAGTTTTTGACTCTTGCCCGCTGTTTGATTTTTGTTTGCCTGATGGGACTACCTTCATGTTGTTTACTGTAAGGCTGCTTTTTGACTAAGTAAAAACTTTTTTCCCACGCCACCTGTTTCTGGAGTCTGTACTTGAGTCCATTCTTCTTATCCAGGTTTTGCAACCACTGCACAAAGGTGAGTCAAAGAGGTGGTGATGTTCATCCACTGAGCTCATTCTGACTCTGTAGGATATGCCTACATGACACCACATAAACGATACATCAAAATAGTTTACCAAATTTTGCTTTTGGTTTGGAATTTTCTGCATCAGAAAATACAAAATGACCTCCCCACCACCGCTACTTCAGATTGATCCTCTCAAGACAAAGGTGTCAATTTCTCCGACTCTTGTTTAGACTGATTTCAAATATGCAAAGAAAAAAACTGTGCACCACTTTAATAACTTTCTGAAGCTAACGTTCTTTGAATAACATGCACATGAAAAATACTGAGGCAAGTTAATTTAAAATATTGTAATCTGTTATGTTGTGTGAAATACACATACAGTAAAGTGTCACTGAGTTTAATTGTCATGAGCCTGTTACAAACAGAAAAATGACACAATTAACCACAACAGGCAGAGAGGTGTAACAAAGTATTTAGTCAGTTTGCCGTCCAACAGGTGTGTTCATATCCATTCACATAAAATCACAACAAAGTCATCACATGAATTGACAATAAATGAAGATACAACTCAGCAAAATAGGAATGTCATTGGTGTTGACAGTGACAGAAATACATTAAGTACGATGTCCCCTACATGATTTAATAAAAGGGAAAATGACATTCTTTCAGACGATGGCACGACATTTAGGGAGAAATGGCTGGTGAGGGCATATCTGTTTGTGTGTCCTTCATGTGTAAACATAAAGGAATTAGTCAACCACCCACGATAATTTAATAAGGACGAGAGACATAAAGAGAAAACGCTTAGGGTTGGTGTTTTGGAGAAAGAAAACAGATTGGAGCACAGGACTAGGAGTTTGCCATGACGTGTCCATCTGTGTTCATTCCATGATATGTAAAACACAGAGAGGGCAGTCTGCTCACATTTCAACATCTGTTTAATCAGACATTTGGAAATATATAGAGAGGAGGGGTGGCAGAGTGGGGAAGCTGAGTTTCAGTCTGTCTTTGCAGAGCTTTGCCACTCGATCATCTCTGAGCAATAAACTATCATTTCTTATCTCCTATCCTCTGTCAGATAAGACTTGGAGTGATGATCTGTGATGTGTACTCCTATAGCTCATGTGACCATGATTGTAACCATGCTTTGTCTATGGCGGTCGTGATTAGAGGATAAAGCTGCCGATTATCTAGATTTTTCATGTCGTCAACAAATCCAATGAAAAGACCAAAACCAACAATGAATATATCTTATTCCTCCGTGCCATAGGGCTCCATTGTTGTCCAAAAACGATTAAAAACACATGAATGCGCCCCACCGTTGTACTGGGTGACAAGTTCCTTCATTACAATGAACCTGGGCACAGTAGTTTATTTTGAGTCAATCCCACATACACCGTCCGGTGTATTAATCCACAGCTTAAAATAGTCCCCAACAAATGCACTATTTATTCCTGTTTGAGTAACGTTTGCTAAAAACTACAGTGCCCAGCTTTTTAAGGAAATTATTTGGCCTTTTTAAAAAATAAAACTATATATTTTAAACCTGTTTTCAAATGAAGATTTACGTCTTCAGTACGACTGAATGGGATGAGGGCTGAGTACCACAGACATGGTTGAGAAGTCAGAACGTACTGAGAGACTGATTAACACATTGTTGGTTTTGGTGTTTTTATTGGATTTGTAGGCAATAAAAAAATGTAAAGAATAATGCTAACCTTGTCCTTTAATCAAAGTAGTTTGGCAGTGGAATGAAACAAGAACAAGGTTTGTTTTATGTAATGGCAGTGACTACAAACTTAACATGAATGCTGGCAATGATATTAGGTATATTTTTTTAGGATTCTTATCATTTGGTCTTAACTGCTTTGTGGTAAACTGCATGTCACCTCTGCATGCACGGTCACCTCTGGTAAAGCATCCTCACTCCCACACATGTACACACAAACGGGAGCACGCATACACAGCTAGGTATGATGGCTAGGCCATGGGTTGTTTCAGGTTGCATTAAGTGCTGCCTCTCAGGTCCCCTCACTTAACGCAGCCTTCATTAACTACTGCTGATTGAGAAAGATACACACACACACACACACACACACACAATACAGGTGTGCATTCAGGTGACTTGTGCTGCACTGCTGCACCTGATCAGTTCTTCCCCATCCGCTGCATTGTAGATGGGCCTACAGCAACTGGTCTGCTGATGTAAAAGCTGCTACATAGTCTTCTAGTTTGCACAGAATTTATGCTACTGACAGTGTTTGTCACAGTGTGTTAAACATGAGAAGGAAACACAAATGCATCCTTCATAAAGTGAATCCCCTTCTGTGTCTGAGTCTAGTTGGCCTCTGGAGAATCAGACACTTCTTGGAGACTTCAGTGATGGTGGAATGTTCTTAAAGTTTTTTAAACCAGGAGAGGTCGTACAGGGTGAAATCCGTGAGGGTCTGATGTTTGGCGACATGCTGACTTCGTAGCAGAGGGAACACAGGAAGTGATGCAGTTTTTGTCCTCATATTTTAAGGTTCCCTGGACGTCACACACCAGCAGTTTGATCTAGGCTATGACTCAGAATCCTAGAGATTGGGGGAGGGATGTATAAAGATTATCATCTACATTCTCCGATTTACTAGACCACAAATTATATGCTACATAGCCAGACATCTCTGCTAAACATGAAGCACGAGCATTTCCAAACTGAATGCATCTGCAATATCCTGCTGGTTTATATGTAATTAGATCTCTTTTAACTTAGTTATCCAATCAACCTCTAGGAGAGACAGAAAAGGGATGTGACTGGGGGGAAATTAAAAACATGCTCTTTAGTGATGAATGGAAATAAGCTCCTTTGATGTTTGACAATTGGATCATCGAATGGTCCCTGTAATTTTGTATTCTTTCATAAGCACTGATGTAGTCTAGTTCAAATATGAAGATGAGAGATACTCTACTGTGTATTGTATTAGTTTTCCTGCTCATCTAAGCACTAAGATTAACTCTGTCCATTGGTGAACTATGATTATCTAAATGCTAAGAGGATCTTTGGGAGACACAGCAGATAAATCTTGATATTTGTACATCGAGGGAAGCAGACAAGGCCTCTGAATTTAGATGTATGGGATTTAAACTGATTTCTCTTTTTCCTACCACAAAAAGATGATGTGCATGAAATGCCAATAAGCTATAAACCAAATGTTTCACTGGCAGCTTGCAGAAACTAGAGCTGCTGAACCAGCACTGTGGAGAGATGGTGCAGTGTTCGGTGTTTGAGGGAGTTGGGACTGACAGCAAACCTTGTTGGCTGTATGATTGAAATACCACAGAGACAGCAGTGTGTTTCTGTGTCTTCAATTGTGAATGTGCTTGTTAGTGTTTATGTGTCACACAGCCACAATGGCTACATACTCTCCCTTACTTTCACAGAGGGCTCGGAACTGAGCCCAAGGAATGCAAATACAGTGTTGTCCTCCTTCGACTGGAAAAAGTCTTCGTAGTCCTGAGGGGGAAAACAAAAAAAAGAGGATGTTGAGTGTTACATAATCTCTACAAGTTTGAAAGATGGTTGTGAACATCCCTGCCAAGTAGTCCCCCCACTGCTGCTTTAAATATAATTCAATAAAAATGACATTGCAGAGTAATGTTGGATTACCTTGGCCAGTGAGAGTGGCGGCAGGCAGAGCAGATAATCTGCCCCATCCATGAAACTGGATTACGACAGGATTACAGAGCAGCGTGCAAAGTGGAGGACATAAACGGGAAAGCTCTAACTATTCGAACTCATTCCCCAGCATAGTTAGCTCAACCATATACTGACTGACATTGATGTGAACTATTGGCATTTCTGCCATTGGTATTTCTGGCAATCCTGTGTTCATTGTTCAGTTATCTCTTGGTATATGCTAAATATTATGTAAAAAAAAAAAAAGTCTTTGTATCAAAATCTCTCTCTTTATTTGTCCTGTAAAATGTTACAATATTTAGGATGATGCGGCATAAATGTATCCAATCAAATGTGGTTAACGGCGATTAGCTACCTCTGCCCATCATATGAAACACTTGACGTCAGATTGTGGGTCGTAGTAGCTAGCAGAGAGATATTATGGTTCAGAGCAGTATGCTGTTGTTGTATAGCTATAATAATACATACAATGTGTACTGGTGATGTTGAAGGAAACTGTTACTTACATAATCAATTTCATAAACTAAGATGTGTTCATTTTAATCAAAGCAACCATATTATTTGCATGACTAGATGTGTGTTTCATTTTAATCAAAGAAAGCATTGAGTTATGATCAGAATGCGACGCACGAACATGGTGGGAACCAAGGCCGTTTTGTTGGGTAAGGCCTGGGAAGTTTGCCGATTAGCACTTTTATCACAGAGGAGAGACAGCGAAAGTCCTTTAGCCAGGAATCGCATCTATGTGTCTGGATCCTCCTGTTCTGCAGGAGTCTAGGATGAAGTTCAGGCAGACAGGTGTGTCGCTTAGCAACAGTTGAAATGGCACATTACCCGGGCTTCTAAAATCTTACCCTTGTGTAATAGCGCGTCCTAGTGGGTAAACGTGTAACGGCATACATTCCTGCCTTTCAGCGACTTCCGTGTTTTCATCATTGACCAACCAGAAACATTCAATTCAATTCAATTCAATTCAGTTTTATTCATATAGCGTCATATCATAACAAAGTTATCTCTAGGTCTAGACCGACTCTTTATATTTACAGAGACCCAACAGCTCCCACATTACATCCCATCAGGAGGATCTTAGTATAAAAGGTTTCAAAATTGATGCCGGGAGAAATGTCGTTGTTCTGAATTCTAAATCCAGACCCTTTGTATTCCAGTTATGAGGCAACAACACAGCCTCCAAGCAAACAGAGCTACCTAATGGACGGTTGCTCATTAGAAACATTAGAAACACATATCCATCATACCCCACAGTAGCGATCCTCGTTGAAGATCTGTGGAGGCAGTGGGTTGCCTTTCTCCGGCTGCTTGTCTCTAGGGATGTTACGGTACATCCAGAGCCTCTGCTCCTCCAGCATGGTAATGTCTACTACCTGGAAGCTTATTCGATTGGCCTCCAGGAAACCCACTACTGCCTGCTGATGCTTCTTTACCTGGAGAGGTCAGAAAAGAAAGAAAGAAAGAAAGAAAGAAAGAAAGAAAGAAAGAAAGAAAGAAAGAAAGAAAGAAAGAAAGAAAGAAAGAGGGTTGGTTTGGGAGAGTCAAGTAGATACAGATGTACATTAAAAAAAAAACTCAAAGGAAGAAAAATGACATGGACTTCATCAATAATGAGCTAAAGCGAACAAATGTACATATTCCACAAAAGGCATAATCTCAAATTGCCTTCATGTATGGACATGAGTACATAAAGTGCAGCTGGACACTGTACTTTATGTGTGTATGGCCTTTCCCCTGTCTCTGTATACTGCTCATGGCCAAGCAGTTGGGTCTTTAATACACTCCTGTAATGACAAACGGTAAGCTGACACGCATCGAACCAGAGCAGGGTTTCTCACACACACACACACACACACACACACACACACACACACACACACACACACACACACACACACACACACACACACACACACACACACACACACACACACACACACACACACACACACACACACAGTGTGCTCCATGTGTGTGTGTGTATGTATTCACTGCATAGCGACTCCATTGGTAATGGGGACATTAAGAAGGATTATTGATTAGTGGAAGAGCTTAGGTTTAAAATCAGAAAGCTGACATCCTTTTCCTATACACTCTGCTATGACCTTATATCACACCAACAGTTTACTGGGTTTCAGGAGAGGCTATAATGAATTTTCTGTTTTTGTGTAGACATAATTCAACCATACTGCAGCTGACAGTAAGTACAGTCAAAACAGTGAAACTCTGTGGGCCTTCTGTGTACTCCCCAAGCACATAATTAAGTGTCCCTTTAAGAGAGAACCCCATCCCGAAGACTATGCAATGAACTTTCCCAGTTGTGGTCTATGGGATGGATGTAATAGCTCCCTATGGTATTGCCCTATGTGCTCTGGCACGCTGTGTGTGTGTGTGTGTGTGTGAATGAAACTACATGACAGTATTTGTGAATGCTGAAAGAAAAAAAATTCCAAGGATAATTTTAGAAGACTGAAAACTCCCACGGAAAGGAAAGGTTGTAAACACACATTAGACACACAGTGTCATTCTCTTCTCTCTGTCCTGATGAGTTTTAAATTAATAAAAGCAATTATGATTAGAATTTTACTCATATTCAAAGCGTTTTTCATCCATATCTAGCTTGTATCATTTCTAAAATCCAGTAATTCAAAGTTTGTTTAGAGCATGAAATCATTTCACATTCAGTATCACCATCAAGCATCCTGTAATCATTCATTAATAGTTTCTACTTGCAACAATATCCACTTTGTTTATTCATTCATTCCGTTTTGTCTCCATTTTTATCATCTAATGCAGTCTCTCATGGTGAGTCAAACTCGGTCAATACAGTATGTATGCCTGAGCATTCATTAACATCACAAAAGGGCTGATTATTCAAAACAATTTGGGGGCAAGACAGTGTGAACAAATACAAACAGGGGCTTTTATTTTGTGGTTAAATACTAGCATTTGTCATCCAGTACCCTGAAAACATTTTTCTAGGAATTCTGCCTTTGATGGAGAAGATGACAAAATAAAAACAAACAAAAAAAATATAAATGAAATGATGAAAACTGACTGAATAAATCTGCCCTTTATGCTTGTGTGTGTATAGATGTCATGTGTGTCCATTATTTTAATGATGCTAAGGGACACAATGAAGCAATTGTTTTACCTTAAAGACAGTAAGGGATTGTTCTGGACAGTCTGTTAAAGACACACACCCAAACAAGACTAGGCAAATAATCTGCTGTGTCTTTCTAACAGTGATAGTGTGTGGCCATAAAACAGCTTCATCTGGACTCTGGACAAAAAAAAGTAAATTAATTGCAAGGATACTGACTGTCTTTAAAGAGAAAGATGTCTCTTTGTTCTTGTCAAAAAGTTAAAACTCCAAATAGAAACACTGGTCTGAGTCTATACTGTATGTCACATTGCTGGTCTCCAATATAGTATAAATGATACGACCTTCCTCTGAGCTGAAAGCCAGGCAGCACGAGTCTAAATAATGAAAGAGGTGCCCCCAGTGAGGGTGAGTGAGTGTGTGTGTCAGGGGGATGGATGAGTTCAGATTCTTTTTTTGGGGGGAGTGTGTGTGCACATAGGATTAAAGACATACAAACACTCACATTACAGTATATGAGTATGCATGCATTGAGCACTTTCTGAAATGTAGGGATGAACTGGAGGTTAAGACTAATCCTTTAGTCACAGAGAGAGAGAGAGAGAGAGAGACAGGGAAAGAGAGGACTAATAAATTACACTTATCCTGAGCAACAAAGTAAAAAAAAAAAAAAAAAAATCAGAAAATTAAAAAATACAAACTTTATCATTTGTTGGAGCTACAATTGGCTGTAAATGATAACATTTTAGGGTTAGGTAGATGAATGGTTTGAAGGTAGAGGACTGTACTTTTTCTAACATTACCACTACAAACTATTTCCATCTTGCATTTCACGTTCCTTGTCAAGAGGAGGGATTACTGCGCTTTCCAAGCATAAAATCCTTTCTTAGTTTAGATAATGTGAGGATGCATAGTGGTGACTATTTTTAATTACATTCATGATAATTACCAGGGCATGAGGAATTAGAGATAAACAGCAAGGAAATGTAAAATCTGATGAGACTGAACCTGATACATATCCACGGAGGAGCTGGAGATAACCTAATTTGCACTTCATTCATTCTGTGGTGATGATTTCCGCCCCACTAATCTGCTGTTGTTAAGCTGTGAACTGCTCATTTTATGGGGACACTGTAGTGTTTTGATTATTACTTCCCCCTTGAGTCTTTTTCTGCTCATATATTCCTGCTTGTGTTGAATAGTCTCTCTCTTTTTTTTTTTACATGCACACATCCATTTCCTTTTAAATCAGCTGAGGGATCCAGCCTCACCTTTCCTCTTTATTCAATCACTTGTAACTCAATTGAAAAGCATTCAGAGTGAATTACATTCACATGAGCTCGACACTCGCATAACTGACCCAAATGGTGGACCTATTCATGCGTGCGTGACTCTGCTTCGTGTGTGTGTGTGTGTGAGAGAGAGAGAAAGTCTGTGTGTTTTGAATGTATGTGTCATAGAGTTAAAAATAACTCCTTTGTAAACGCTCAGAGATTGTGCTGCTCTCTTCTAGTAACGGAGCGTGATAAAATAAATATATTACTCATTTGTCCCATTACCTAAGACTTGAAGCATTCACGCAGGAGTGTTGTTTGATGATTTTCTGCTCATACTCAGTATCAGCTGGGCCTTGTCAATGGCACGGACCTGTTGTTTCTCAAAAGCACTACAGGACTAGGGCTGCAACCAATGATCGTTTTCATTGTGGATTCATCGGTATACTTTTTTTTTGGGGGGGGGGGTTAATCCATCAAATGTTAAGACTATAAAATGTCAGAAAACAGTGACAAATGGCAATCACAATTTGTCACAGCTCAAAGCAGCATTTTGAAAAACTGCAAAAAGAAACATCAATTATCATAATAGTTAACAATTATTAACTACAATTAATAATTTCAGCAGTACACAAGACCCACAGTAAATGGCCTTCTAATTAAGCATACTGACATAAATCAGTCTTATAGATTTGGAGTAAGCCTTCTGCATAATACTGTAGGAATCCCTCCCTAGAATTACTCAGAGGTTGAACATGATGAAAGGAGCATCTCACAACACAAATAAGAGTAAGGTTACTCCAAAAAAGGACAGAAGCATCGTTCCAGAGGTGCACCTCTACCTGCTCCTGATTATAATTAAGAGTATACTCTACTGAATCTATTAAATATCGGTGGATCTCCTGTCACACAAATCTGCTGTAAATACTCTTTGTGAATCTTACCACATTCATTTTTTGCTGACCATGTCAAACATGTTCAAATATTCTGTCATTCTTTAGGTCATAGTTAAATATTACTGTTATTTTGCCCACCCCTGAGTGCCAATGGAACATAGTGGCTTGTTTGCACACCATACACGTACTTTGTTCTACCTATAGGATGGAGAGGTTTTACAAGAAATTGTTATTCATTAAGCTCCTATGCAATGAAGGCCCCCGGCGGGGCTGCAGGGCAGGTGGTGTGCAATATAACAAAACATAACAAAAACTCAACAGGCTTAGTTGACACATGAACCGCCCAAAAATAAACCTACCCTGCCAATTAAAAATGTGCATCACAGTTAGGGAGTGACCTGGCTGCCTGTCTGAATGATGCCGATTACCTTCACTGCTTGAGAACAGACTGAAGTCTATGAACACAAACAGGCGCACTGTTACATAACGACAATAAACACTATTCGGCGGTTTTGCGAGCTTAAAGATTTCAACATGCATTTGGAATATGCCTGCATTCCTAATATGCGACTGTCAACAAGCTTGAAAACACATTTGCAAACACTCACCGCGACAGAGCCACTTGAGGAGGCGATGTAAACCTTGATGACCATTTTAATCCCAAATAAATGTCAGACAGTCGACAAACAAACTGTTTGGAGGCAGCGAGTCTTGTTTGTTACCAAAATAACAAGTACAGACTTTAAACTACAGGCTGTGTTTTAGATGAGAGAAGACACGCGTCTCCAATGTTTAAACTGAGCCATGGTAATCAAACAGCGTGCGTCTCTGCTGACTGTGGCGCTCAACGACTCACGCTGCACAGATGCAACAGACATCATATTAAAACACTGGACTTCCGCTCGTAATTTTCAAAATAAATAAACTGTCAAAAAACGTGATTGCTCCTGGGGGCAATTGTTTTTTATAGAACAATAATTAAAGTGCGTAATGTTGTGAAATTAAGAGAGTATGGGCCAAATCTGAGGTCCAAATAAATATAGTTTAAAGTTTTCTGCATGTGTTTTTAAGTGAACAACTCGGATTTTCTTTCCCCCTTGTTTCTTAACCAAGTACAAATAAATATGATTTAATTAATTTTATTTGTGGCCTTTCATTTGCTTTACGTAGTTCCCAAACACATACTTTTAGTGTCAAACCTTACCTGTTTATTTTTAAAGAAAAAACTCTTTTTTTTCACTCCTGCTTGACTCTGGTTATGTCCGGCAACTTGACGCAGGTAACCTCCCCAGCCAGTTTTAGGTGGATGCATTGGGGGTTGATAACAGGGAAATGTAGTTCTCAGGATTCTGGCAGCAAGGTTGTTTTCTGTCCAGTTAGTTTGTCACTTACCAGTATATTTTAGATTTCATTCAAATTTGGTGAATTTAGGCATGTCTCAATCCGTTTGTGGTGTGGATCCAGATTCAGCTGCACTTATATTAATACAAATCTGGCTCTGTATCCATTGACTGTTTAACACTGTGTGTATTTTGATGCAATCATAATGCAGATTCAGATGGAGATGGCAATGCAGAAAACAGTTTCTATTATTATGCAAAATAAGAGGATATGCAGCCTTGGAGGTTTATGCACTCTTTGTCTTAAAAATATCAGCATAATTTCAATGTGCATTGCATAGCATAAGGAAGAAACCATATCAGCAGCTGTGAATATTGCAAGTTCTGTGATAGGTGGCCAGATAACACATATGTTTCATGACATAAATATATATAAACACCAAGCAAATTCTTGATGAGGTCTGTGTGTCTATAGCATACATTCATATTCTGCTGAAGTGGCAGACATTGCATATGCACAAATCCTAAAAACCTTTGCACAATTGAAATATGCATTGCACAGCATGAGCAAGAAGAAACCATATCAGCAGCTGTGAATGACTATGATATCCTACATATAAGATGGCCAGATAAGTAGTGCATTATGACATAAACACTAAGCAAATATGTGGTGCCAGTTGATACCACGGTTTTCCACACATTATCTAATGCTATTATAAACCTATAGCTATTTATATCACAAGACGTACTACAGCGCCACTCTGGCGGTTAAGTGGTACTGCAGGGACCGCTGCGGTTGCCATGGCAGGGCGTCAGCAGCGGTAGGACTAAAACAACAGAGGCTAGCTGTTACCTGAACGCCCCTGATCACTCTGTCTTGTTCCACTGTGGACGACGCATTTTAAAACGATAGTCATGACTGTTTGTTTCCAAAAAAAGGGCGGACGGCTATGCCTTATTGCATATAACGGCATCTAAATTAGCTAAAGTTCATGCTTGCTAGTGGCTGAAGCTATATAGCTAACATTAGCCGTTCGAGTCTTGACAAGAAGCTGTTAAGTTAATTGCTACAGAGGTAAACGTAAACCAGACGAAGCCAGCGAGATTTAAAAGAGCAAAACGCGGAAAACGGACTGGTTGGTGCCAGCAGACACCGAACGGTAACGATAAAACACATCCCACCTGTTGATGGTGGTTTTTTGTTGCTATGCTAGCATAATAAGCTATTATCAATAAGTCAGTCCTCCAATACCGTTAGCTTTTTACAACCCCTTATGGGCTAAGGCTATAGTCGGCTATAGTCTCTCTTATTCACGTCTATTTGTACGAGTAAAGGGCCCACTGAGATGTGTGGTTGGCTTCAGGTAACGTTACTAGCTACATTTGGTTGTTTCTACTTGGTAGGCAGTCTCACAACAATGCACCTGTCAACAACAGACGGCCTACTTTAATCCTATCTGGTGCTGTCGCTATAGTAAGCCCTTGATAACGCGTATCTATTTGTATATTTGTGACCCGACTCCGTGGTTTTTCTCAGCTAATAGCGTGATCGGGAGCCATGAGCACGATGAAGCAGAAGATGTGCATGATGGTGACAACATAACGTGACCTATGTGGTGAGTGTTCAGATACTCTGACACCTTTAGACTGGGTTTGGAATTATGTTTATTAGTCTAATTATGTGTTTGATGCGTGTAAGTAGCACATAATGGTAACTGATACAATTAAATCACAACTTTTTTTTGTAATCAAACGCATTTGACATCAGTGCCACTGAAATTGTGACGATAATCAGTTTGAATGAAAAGTCATCATTACTGTATGTTTATTAATGTAAATTTCTTGCTAATGATTAATTAGAGAGGAAAAAATACATTACATGAGAACCATTTTTACTGTTAAAGTATGTAGTCTGCATGTAATGAACCAGGTAACATTCAACAAAGCTATTTAACAGTTACCAAAAACAAATTTGTAGGTGTAGGACCTTTCTGTCCTGCTTGGATTACAGTTATGCTCTTTTCTACATATGATCATGCTGTTGTGTGTACTGGTGTTGCCATAGATACATGCCCATCAAGTGATTCTATTATTATCAGGGCTGATGAACAACAACAACAACAAAAAAAGAAAAATCTGGAGGTGCTGGACTTTTTCATTTTGTTTATGTTTCAAACACATGGGCTCTTTTCCAGATAGAAAATGCTTAATGTCCAAAGAATTCTACATTTCATATAGTCAAACTGTGAAGGAATACATATGATATACTGTATATGTGGTAGAATATATATTTAATATGCAACACTATATCTACAATCAACAGAATAAAAATATCTTATTACAACACTTTATTTGTATTTATTGTTTCACCTCTTTTTCTGTATTATTTGAACATGTTCATCTTATTGCAGTCAGAAGTAATAATCTGGCTGTTTAATAAGTCACCAGGGCGGACGGGGGCAGGCTAGTGTCTTTTATGTAGCAGCAGTGTTGTGAAATAGTGATATCATACATCATTCAGCCTCATGGAAAATTCCACCTCATGTGTGTTGTCGCTTAGTGACCAAGACACACAATACGGAAAACCTGAGAGAAACCAGTTGGCCTACCTTCTTATTACTGTTTTGGATGAATTTAGAGAATTTTCATCTGGGTTGCACAGTACAAATGTTGAGGTCAGTGTATCAGGAGACTTTTAATGTAGGTCTGTTAAATCAGGTAAGTTGCCTCCTACAAAAGAAAGCCTTTGTTATTGTTAAATTGTAACAAATCCTAATGTAATTCAAAGTGTGATATGTTTCTTTCCCACTTTTTTGTGTTTAAGTTCAACCCAGCATTTTTTCTCAAAGTGACAACATGGAATCTGAAGGCATAACTGATTCGTATGAAGACAACCGGGATGTTGATCAAAGATCCTCGAGTACAAAGAAAGATTCCCGAGAATCATCCTTCCAAAAACACAACAAGACCTTCCAGGACAAGATCCAGGATAAGGATGGAAAAGATGGCTGTGTTGAGAGTAGATCAAAAACCCGAACCTGGCATTCAGATCCAGATCGGGATCAGATATCAGATGGGGAGGCACGGAGAAGTAGTGAGTCGCTTTACTCAGAGGATTATGAGAATGAGTCTCCTTCAGAGGGCTCGCTCTCACCATACTCCCATTCCCGGACTCCATCCCCTACCCCTCAAAGAGGAGTGCGAGCAAAGAGGATTTCTAGCAGCCCCCTCTTCAAGACAGGTATGTAAAGCAAGTAAATGATCAAGTATG
Organism: Macquaria australasica; assembly: GCA_005408345.1. Classification (NCBI taxonomy): domain Eukaryota; kingdom Metazoa; phylum Chordata; class Actinopteri; order Centrarchiformes; family Percichthyidae; genus Macquaria; species Macquaria australasica. The sequence continues at coordinate 1,590,514 of SEMN01000040.1, read as the reverse complement.
GACAGATGAATGAATGAGACATATCCCTTACTGATTACATGTGCTGTACTGTCCAGGTGATGGCAGTGTGAGGCAGATTTTAACATGCTGATTTCTGCAGAAGGACAAAAGTCTGAGACATGGATTAAGATTTTTCTGAGCAGTTTTTTACCCTGAACTTTGACTCACAAATGCATTGTCATACACAGCAAATGTTTCCTGCTGAAGTTCCATTTGAATATTATAAAAGTTCTTAACAACACGCTAATAATGTTGTCATGAGTAAAGTTTGATTTTGATCAGGCTTTAGCCTCAACCCGTTGTCTATATTCACCAGTACTAGTGCACTTGTCCATGTGTTTCAGTAACTGCCTATCGTGTGTTTCTCTACCTTGCAGGTGGGGTGGGGCGCCGGGGTGCGTCTCGTCCACAGCGTCCAGGTGGCCAACCCCTGACCCAGCAGCATCGCAGGGGAGTGCGTTCACAAAGCAAGGAGTCCACACCCTCTAAAGACCTGGACCTGGTGACCAAGAAGATGCTTTCAGCCCGCCTTTTAAAGATCAATGAATTGCGTAATGCACTTGCTGAGCTGCAACAGCGCACTGACGAGCTGCAGAAGGAGAATCGCATTCTCAGACAGGTAACCCTCCCTAGTTAAGTTTGGGTTTAATATATGAGGCCAGTAGAGACTCTTGACTAAACAATATCAGATTTTCATCTTGAACACTTGTGGCATCCTAAAATTGAATTTCTTCTTCCATTCTGCAGCTTCAGGTGCGTCAAGAGAAAGCCCTGCAGCGCTACGATGACACCGAAAGCGAGATTTCCCAGCTACTGTCACGCCACTCCAACGAGACCCATGTTCTGCGTGAACGGCTCAGGCGTACTCAAGAGCGGGAACGGGCAGCTGAGCGACGGTTGAAGGACAGCGAGGAGCAGCTGCAGAGGAGTCAGGCGACCATCGCGCGGCTGAAGAAGCTGGTCGACCAGCGAGAGCTAGGAGCGAGAGACGAGCTAAGCCGCAGGCTAGAGGAAGAGAAGGCACGGTCCCAAGAGGCAGAGCGAAAGATTAAGGTAAGTTTATTTTACATTTCATTTATTTACCTATTTATTGATAAAGCTGAGCTTTGCAAATATTTCTCTGAAAACTAGCATTATTACTTGTTAGTCTGTCTGCTTTTGTATGTACTCTGTACAGTCATTTGAGACCCTCTGAATTATATCCTGTTATATTTGCAGGTAATAAGTAATACACGCTCATTTGCGCCAAATTTTTATGTATTGACCTCTGACATCCATAAAACAAGTGTCATCATCAGACCTGAGTTCCTTTCTGTCATGCGGCAGCTTTGTTTATCTGTGTGTGTGTGTGTGTGTTTGAAGGAGCTGGAGCGTAGCATGGAGCTGAGCAACAGCAGTTACCAGAGGCAGCTGGCTGCAGAGAGGAAGAAGACAATCAGTGCCCAGGAGGAGATAAAGACTCTGCAGGAGGAGCTTGAGCGACTGACCAATAAACTCAAGGTTCATTTGCACAAAAATATACTTCATGAAAGACACCAACTGAAACAAATTGTGTCTTTCTTTTTGATTTGGCATAACAAGCAGATTGCTCAGTGTATGAATTTTTCACTTTGCTGATTTCTTTTCTAACCAGGAGAAGGAGAGAGAACTAGATGCCAAGAACATCTATGCCAACCGCATGATGAAACCCTCACCTAGAAAAGATATTGACAATGGCACAAAGCGGAAAGGTAAGGCCCAACCATTGGTTGCAGTTGATTGTTGTGCTTTTGTAAACTGTTTATACTTCAGTGTACTTGTGTGTGTGTGTTCTTTTTGGGCGGACAGAAGCTCATCCGTCTATCATAAAACCTTGAGCTCTAATGACGTCCCTATTGTTCCCATGGTCATAGAAAACCTGGAAGAGTCATTAAAATTGTGTGTTCACCAAGCTGGTCAAAGTTTAGCATGTTTATGCATATGGAAATGGTTTGGAAATGTTGTTGAACATGGATGCTAGTAAATATTGGTCATGAAACTAGTGCTGTATATCAAGGGATGGTTTGGAATAAAATTAGCAAAATTAACTCGAATATATAATCTGCTTTTGTTTCACACATAGTCCCCAGCAGGAACAGCACCAAGACAGTGCAGACTAAAGAGAGGCTGCCTAGTGTGGATTTCCCCACACCTCCCCCTGCCATCACCGATGCCAATGAGTACAGTGAACATGCACCTGACGAATACCTATCACTCAAGGTAAAGTGACTCCTCTTCACTTTACCTCAACGTCCACACTTCATCTTCATGTTCTGTTATTTGTCCGTCACTCACCTCTTGTGCCTCTTTCTCTCAATCAATTGACGTCAACAGGAGCTTGACAGGGTGGACAGACAGGCAGAGACAGAAGACAGACATCAAAAATGGGAACAGCGGAAGATGAGAGACGGAGAAAAAGAAAGGGACAAGGAGAAGAAGTTGGTGAAGGAGACAGAGCAGGAGAAAGCGGAGAAACATCAACTCAACCAGGAGCTAAATGTGTTAACAGAGAAGTCAAAGAGACTCAGAGATGGTAAGATAAGCAAAGAGTATATGCATCCCTATTGACAAAAGTAGTAAAAGGCACAAGAAAGCAACAGTAATGACTGCGTCATATGTCCACAGGCTGGGAGAAAGATAAAGAGGAAGAAGACAGAAAGAGGACAAGTTCCCTATTAAACCAGGAGGAAGAGAACAACAGGAAGCGTGGCCATGTCCAGGAAGAGGTGGAGAGGTGGAACCAGGAGGCTCTGACCAATCGGCAAGCAGCAGAGGAAGCACGTCTCAAAAAAGAACAACTGCTGGCTAAGATGCGTGAAATAGACCTTCACAACCACGGAGCCCACGACACCCTGTTTGCTGAGTCTAGTCCTTCTGAGTCCAATAAGGGTACCAGTGACTATTCTTCTCCTCATCCTCCTGAGCAGAGGAACCATAACTCTTCCATTTTTAACCTCACAGAATCGGAGGAGTCGGCTGGTGTGCGCGCTGGTGCTGGAAGCAGGGAAGGTGGAAGGAGAAGATCAGGCAAAGAGGGTGGAGCTGGTACAACAGGAATGGGGAGGAGAGCCTTACGCTCCCAAATCTCCAGTGACGACTTGGCATTCGGAAGCTACGCGCCTTCTTTCGGAAATTCAGCTTTCCGAGGTTCTTCAGGCTTCCCTCCACCTCCGCCCATAGAGGACAGGGACTCTGCATTAGAAGCAATAGGTGTTTTTAGTCTCCGAGGGGTGGAGACAGAGAAAGACAAGGAGATGGAAAGAGGAGTGGGGAATGACAGGAAGTCAAGCCTCATGCAGCAGCTATTTGGTGCCCTGGCAACACCTGCTGGTGACAGTGTGAGCACCTCCAATAAAATGGAGATCCTCAACAGTCCTCCAACTACCAATGGAGTGCGTTCAAGAAGGGAAGGACTGCTCAGCATCAACTCAGGGTCTTCCACCCCTCCAGCATCCTCCCTGAACACCCTACACGTCGCAGATAGCAGACCTGCCATCCGTGCCATCGCCTCATTTGATGATGACATAGAGGAACTTACTTTATGAAATGAATTTAGATTTGAGGTAGTCAGTCTCATAGCAGGCTGTTATGTCTGCCAGTCACAAAATGAGACACGGTGAGGTGATTTCTAAAATATAAGATATTGAGTGATGAACATGCTCTATAAATTCAAGTCTGAACACTATTGATTTCCCCATACAAATGTCCACATTATCAACAGGAGCAAACATAGAAGTGAAGGTTTCTGCAAAGAATCTAAAATACTATATGACTATATAAATGATAAATCATTTAACTTGTGTTGCTGTCTTTAATGTTTCATCATTTAGAGAATGTGTAATTTAGTATGATCTTCAAGCATTCAGGTGCATGTGTGTAGACACAAAGATAGTTGTCACAGTGTTGCTGAAACTGGTAATATAGGACCCTCTGACCCGGTTTAATGCTATTTGAACTTATCGTATAAGTGTTGTGTAGACTGTGGCTTTTACTGGTTGCACTTGTTAAATTGGGGTTCCTCAGGTTGCATTCCAGTTTCTCTGGTAGAATATGACTGGTAGTTTATCTGACCGAAAGGATGGCAGGACACAACACACACAGTCCCTGCCCCTAGGGACTAGAATATTTCTCAACAAACGCAACCCAAAACACAAGAAACACAGTCACGACGAAACAGACCCTTGGCTACAAATCACATCTCTGTGTATTTCACATTTTAGTGCTTTGCCATATTTTTTTGTGATAACAGTTTGTGGTTGCTGTTGTTATTGGTTTGTTCCTAAATTTCTTTGTGTATATTTATTTGGACACATTTTATTCCACAAAGTTTGGGCACTAATATTTGAATTATTTTAGAGTTGATGCCATAAGAATGTACCACTAAGCAATATGACAATCACAGTATGTTTAGACTGCTTGCTGAATGTTTGACAATTATATAAAACGGGTCATTTTCAAAACTTTTATTATAAAACTTCATAAAATGACAATTTTCTGCAGGTAAATATTATATTGATACTGATTAAATGTCCCATTACAAAGAAAATGTCATTGACCTTAAAGAAACATGTTAATGACCTATAATCAAATGATGCTAAATAATTAATATCAGCTCACTGAATGTATATTGTATTTAAACAAACACAAGTTGTTACTATTTGTCTTACCTGACTTGAAGATATTGGCTGATACAGGAGCGTTACTACTAGTAGACACTTGTGGCTTTGAAACAGTAAATATCAATATTTCCTGGCATGTTCCAGGGTCCTTGTCCCCTGCAGTGATATGTCTCATGTGATGGCAGCAGACAATCAGCACTAAAACTAACCACCAGTGGCTGTAAGAGGTGCTGAAGTGAATAGACTAAATGCTCTATTTTTATCTATATTTATTAAATCACTGCTATAGCTTCTTACAGCAACTCCTAATATGGCACAAGGCTATACCACTCTGCCTCAATAAGCTGTATAATTGATACTTTTTTTTTTTAGATATGTCCATTTATGAAGAGCTCTTTGTATTTATTCAGGCAGAATTTATTGTAGTAACTTTCATAATGGATGAAATGTGTAACTAATGAAAACTTTATGGTTAATCAGTCTATTCATGTGTCGATGTTTTTTCACATTTTGTACTTACTGTTCTATGTATTGTTAAAAAAAAAAAAAAAAAAGTTTATTTGTTGAATGAAAATAAATGATAGTAAGAGTGAAGCTGTGGCGCACTTGCATTAATATTCATGCGGCGGGAAGTCTGATAGGGATTCCTGGGACGTCTCCAAGCAACCAGAACCTGACGCAACCTTCCCGCCCCTCCTCCGGTTAGCTCTCTGCTCAAAAACAAGTGGACCGTGGAGCTGTTAGGGGGATAATAATCAGACAGAGAGAGGGAGAGCGGGCTTGTGATGGTCTTCACTGATGCGGCTGCCTGGACTCGGGGTGGCTGACTGCAAGCTGGACTGCAGCGGAGGGATTCTTACAAGGTAAACGAGCCGCACGCAGTTTGAATTACAGTATTTCAGATGATGCCGGCCGGCAGGGTCTCACTTTGCAGCACGGTATCAGAAAAGCAAGAGGAGGTTAAAATGAACGTCTGCTCAGAAAATGCGGACGCTGTACATCGCTCTGTTTATCCATGCGTGACGCTAAGTTAAACTTTAGCCTTAATGTGGTATCGTTTCTGCACAGAAATGATGCTAGGCTATATCCTGAAGAAACCAATGGGAACTACATGTTGTTGCCTTTATGCTGAGAAAAACTTAACTTGGCTGCCACATGAACAAAACGGGGGAAAAAAGTATGAAATTAGCAAACTTGATCACAACTTCATATTGCCCCTTTATGGGCTAGAATTAGGTCAAGTGAATTAAAAATTAAAATCAGAAATCTAAATAAGGAAGTGTATAGCATTAAGTTACAAGTATTGCTGTTATTATGTAAAGTAACAGTATTTTGTGTTTAGGTTTTCCATCCATAATAAAGTTATTAAGGAGAGAAAAATATTGCTTTATGTTGACTTGATAGTTTGTGTGTGTGTGTGTGTGCGTGTGTTGGGCAGGACTAACCCATCCCACATAGCTATGCAGACATATACAATTGCAGGTTGTATTATAGTAATAAGGCCTGCTTAACTTTAGGTATTGTGATTTGATTAAAGACAGAAAGAGTCATGTTGACATTTACAATGTCATAATGACATTTACACAGATGCTTTTACAGAGTGTTTAGAAAATATTGTAGCCTCCACAAATGTGCTTTTTATTTAAATGCTTCCCTCCTTCTGAAGATAAAAAACAGGGAGGGTCACCTGTTGATACTGATATCCTGTAGAGGTTTTCCTCTTTGTGATTGGTTTAGGCTGTTAATGCTGCATATTCTGAACCACAGGCTGTTTCTGTTGTCAGTAATTGGGTGTTTACCTTTATGAATAGCTTTTGTGTTAGGTTACTCACCTCTTTGAGTCAACATGTGATCTTACTGAAGATTTCTATAGATAATGCTCATATTCTCATGCACTGCACTGTATATCAGCATACAATCAACCCTCCAGTTTGAAATTTAACACCTTTGAATGGACATTACTCAGAGGTGTGTTATGTTATAGATTGGAGAGATACACACTAAAGCCTTTTCTCTGCAGTCATGTTTGTTATGTAGACATGCCTGCATGTTCCAGATAGGAGAGCCAGACCAGGTTTTGGCATCTCATAGTCCAGTACCACAGAATACATTTTATTGGTGTGGCAACACTGCAACTGGATGTTGCTGAGCATTCAAATTCTGCTGCCTTGAAACCAGAGGACTGTATGGGTGATGCTTGGTGATTTAGATGCCACTAGGGACATTTGGATAATGGGAATAAATGTGTTTGTATTTGCCCCAGGCTGCATTTGATATTCAGGATGTAAATTTTGGCTTCCTTAAGATACAGATTTACTGCTGGTCTATTCAAAAGCGGCTGGGTTCACCAAAAGTGTCTCTTAAATGATCAAGCAGTCAGGGATTTTGCTGTTATGATTTAATCGTGATCACAGCTCATTAAACAATATTTGTGTACACACACTTTTGCACATCTTTCTAAACCTCGTGGCTCTGCAGTTCCTGTTCACATTTTAAATTACTTCCTTACTGTACATACAGGGTCTTTACAAACTCTTTAAAAATGCATGTGGCATGGATTTTCCTCCTCCTTTATTGGTCTTCTGTAACAATGTGGTCTCCAGAGACACACTGACTCCTTTAGAGAATAAGAAGAGGATCCATTCTCAGGCATTCATAAGTAAGCTACTCTGCACAGCCAGAGGTCTATTTTACCTTGCAAAACAGCCAAGCCTATCATTAGATACAAGGGCAATGACTTCACTGCGGGTCTGCTGTGCCCATTATGGAATAACTGAGCACTAACCACTTATTGAGTGCTTGAAGACTTTGTAAGAGGACACTGGGCAGAAAGTCTGCTTTTGCTGCCACTGTTATGAGTGTGTGTTTGCTATATCATTTAAGAGGCTGCATTAAAGATTTAGTTTGTGACTTTCTTAGAGTTAGTCTTTCCTGTGGGCCTCCATACTCACCCCAGTGTTTCTAAACTGGGCGATTTAAAAAACACAGAGATTTGGATTTGGATGCCATATGTTGTGGTGTAAATGTAATTGTGTCTAGCATGATAAAAATACTGGTTCCTTTAAAAATGTTATGTGATATATCTATTTAGCCATGCTAGCTGCATGGCTTTATGGATGTCAATGTTAGTCTGTGGGTCGCTCCACCACTTTGGTCCAGACTAAAATATCTCAACAACTATTGGATGGATAGCCTTGACATTTTGTACAGACATTCATGGTCCCCAGAGGAAGAATCCTACTAACTCAGGCTCAGATGTAATTTGTGTTTAGTGCTAATTAGCAAATGTTAGCACTGCTGTGCCTAAACACAGCCTCACAGAGCCGCTAACATGGCTGTAGACTCTTAATGCTGTTAATTGCTGCCATGTGGTTTTAGCTGTAAATAGAAGGGTAGCTGTAAAAGAGCCAGGCTATCAGCCATTATGCCCAACTGCCAGTCGTCTGTCACTTCAAGGCAATAAGCCCTGAGGACAGGAGGTGGAAAATTGCTGATTCATTTACAGTGCCTGTGTCGTTGCTATGGAAACAATTTGCTCCTGTTCAATGAAAATCCTGGAGGTGTGTTCCCTCAGTGTGCTGATCCTTTATTATTTGATATGTGTGTCAAATGCTCGATCGAAATCAGTTTACAGAATGGAACAGAACGTGGACAGAAAGTGCTCAAACTTTCATTACACTTATCATTCAGTCTTGGTGAGATATAATCTATTCAGTCGTACAACTGAGTCTGTCATGCCAAAGTTGAGGTGGAGCCTTTTTGTCAGATGTCACGTTAGTTTTGCCTCTTGTCATTTGGAGATTGTTGCCAGTGGCATAGTCAGAAAATGTTTCATAACTTGCTTCTTCTCTCCTCTGCAGTTCTTCAGATACCCTCCCTCCAAAACACCAATGGAGATTTTAAGGATCTTTTAAAGATTGGACGCAGGAAGGGCTATGGTCATTTGTAATAACAAAAGAGGCCACCAATGACGATATCGTCATCTATTTTTATTTTGACACATTTTTTAAGGAGATTTTTGAATTTAGCAGATTAATGATGGATGCAGCCTCAGCTCCTCAGATTATGGTGGACAGGGCTTGTGTCCAGGAGGAAGCAGAATGTGGGGAAGACGTGGATATGCCTACAGATGACCACCTCATGAACTTGAAGGCCTTGACGGAGAAATTAAGACTGGAAACCAGGAGACCTTCTTACCTGGAGTGGAAAGCCCGGCTTGAGGCAGAAAGCTCCAGAGCGTCCGGAACTGGAAAAGGCCCGATCCAAGTGGAGCCTGAAGGGAAAGGAGTCACCCCAAAAGAGCCTCTAGTGAACTCTGGTGTGATTCAGTGCAAGTTACCATCAGGTGTACTGAAGGGATTTGGGAACATCGATGAAGCTCTCAGTTGGCTGAGGAGAGAACTGGTGAGACATTCTTTACAATGTACAAATTTATCATCTATCTTTGGAATATGGAGCAGTTTGCTAAAAGTTTGGCATCTCTAAAATATTTAATTTTGTTTAGTATTTGCAGCCAGTGGATGGCCCTATTTCGTATATATTGTTTAGGCACTTAAGTCTAATATATATACAGTATATTGGATACTTGAGGTTCAAATACACACACTATCATTCACATTTTTAATTTGAAGAGCTTTATAATTTTGGAGTTAAAGGCCACAATAGCAAATAACATCCTGCTACTTAACTAATTAGAATTTAACAATTACTGGCCAGAGGAATCCCACTGACATTAGTGAGAGAGATTGATTGGGACCCAGGCAATAGCATCAGACGTTTGTTACACACAGTTTCTGCAAGTGTAATCATTTTTACTCTGCTCAATTACTCTGCAGATTCACCCACGGTTCATAAGCTTGGTCTGAGCACGCAAAGAGTCACCGTAGGAGGCAGAATCATGCTCACAAACATTTTGCACAAAGACAGTGGAGAGGAGAGATGATAATGATCTTTGCACAGACGTTTGCACATAGACAGTGGGCACGAAAGAGATCAAATTGAGAGAGCCTATGATGAGAAACTTGTTTGTGGATGTCCCACTGTGAGTTTTCCTTTTAGATTTTGTTACACAATAAGGACTGAATGCATGGTCCTCCAGTGAATTAGGATCATGTGAACTATGTGTAAATTGATGTTGGAATCATACTTAGAAGGAAAACAACTAACTAAACAAACAAAAAATTGTTTTTAGAGGATATAGTCTGACATTTTAAATTGGAAAGTACGCTTATTTGCTTTCTTGCCCAGGGTTAGAAGAGAAGATTGATACCAATGTCTACATATGGAGCTACAGCCAGGAAATGATTAGCTTAGCTTAGCTTAGCTTAGCATAAAGACTGGAAACGGGGTAACAGCTAGCCTGGCTCTATCCAAAGGTAACAAAATCTGCCTACAAGCACCTCTAAAACTCACAAATTAACACTGTAAAACCACAAACCACAACTGAGCGACTCCATCCGTGGAAAATTCTAGTTGATTAAAAGATTAATAAGTTAATCATCAGCAGATTGTTTGAGCACCCCTGCTGTCTGTTTCTCTCCATCAGACAGACATGCGCTTGCAGGACCAGCAGCTGGCGAGGCAGCTCATGCGGCTCCGGAGCGACATCAACAAGCTGAAGATAGAGCAGACGTGCCACCTGCATCGCCGGATGCTTAATGACGCCACCTTTGGCCTCGAGGAGCGGGACGAGCTGTCCGACCTGCTGTGCGAATGTCCGGTCACCCCGGGGCTCGGCCTCTCGGCCCCGCTGAGACTCATCGGCGTCACCAAGATGAACATTAACTCTCGCCGTTTCTCGCTCTGCTAGTGGCGGTGATCACACTTCAGGCAGAAAATCCTGAAAACAAAGCTAATACTATCTTTTTTCCAGTGCAACACGCCAGCCATGGCCTGATGTTAGATAGTGGTGAAATCCTTTGTGCATTTAGGGTTTGACCACAATGTTGTGAGGATGAACCTAGATGTAAACCCTGTTTTACAGTCCCTATAATCAAAGAGATTTAGGTAATGTATATTATTTAGAAAGAAGAAATTGAGTGTAGTAGGTTCATATATAGTGTTTTTGCCACTCAACTATACATGGCAGCTATATACAGAAACCTCTCTGTCTTAAAACCACAGCAGATTTTAGACCTTTTAGGACCATCATGACTTGAAACAGAATACTTGCAGTTTTTAAACTAAAGTTAAACAATCTCAAGCTTGTTCCTGTTCACTTATCGGTGATACTGTTACCAGTTACCCTATATATTTCCATATACTTTAATTGTTTGCTGGGACTTTCGTGGTTTCTATCTATAAGCACAGATTAAAATATTTAAATATATTTTTTACTGCATACAGACCTCTGTATGATGCTTTCAGTGACAGTCAATCTTTTTTTTTTTTTGTTCCATGTCCTGGATCTTAATCTAAAGATCTTAATCTTTGTGCTTTTAAAAAGATGCCTTAATATTGATACAAATTGTACACCATACTATATCCGATGCATATTAGAGTTAGTGCATAGTAGTATCAATTTAGCCAACATTGCTTTTTTGTAGAATATGATGAAAATGATTTATTCTTTATAATGATTGTCAGATTGCACTAGTTGGTTTCAAGTATTTTGCAGAAGTTTGCTTCTTATAAGTGAGGATGTATTTAGCTCTTGGTTGGAGCTTTGCCCTTTTTATGCTCTAATTGTTGAGTTCCAGCCTGAAAGTAACCATTTGAGACGGCATTGTCTGTTTAAAACAAAAGCACGATTTAGTTTCATGGATAAACACTGAATTATAACTCATCTAGATCTCTGTGCACCAAATGACATGATTCTGCAGATCTTGTTATGAGCCTTCTGTTTTGTCAGCAGTTATGATGGGATATATCATTGGAGGTAACCTTTCCTTACTAATTTTCTTTTGGGTTGTGGGGGTTTGCATTTGAAATGTGAGCATATGAAATCTGAGTCCAGTAGTCCCAATGCACAGACCACGCAACAGCAAAAAGGAGTTTCAGGGTTTGAGATGCCCCTCCTTGCGGCCCAGATATACTATAATACAATGTGCACAAAAGCACAGCTATAAAGCTCTCACACCACGTCTAATTTGGTACAGATAGAGCAAATTACCACTGAAACAACATGGTTAACATTGGTGACCACTACTGCTCAGACTGTTCCAACATTATATGATTAGCTTTTTGTACCAACGCAATACTTTTGTATTAAGTTTGCAGTGTCCCCTGAACAGTGTGTCAGCTATGTCAACTTGATCTTGTGTTACTAAGCCTATAATCGCCTGGAACATACTGTACCTTAAACCTGGTTTGGTAAAATATGGCAGGCCTGGCCTATCTTAATTGAGTCAATGTTAGTGCTGGTATGTTTTCACAAATGTACTGGAAATAAATAATCCATCAAGAAGTTGGATGCGTTACTTTTTCACCCTTTAATTAGCTGTCATCACAACAAAATCTCACCAGTGGCCTCTTATGTTCTCTTGTGGTAAGACTTGTCACTCAAACACAGGATAAGCAGGGAGTCTTTCATCAGTACGCTGTGCATTAAAGTGCTCACTGAACCATGGAAGGATTTGGGAGATGAGGCATATGCAATAAAGAAGCTTAGAAACACTGAACCAGCAATCTTTTGCACTTAGAAGCAGTGTACGTCACTGTGGGCTATTTAAACACCTAAAGTTACCCTTAAGCTTCCTGGAGGTGTTGAGGGCTTTTAATAAAATATCTTAATGGAATACCCTGCTATGTCCTCAATGTCTTACCTGCTCTAAAAAACAACTACTGTTGTTTTCGGATTCCTTGTGATATTTTGACATTTTGGGAAATGCTTATTTGCTGTTAGTTAGATGAGGATATTGACACTCTCAAAACAAAATGAATAACTATTTCCTTCCTAAGTATTCCTTTAAGCTTTGGAAAATGACATTAATTGGATATCTCACCTCTTTTCTTCAAATGAGCTTCTCTGTCATTTCTGTCCTAATGCTTTTGTTCTGCTAATAGCTGTCAACTGTGCACACTGCACAAGAACTTGTGTAAACAGTTGGGAACAGCCCGGGCTCCCACAGTTTGGGTTATGTGTGAAGACATGAGCATGGAGGTCATGGGGTTTTGCATGTGAGAGTCAGTGTAACCCACTCGCTGATCCCTGTGTCCCTCTCCATCTGGAGGGCCTGAGGTGGCATGTCATGAGTGACTTTCCTGATTTTCATGCATAAGCACCAGCTTTATGCGAGCTTATCGCTGCTGAAAGCCACAACTCCTTTTTACTAAAAGGCTGCCAAAGGGGCTATCACATACTTTTTCTAACAAGCTGCTGGTGATCAAGATGGTTTCATTTCTTTTTTCTGTACAACCAGAATACTTTTTCAAAAAATGTATATTTAAGCTATTACAATGGAATAAATACTGTGCAACCATTTTTAAATCCAAGAAACAGTTTGCTCCAGAGAAAATGAAAAACAAAAAGTACTTTGTCCTTGTTTAGATTCCAGTTCTGCCCAACAGCTGTCTCTGGAATTTGCCATTTTATTAATTTCATGCCTAAACCATCTCATTTGCATGACAAAATGACTAGACAGGCATAAAATCAGGCACTATCTCTGCTGCTGAAGCATGAAGGCCAGATACAGTCCTGATGCAAAAATTAGGCATCATGTTGAGAGTATATATAAGCAGTTGGTTTAGGCTAATTTGGACAAGTCATGAAAAACGCGTCTACAGTATACTCTGCAATCAGTTTAAGGGAAATTATGGTATGTGAAGACTTTGCTCCAGTTAGATTTTTATGCATCTTAGAGAGGGATGCAGTCAGTTAATTAAGTTAATTATCTTCACCTTTTGTCTACCAAGAGCCTTTTTTTTCTGATGTTCTCGACTGGGAATGTAGCTGCCATCTTGTTCCAGGAATATAACAGATGTAACACCACAGAGATGCAGTTCTCACCGTGACTGAGCTGCAAACTCAAGCATGAATGGCTGACAGAAACCTCACCAAGGTGAACCACAGGGTGAGACTGGCGAGAATCCCAGACTGCATCTCACGCCGAGCCTTTGTGTAGGAGTGTCTCGGTACATCCCATCTCAGCAAAGATTTACTGTAAGGATGAGACATTTGAAGACCAGAACACCACAGCCCAGAGAAGAACACAATAACTAGACAAACCGCAGTGTTTCAGTTGATGGGTTATTCCTCATTTTTGCTTTTTTTTTTTTGGCTGCTCACCTGGATGATGTCATGACAAAATTTCCTATTTCCTCATTTGTGACTCTTTGCAGAGCTAGAACTTTGACCACTCTATCAGTGATTTACTGGAAAACATTTAACATGACACTCTTCATTTTTAATGGCGTGGAAATAAGAGCAGAGTCAGACTGTTTTTGTTGGAGAAAGGAGGCACATTGTAGACTCATGAGGCTTTAAGCTTGACCACGCAATTAAACCCCTGGAGTGTCGAGACACTGATTCTGACTGTGTTGGTTGTAGGAAAATAGATTTATAAGGTCAGAGGAACATTTGGACCAGCTCCTGGACACATATTAAACACGTCCAGGAGCAGAAAATAGCTTTTAAACCATAGCTTTCTATGTGGGATATTAATTTGGGGGAAAAGCCCCTTGCTTGCAGATTCCTTTTCATTTTGGATTAGGCTGTGTGTGTGCTCTGTGTAAGATTTGGTGGGTGGCCAACAGGGACTTAAGTGAATCACAGATTACTGTTTTATATATACAGTATTTGAAGCTATATATTATTTGAATTTGTTTAAACTTGCATTAAATGATTTATTAAGCCACTTGGGGGCAGCAAAAACAAGCTGTAGACACAACATTGACACATTATTACCTTTTAAATTGATATGGCGAGCTTGTTAGCAAACAGTTGCTTATTAGCATATCCAGCAAACATGGAGCAAGCAGCACCATTAGCATTAAATTGGAGTTTTTCTTTCAGCTCTGTTTTAGGTCTCCACCAACTCCTGAAGGAAATTTCTGGCTCTTTAGCATCTAAATGCTCCAATATGTTCAGCTAGTTGCAGCATAACCAGCTAGTTGCTGACTTTGTCTGCTGTTTGGTGCTGGGAAGGTAGCATACAGTGGATTTATCAGAGATTTCTTTAGCTGAAAACCGCCGCCTGCTGCGGGCAGAAAATTAGTTATGGATTGTAAAACCAAAACAATGAGCTGAAAGATGCTTAAACGCTCAGTAGAACTGAGTAGAGCTGCAGTCAGGTTATAATTCTCTGTGGGTTCACCACTGCAAGCGACTCCTTATACATCATAAGAAGTCATGTCATCCATCGTTAAAATTAAAAAAATATTGGTGTTTGCTGCTTTAAAGTTAACAAGTATTTTGATTCAGGACATTCAACCAAAACTTTAAAGTATCAACTAGCAAAAAGTCAAGGGAGGTTATTGCATGGTGTTTCTACTTAGGCTTTGTTCCTATGAAACTAAACAAAAACTCAAATTGAGTAAAATTTATTAGAAAAAACGGACAGCAAATTATCAGATTTTCTTCAATCATTGTCTAATACATCCATTTGAATTTGCCTATCCAGTGTAGTCACAGAATTCTACATTTAATCCACTCACCATTATGGCTAAAACCTCAAGTTTTCATTCCTGATTACAATGATCTTTTCAGTGTAAAGTAAACAAACGCCCATCTGATTCTTCTTCATGAGGCATGCTCATGCAAGGTAATAAAGTCACTACAGTGGCACTACAGGGGCTCCAGTCGTTGTTGTAAAGATAATTGGCAAACTCTTTATAAAACAGCATGGGATCTTTTAATGACTTGATTAAACCAACTGATCTATTTAATAATTACTTGCTTCGAACAAGGCACTGTAATGAGTCATTGTGTTCTGGCTACAAATGGATTAAGATGAGAGTTTACAGGAGGCCAATTAGGATCCAGTCACGTACTGTGAGAAAGCAGACACGGTTCAGTTACACTAAGACCATGTCAGAAACAATCATTTACTCTCCTTCTGTACCAAAAACAATGAAGCAGCATTGTCGCAAACAGGTACAACTAACCAACAACAGTTTGCTTGTGTGATGAGCTCGGTGAGATCATAGGCTTCTTGATTATCTCATCCTTTTGTCCGAGGCAGACAGCGTCTCAAGCCAAAGTGGCTATTTGAACCCAGGTGTAGTGTTCCAGTCAGTACACGCACTCCTGTACCTCTGCTCCATTCCCACAACAAACATGACACTCAAACAATGGACAAACATCTTTTGATTCCAGTTGGTTCTGTACTTCTAAACTTACTGAGAAAAATCATATAAAAGTATATCTGTGAAGGAAATGGTTTAAAAACCTGGTGAGTGGCTTTACAGAATGGAATGTGCTCAACGCAAACTCTCCTGCCAATTTCTAGTCCCTCACACTAACAAAACTAATCCCCAACTTTGAGGGAAGCATCCAGCATGATTGCTTTGATGAAACTCGGGCTGAAGTTCCACAGCAGCTTAGGTGCATCCAAGCAGGTGATCAGTCAGAGAGGATCATAATCAGATTACAAAACCTTCACCTCCTGTGTAAGTTTTGGTGGATGAAAGTGTAATTAAATGAGGTTAGTCTCACTTCAACTGCTGATAATGCAGCAGACATCAAAAGACCTCACATCAAAAAACAGACAACCAGTGTAAAGTAGCCGTTATTTAATAACCATGATTTGCTCAACGACTGTAGTTACAGTTCATAATTACCTGTCTGTGTGTGACAGACAGTTGGCAGCAGTACTGCAGTGTAAAGGCACAATGACAGATACATGTGATGTCACAAGACATAACAAGAATGACCTGCAGGAGAAGAACAATCATAAGAAAAATCATAAATTTACATCAGCCATAACCTAACTGGCTTTGTCAAATACAGTCCCCACTCAATCGCTTAAATTGAATGAGAATTTTTGTTTTTACAGCATTTCCTTGGTCAGTTTGAATAAGGCAAAATTATATAAATGAGTAAACACTGATAACAAATGATAGTGTAAAACAAAGTGGTACACAAAACTTATTGAAAAACAAAATTATATATAGAAAAATGTTACACTCTCACAGCAACACACAAATGTGAAGTCCTCCTGGTGGATGAAGGTGATTGACCTATAGTAATACAAAAGCACAAACCAGTACAGCCTCAGTCTTAACCTTCTAAAACATGTACACAGTCCTCTGATGGATTCTCCAGAGTCTTTGAGCATGTTCAAAACAGACTGAAATATCCCCAAAGACTCTGGAGATTTCCGCTACATTGCTGACAGCAGTGGCAGATACTGCCAATAAATGAGTACAAAAATCAAAGAAACTTTAAAAATATATCTATGAATCCCTCTGAAATGCAAAAATAGCCAACTGACTGCATGTCATCTACAGGGTCTGCATAAGTGCATTTGTTGACTTCATGTTTTTGTGGTAATAGATTGAGGTTTTCCTTGAGTGCGTAGGGACTATGGAATGTCCTCTTGACAATTAGAGGAAAATACAATTAACCAAATCTTAGGTCAGTGCTAAGGACCACCTTCATCTGATCCGTTCAGCTCATGCCTACTGTTCATTTGAGGATTGGCTACCATTCCGTGTCCTCAGTTCCCTTTGCTCACAACGTCAGGGCGTCACTCCCTCCTGGTCCATACTGCAGCCGAGGGCCTCAATGTCGTTACTGATATCAGTGATCATGCGGTCCCATTCGTCTCCCTCAGAGGCCTCCTGGCCCTCGTCGGAGGCAACGCTTCCTCCAGCTGCTCCGTTGCCGTTGGTGGTGGAGTCGGAGGCGGAGCTGGCTGTGCGCCGGTAACGACCAAAGCTGTCCGTAATGATGCCTCGGCCGTCCTTCACACCAATGGTCTCGAGGAAATTCTCAAAGTGCTGGCTGTCCTTCTCTGGTATGAAGGGACGCAGGCCTGCAAGGGCACATTATAATGCATTTGGTCACCGACTGTGTCTAACATGACGTTTGTCTTTTTAGTACATATTTACAACAAATATGATTGTGTTACACTTATTGTGATATAACATGCAGGTGGATTTATATTATTGAGGAGACAGTAGTGCAGACAGCAGTTTTACTCACATACTGTTTTTTATATACTCTCACATTTTAATGTGGAGAGATGAAAGTGGGTCTGAAACGGTTGAGGTGTGGCTTTACCACCAAGCAGACTGACACTGCTGTCGACTGTTCGCCTCACTATTCCCAAACATCCAATCACAACCTGACCACATCAGCACATCAATCCATTTTGGGAGCAGCTATTTAGTGTTAGTTAATACATCCCAGTGTGGCTGAACAATGAAAGTGACACCGGCGTAACCATGACCAAAGATTAGGCCAGTTCAACACATTGGACAGAAAACAAAGCTTACGCAGTGAAAAGGATTTCCAGTGGCAACACGTACTCAGTTAGCAAGCACTCACTGACATCTGGTTATGTGAAGATAAAATGTGTGATGTATCTACACTCGAGAGATTTGTTACATCATACTACCATAAATACTATTTAAAACACAGTTTGAAGTTGGAATGTTACTTTTTAGTATGCTTATTGTGTTCTTCTACTAACATTTTTCATTAGACCGGTTTTCAGTTAATCCACACAAAACAAAACTAATCTCACACAGCCGGACCTTTACCTTAAAAAGCTCACAGAGGTCTGGAAATCAATACATGAATCAAAGAGACTTTTGACAAAATCCAGTGACTTTGACAATGCCTGGTTCCAGAAACAAAATTTGGTTTCGTACAAAAAAATGTTCTAATTCTAACTGTATAACAACAGCCTACTGTTAATCTCCTTTTCTAACCTAATTTGGTGCTTTGAAACCTTGTTGAGCTTGATGATATGGATCATTTGATCCTAACTTTTGGGGCAATAGAGTGGCCGTACCAAGTAGAAGGAACTTCCTGCTGTCCCCATAGAGTTGTCGAAGGTTAATACAGAATTCATGAATGGAGGCACCGTTACGGTATTCATGGAGCAGGGTAGCAAACTGCTGGATCTCCTGTGATGACAGTTTTGTCCGCAGCTAGGAGAAGAAAAAGATATTGAAAAATCACAACAAGAATTCATATAGCTTGACAAAATGTCTTATTCTTAAAAAATAGAAAGGGACAAAGAAAGAGGGTGAAATCGTCATACTGTGGTCATGTAGTCCTGCAGCAGCTCTGCGGCAGTGGTGCTGAGCTCTCCTTCACTCGCGGTCTTTGTCTGAGGGGATGCTGGGGTGGAAGTGGATGCAGAGTTTTCTTCTGCCTCCATAGAGCCCTGGAAAGGACTGAGAAAAGATTGCACACCTTGTAACTGACAAGTTACAAAAAAGTTTTCCATTTTTTTGCCCAAAATGGAAACCTATCATCGAGGTAGGACTCTTCAACCGTGTACTTACAATGTGCTGGCTTCTGCTTCAAAGGCCTCCTTAACATCCACTTTGCTTGAAGAGTCATCTGCAAAATAATAGCAAAAAAAAGTCCATGTTTACCGGTTCATCTCTGACTTAAGTTCTGACACTTAAGTAACTTGAGAAGAGGGTAAAACAGCAGAGACATCCAAAGTAAAACACTTATTACACTATATCAAATTTTACAAAAACATACCTGTTAAGCTTGTTAAAAAATAAAATAAAACCAATTATCTGAAAATGAGTCTCATTCAGTTGTTTTTTCCCTTACCACTGTATAGAGAAAGGTGTCTGGTAGGTGTAGTTGCGCCATCAAAAATGGCTCTGTCCAAGAAGTCGATGGTTGATTCTGTGTAAACGATCTGAAAGACCTGGCTGAGCAAAAGACACAGCTCCTCTGCTGCTGCCTGAAAGACATAGAAGTTGGCTATTAACAATTTCCTCTTCTGCTAATTCATGACAGTGCTCTGTAACATGTTTTTGCCATGGTGTTAGCATTATCTAATGTGTTGAGTGCATTCCCTTCCTCATAAAACATTCGCAAAAGCTGATTTTTTTAAAAGTATTTTAAATCTAGCATTGTTTACATCTGTATTTACTAGCTTGTTGTCTTCTTCTTCCCTGCCTTTGTTGGTGCATTGCAGCATACTGTATCTTGACGTGTTACTGATACCTGTTGATCAGTGGAATAGTGTGACATCATTGGTAGGACTGTGTATCGTGTCACCCAAATGTGTGCATGCGCACGGGATGAACAAAAGAGGGACCCACTCATAGAAAAACAGCTCAATAGAGATAATACAGGTCTAAAACTCCACAGGGAACCTTTAACAAACAGCACTGCAGGACAATTAAATTAACATTTTAAAGCAGTCTCAGTAAGTTCATTTGGTGTGCACCTTGGCGCGAAAGGCATTGTTTTCACCCGTGTTTCCATTTAGCAACATGCATGCAGTAAATATAGCTGCAGATGCAAAATAATACCTTATTATCAACGGCCAGCACAAGCAGACAGCAGACTTCCACCAGCACAGCTCCACTCTCTGACAAGGAGCTCAGGGTCTGAGACTTGTTGAGATCTGGACACGAGCTGGGACAAGGAGAACCTCCGGACTCCTGGGCTGAAAAACAGAGAAAAATACACAGTCACACTGTTGAAATGTTGTCAACTTAACAGACACTACTTTGGACATTTTTGAAATATATGAATCCAAACCTTTCTTCATTATTGGGCCACATTATGTGAGTTACAAAATAATTTTACATTATTGCTAGTTCCTCTATTGAAAGATGTCAGTTAAGCACTTTTTTTCCCTTTTTTTAAAAATTGGATTTAAAAATGATCAGATCCCTATTATTCCCTGTTAATTAATTTGTCCTTGTGCAATGCCATAAGGACAAAGAACCAGAGGGACCTGACAACAACTTAACACTAACAGGAACCATTAAATGTTATTTTTTACCTGTTTTGATCACCACGAGGTGCAAAGAGTCGTCCCTGATATAGGAGACAGCAGCAATATCATGGATGGGCACTCTCAGGATGATGTCTTCTCCATCGCGCCATACAAGCTTTATGTTGTACGCTGACAAGCTCACCACTGCATCCTGCTCTGAGGTCAGCTGGCCTGCCAACTGATGGGACTTCTGAGGTACTCACACACAGGTATACAAAGTGGGTAATCATCCCCATTATGATAGAAATTATAAATACCATATCTGACACCTTTATTATTTCAGTTCACCATCAGTAAGTATAAGATTTAAAGCTTTTATCATCTGTTTTCTTATGTTTACATGAACAGAACTTAACTATTTAAGGAATTTAATTTAATATTAGTAATGATGTCAGTTATGTAAAAAACTATCCAACTGGTTTTGAAAAAAGCAAGAGTAAGAGAGCAACCAACTGATGGATCAGGTTAAATCTTCTTCTTCAGATACTTACCCTTGCAGTGTCAATGAGCTGCAGCACTTCTGTGCGACTCGATGGGTTCAAGTATCCTGGAACGGATGTCAGCTGCCCCAGGTACTGGACAGAACAGAACATGAACAAACTTTTTACTAAGAGTTGTATAAAAATCCAAGAAAAAACAAAACATACCGTAACCCAATATCATATAAATCATCATTTCCTCTTAAGTGAATGGTACTACAATATTATTAATATATAAGGGGAGGGACTTTATATCTCTGCTAGTCACACTCACTTTGACTTCCTTCTCAATGTAGTCATTGAGCAGGATGTCGGGGTCAATGCGGTGGTCAGGCTGAGAGAGCGAGAAGGTGTGGAGGGCCCGGCGCTCAGTGGCTTTCTCCTGGGCCTTCTTGTCTCTCCCCTTCTCTCCTTTCAGGAAGACTCGCTTGAACGGAGACACGATACCAGGCTAGTAAATGAAGACAAAGAGAGCGGAATTGAGAGAAATTAAAAGATTGTCAAGCCGCCTTCCCAAAATGCAGTAAAAAATGTGACTCAGGTATGTAGCATTTCAGACTCTCTAAATTATAAACCACTGGCATTATCTGTTTCTATGCAACAGCATAGACATATGGTTTAGTTGCAATGGGTGGGAAACAGTAAAGCAATTGCAAATGCAGCTACAAATTTAACCCACCCCCCCAAAAAAAACAAACAAACAAGCTATACTATATCAAACTTCTGTTGACTGTGGTTCTTTATATGCCTGGTCATTTCTGATGATACAGCAGATAGACTCTTTGAGAGTGCAAATGCACAGTGCTGTTACCCAATACTGTATATGTTGTTCAAAAAGAAACTGCATTTTGCAATACTGGAGGGGTTTACAGTTGAAGTTGGTGTAAACCATGATGGAGAATCACATCGAAATCATGAACATTAACCTCAAAACATCAACAAGCGGCTTCTTTTTCTCAAAAATGTTTCTGTATTTATTTTAGAACCTCTTCATTTCTTTTCTTGCAAATAACCAGTAAAAAACAAACAAAAACAAAACAATACATGAAATTACATAATCATTTAGCTTTTGTATCAACTGGTAAAATGTCTCTAGATTCAAAGCATTTTAAAAAGCCTACCTCGTTCTCCATGAACGCACGCGCTTGAAGAAGTCGCCTATTCAACGGCAAGCACACGGCCTGGCCACGGTTGCTGCTACGCATACACTGTCTAAGCTAGTCACCTGTCCCCTCCACTCACTCACACACACACAGGCAGCTGCTGACTGGTGACAGACATACAGGATCAAACACAGCCTGAGTGTGTATGTGAGGGGTGTGACCCTGTCACAGAGCAAGGGAAGTGTCTCTGTCTTTATACTCAGGCACAAGAACAGGAAGAGGACTAGCCACAACTTCCTGTGATGACACACGCCTTCATGCTTTGAATATTGAAAACGCTTAAAAAACTGCAGCAGACTTCTCATGTTGTTTTGAAAACTGCTTCACAGATGTTGAAGACAGACAAACGAGAGTGAGCGGTGATAATCACTTTTACCCCACATCTTGATATTTTATTGTGATGTGATGATCACTCACTCGGGACTCAGCTCTGCAGCTGAAGGTCCACACACATCGCTGCTAAACCACAGAAATACAAGGTCTTGTATATTCTGTTATGCTAACCACAGATGTCGCATCTGCAATGCTGTTTAAACTGCAGATTCAAAAAGACAAAAAGTGGAGACAATATGACGCAGCTCTATAGGACTTATCTCCTTTTTTCAGCCACGTTATGAAAAGGTCAATGTAACAACTTTTGCTCTACAAGCATAAAATCAAGCAAGAAGAGTAAACTTCATCTAGACAATGTTTGCCAGCAGTATCTACAATAAGAAAACTATAGGGTTACTGTAGTATCAGTGCATTATTCAACAATACGTAGCTTGTGAAGACAAGTGCATTAACATTTTATGGCTCTTTCTTGTGAAATGTGAGACAGGAGCTACTGTAGCTGACCCCAGTGAATGGCCTCAAGATGAACAAGTGCCTTTTTTGGTGAACGTCTGTTTACAAAGAAACATAAGTGAGGAGGACAGTGTATGGCTTCTTTGTGCTGTGATGGCCAGGGCGACAACAAGTGCAGGTGGACTTTCAAACTTTCTCACTTTCAAGAACAATGCAGGAAAACTTGTGTACCAAGTGTATGAGGAGTTCAAATGTGGAAAAACACTGCCGCTTTTATATTGTTTTGGACTGAACCATATTGAGTGTTAAACAACAGGGCATGAGAATGACAATCCAATCCTACAAATAATCACCATCTCTTGTAATCTAAGACCTATTTGTCCCCCATTCTTGATTTGGTAGTGCTTGTAGGACATCACCACTCCAGCTGGGCTGAAGCTTATACAATGTATATGTGAGTCAAGACAGCACTGGCTCTGCTATGTTCCTGTAAGGTAATTCAGCTGTGAAATTCCTTAACTTCTACAAATACAGTTTCCAGAATTTGTCTGCAAAATACCCATCTGAATTTCATGATGTCCCAGAGATTCTCTGACAAACTAGACGCTTTTCTAAAAATGAGTTAGCAAAGTGAAAGCAACACTCAGTCTATCATCATGTGGAGGTGTCTGAGCTTTCACTTGAACCTGTGTAATAATATATTATTCCATAGTGTGACTATAAAAACACATCTGGGGCAAATGCTGTTTACTATCACCACCAAGTGGCACAAACAAGAACTGTACATATTGGTGACATTGATCCCTAAAAGTAAAGATCATCAACCCTGACCAGTATGAAAGAAGTCATAACCAGTTTCATAAAGCTGTTCACTGAAAACATTAATTTGTACTGAGATTTAAAAGGAAAAAAGAAATGATTCTTTCCCCCGGACGATAGCTGACTTTCCAAAAAGCTAAAATGTTGCTAGGCAATATATTTACTTTGGATCTATCCAACTACGCAACTTATCGTTTGAGATAAGGTACTTTGAGCGGAGGTTTTAAAGTTACTAAGAGCAGACTTTGGGTTACTTAACATTGCTGAGAAAAACATTTCCTTGCCACAACAAACCTTCTTAACACTAGGATGTCACTTAATTTCCGTCTAAATTTCCCTTCACATCACGAGGAGGCGGAAGAAGTTAGTGTTTTTGTCACGGAAAAATGATGGAATGACCAGCACCAGTCATAGCACAGATGTTAACAGAAGACACTCCACTCCTCATTACGCTGCTCAGGCTGTGAGAGCTTGTCAATGTCACGTCCTGCCTATATTTGGTGGTATCCTGCTGCCCTTCAGTTTCCTCCTGTGCCAACCAAAAGAACAGGGGTGGGGTGGGGGGAAATGTCTCTTCTGTCTCTTCTAAGACACAGTAGGAAGGAAAGATGAAAGAAAATGTCAGCTATGTGTCTGAACACACAGATCTGCCTCCATCTCAAACGGGATCATTAGGTAGTATGTGCATGTACTGCATGTGAGAGAGAGAGAGAGAGAGGGCGGAGAGCCGAGTCCCTTCAGCATGACTGACACTGATAGCAGCTGCCTCTGACGGCTGATGTTGAGCACACCGATGCCCATTACTGTGGGAAAACCTGGCCGACACAGTACATTCACCGCACCTGAACACATTTTTAAAAAAGGTACTACAGAGCGAGCAACGCAAAGAGTGTTGGAAGTTGATATTAAATAAAACCACCCTGAACCGAGGCGGTAACGCTTTAAACTCAACTTCAACAACACTTCGCTCGCTCTTTAGGGCTCAATCTGTTGCGCCTTGACCTAACTACCGCTATGTCACCTTTATTTAAGGTCCATCCGGTAAGTTACATATTTTCTTCCCCCCCCCCCATTTAAAACAACGGTGGTAGTTGGAAGAGATCATGAATCTGTCGGTGTGTTATCGTGAGTGCTTTGATAGCGTTAGTATACTAAGTTAGCATGCTAGCTGGTCAACTTGCATTACAAAGTATGTCAATTGCCCGACTTACCTTTTTCACTTTTTTCACATCTTCCTCCATTTCTATGTGAAGGTCCTCTTCTTCATATTCAGTTCGGCGTGGACATCCAGGTGAGACAAGACATAACGACCTAAGCTTTTAACCAGCACTCATCTGACAGTAGTTAGCTTGCTAGCCTAGCCTAGCCTAGCCTAGCGTTGGTAAAGTGATGCCCGGATTTCAGCTGACAGCAAAACGCCATCCTGATTTTCGCCTTATTCCACAACCATGAGAAAAAAATGCCGGCGTGCCACCAGTGTGAAAATGGTATGCTTCAGCGCCGCTAAAACAACTAAATAAATAGTCTGTAAAGAAGACAAACTCGGGTAAAACAGGCAAAACTTTTCAATCGTGCCGCCATTTTGGGCGTTGAACTGTGGTCCAGCATGCTTTGCACAAACCAAAACAGCTGCTGCTGCTGCGTCTTAGTGTCACTTCACAGGCAGCTTTTCAAACTGTTAACTAGAATTAAAAAAATAATAAATGTATTCAATGGCAGAGACTCACTTCAGACCAAAGAATTATAGCCATGAATGCAGACAAGGATTGACTTTTGCACAAGTGACTAGACTTTAACATATCTTAACGTTAGCTGTAAATGTCATTAAGCTGTTTCATTGCTACTTCTATTGCTGTATTTATTTGTTTTATTCTTTGCTTACTACAGTATCCTGCTCAGATGCATCTAAATTTTGAGGGCCGAGACAGTTTTAAGTGTCTGTCTTGATGCGCTGTTTACAGTGACTGTTTACTATCCCTGTTTTACTAGGACAAGAGTGTAGACAGACAGTCAAGACAGCAACAGAGAGAGAGAGAGAGAGAGGCAGATGAGACGTGTAGAAAGACAGAAACATGCATAGATGCAGCACGAGGATGTGAGCGTGTTAAAGAGACCAGTCACTCACAAGGTTGGCTGGACGAGTTCCAGCAAAAGAAGGGTAAGCTCTGCACACGTCCAGTAACTGTCAGTGGCATTTACTTTTTAATCATGTCATATTCATCTGTCTGTGTTTTCCTAAACTTGTGTATAAAGCAGGTGAAGGGTATTTTGCGTCTGCTATTGGTTTGAAGTATTTGGGATGGTCAGGAAATGTCACTTTGATGGCCTCTTTAGGTGATTTGTGATTTTGTCCTGTAAATTGTTAACTGTAAGGATTAAATGCTAAACTACAGGTATTGTGTCTGAATCTGTTATGTTAAAGATCTGTGTTCAAATATGAAAATACAGCTGATAAACTCATTTGCAAATAGCAATACATGTGGGCATCAATGCGGCAGAGTAGGATCTGCTAAAGCACTACATTTAATAACCTGGTGTTTAGGTCTGTGGGGCCTGATTTGACTTTCATTTTATGCACAGTATAAAAAACGGAGTTCTCAGTGAATCATATTGCATTTACAAAATGTGTCATCATCAAAGGATGACCCCAGGCTCATCCTCCAGATATCCACTGACTTCTTTTAAAAAAGAAAAAAGTAAGCTATGCCCATGTCTCAACATCTATATTTTAATTATTGTTCCAATGTGCAAAAGAAATTCCTTCATAATTAGTGGTGGTGGTTAGTGAAATGATTAGCAAAATGGTTTGATCTAGTGCATCCATGTTAAAAGCCCCATCGCAGCCATTAGTCAAACCACACAGGTGTTTTCGCTTGTTTGTCTCAGGTTGATCGTCATCTCTCTCGTTTACTTGTAGTTTTGTTGTTGTTTATGTCGTATAACTTAGGCCTTTATTATTCTTATTAGTAAATCAGTTTGGTGAAAAGATTCCCAGCATAACTCCACACAATGTCAACCTGCAGAGGTCTAATCAAAGTCAATGAAAACACCAGTGTGGACGTGCGGGGCTTAAACTGGTTACATGTCAAGATGCATTAATCACACGCTACAATGTTTACTGTATAGCATTATATTAGGACACATTCACTAAACTTTAGCCCAAAATGTGTTAGACCTTTGCAGCCATATATCGTAACTGCTTTCATCTGTTGAAATGTGAAACGTGCATGTGAATACAGTACTGATATATTGCACTTTCAAATACTATATTTATTTTTCTCTTCTGGGATGAACAGTCTGATATATGAATCTACAGTAAGGCTTAACATTACATTTTCAGCATAATATTTCTCTTTTCATCTAAAAACCAAAACATACAAAAAGAACTTTAGCACCATATGTTATTAATAATATTCATATTGTTCCCAAAAATAGGACATCAGTTTTGCTTTTTTAAAGAACGGGGATTCCATGAAACAATTTACTTACATTTTATATTTAACAACAACAAATAAATAATTCCTTATATGTTCTCAGTCACAACATGGGTTGTATGAGTACACTTTCATAAAGATGCTACAGATTGTAGCAAATTTGCTTACTGACATTGTGCCAACTTTTGGAATACCCCGGATAAATCATATAGTCTAGGGAGTATCCTGATAGATTTGTGAAATACACCAACAAGCTAACACAATCTAGAAATTGATTGAATATAAACAAAGCAATATTTCCCAACACCTTTGATAACAATTTCAAAAATCAGCAGCAATTAATATGACAACCATAGTCGCTTCATTGGAATATTAAATCCATTTTTAAACAAAATATTACAGCCAATTCTACAATAACAACAAAAATAGATACACACAGATTAAGGACATATAGATGACAGGAATTTACAACACAGCAATCACGTTCTATATATTTTTTTTTTTTACCCAAATTCCAGTAGCAGAAGTACATTTGTGCTCCTGTGCGTTTGCCAAAAAGATGCATTTTGTCATCTACCAGTTTCATTCTCTCAGAGAAAAGAAAAAAAGAAAATCC
Source organism: Macquaria australasica (assembly GCA_005408345.1). Lineage (NCBI taxonomy): Eukaryota > Metazoa > Chordata > Actinopteri > Centrarchiformes > Percichthyidae > Macquaria > Macquaria australasica. The sequence continues at coordinate 1,562,714 of SEMN01000040.1, read as the reverse complement.
TAGTGCAGATTGAATCATAGTAAAACAAAAACATACTGTATGCTGAAACCAGTATAATAAACACTGTATGAACAGTAGAGTAGCTGTTGGTTTTTTGTGCAGATTGGAAAATTAAAATGGCACCACTGAGTTCTGCTGTAAACTGTGTGGATTTGAGGTGCAAGCTCTCGAGCATTTTGAGACTGCAAGTTTGTGGGGCACAGGCCCTCTCAGTCAACCGGAAGGCTATGCTCTCAGAAAGCCAAAAAGTGGACTCTGGAGTCCATAGTGGTAGCACCTTTTAAATGTATTTATTCAGCACCAGGTTATTAACAAAAATCAAAGAAGGATCAAAAGTAAAAGAAGAAAATGCACCATTTTATCATCTGAACATACTGCTCCAATGGTCAAACAGATGGTCATGACACAAAGGTACAGACTTAAACCAAGTCAAACACTACAGTGACCTGCTGCTACACATTAATGCAGAAATCAGAGGGTTTGTTGTGCAGTCGAGAGCACTTACATGCTAAATGTTGCGGGTCACCTCACAATGAGTTCTAGAGGCATGCTGGGAGGTGGTGGGAAAACCAGGAAATGAGGTTATTCAACAGTGAATCAGTGATCGGGCCTGTTTCATCATTCCATTGTAAGAAAATGCAACATAAGTGATTTTTTTTTGCGCATTTTGTCATCAGTGACATCTTCCATGTTTTATTCCAACTGCAGGCATTATTGTTTTGGCTAGAGGATGTATTGTTCACACGAGACAAACGACACAGAAAGTTTACGTCTTGGCACTACAAATCATTCATCATTGCAAGACAGAAGAAGATGTAAAGGCATAGACAAAAGTACAAAACAATCATTGACCACATCGTTCGTTATCGTGGCTGGCATCTGTTAAGACTATCCATCAAACAGTCCAAAAGTAACGCTTTTGAGCTCAGTCCAAACTGCTAAGTGTAACTCGCTGAATCAACTGGGGCTGTTGTGATTCAGCTTGCTCAAACGTAATAAAGATGAGGAACCCTACGTTCAAGTACGGAAGATGGTCAGTATTGCCTATGTCTTTGACAGAACCCACCGCTTGGTTCTGTCACACTGTGATGTTTAGTTGTAACACTGTAACTAGGAAACAGTACAGTCGTGTAGATGACAACTTAGATTAAACTGTAAGACTGTAAGTAGCGTTGTCGACTGAGGTGTGAGCTGACAGAATTGAGAACTTGGCTTGATTTGGTTTTGGGAGACAGACAGGGAGAATACTGTTTGGTGTTGTCATCATCTTGGTGAGTGTGCTGGCACATGAAACAAGTAAAGAAAGACATTGGCATTGTTGTTTGCGGACCTGGCTGCCATGGCTGGATTGAAGCACCCAAAGTAACAAGGCACAACAAGGACTGAGAAGAACAAGCTTGCTGTTCAAACGCTCTTGCTGTGTGTTGTGGCTGTCGAGGGATGTGGAGTTGGGCAGGTAACCTGACAGAAGCAATTCTCTGTAGGGGATTTCTTTGTGACCTTGTTTATGGTATAAAGTGTGGCAGCCTGAATACTACACAGTACAGTATAGAAACGGCTTCCACTTGCACTCTTGTGTAGCTTAGCTCTTAAAACCCGTGTATAATTTAAAGAAAACAAGAAAAGTATATAAAAACTAAACCCCACTTATTAACCAGCTTCTAGCTAATCCCTTTCACTAGATACAGAATGTGGCAAAATGGTGATTGTTCTGTAGAAATACTTAAAATATAAATCCAGATTTGTACATATAGACTCTTTGTAGACTTAATTAAAACCAATTAGGTTAATTAACTGTCATTACTACTATTCTAATGACACAGTTAAGCAAGCATAAATACTCTGCGTTTTACGACATAAAGCACCACTAGATGAAATGCAGCCCAGTTGTACATAATCTTGTCTATAATGCTATATAATACCATTAATACCCACGCACGCACACACACACAAAAACGAATGAATCACAGTGTATTTGCACCTGATTTGGACATGTGTCCACGTCTGGAAAAGGTCAGCAGTGTTTAGAAAGGATGCACCGTATGCCAGGCAGCCAACTACCACAAAAAAATGCCCCACCCCCCCTCAAAAAATAAGAATGAGGAATCGTTACCAAGAAAGCAAAATGTGCAAACGGTAATTTAGTGGTACAATCCCAGCCGAGGAGTGGTCCAGGATGCAATACGTTAAGGAAAAAAATGGAGACCCTTGAGGACATGCCTGGGGATGAGAACTGCATTGAGACACCCCTGAGTCAGCTGGTTTAGTGGTCTTGTTTGTTGGTCCTGAGGAACCCCTGTATTGGCTGTTTTGCTTAGTTTTTTTTTTAGTTTAACAATACTTATTATTCATTCATTTACTAACTATTAACATGGCTGTTCATTCACTACAACAGAGAGGAACTACTCTGGCTACTATGGTAAACAATGAACAAGTTGGTTGTTTGCATACTCATGTAAATCTATACATATGGTGTGTTGGATGTTTGCTCCACCCTAGCTGACCCAACAGTTCTCAATTACTCAGGGCTGAACATCGCTTTTAAGCTGAAGGGTGGCAGACCCTGGATGTTGAAACTATTGGTTATGGCAGTGTACCTCATTGCATGTTCTCATGTCAGGATCTCCAGTTGTTCAGCCTCAACCCCATTGTTCAGTTACCAGAGAGTGTTTCACTGGAGGGTACCAAGGCCCAGCACCGCAGAGATGGGGAAGAGGGTGGAGCAGCAACCAAGGATGGAGCCGAACAATCGGCGAGAGAACAGAACTGTGGGAAAGGGCTGAGGAGACACACAGACAAGCATGCGTACACACCACCATGCAAGCATACTTAGATCCCCTAATTACATACTGTAAGTTGTACAGTAAATGCTAAGAGGTAAACACTCATCTTTCTCACACAAGCATACAAGGAATCATCCACCATACTCCAGTCAGGCCCTTTATCACCATCTGTCCCTGTGTTCTTTTCCAACCCTGGCAAAACCCCCCTCTCACCTTTGGCCTGGACTTACGTGGCATCTGCCTGTTACAGTACGATGTTAGCAGGCACGTGTGGCCACAGCTAAGCAGAAAGCCAGTAAGCCAGGAGAAAGGAATCTCTGTTTTGTGTAGGGCTCATGGCAATCCCTCGTTGGGTGCATTTGTACTAATGCCTCATACTAAAGTCATGCCAAACACTGCAATGTAAAAAACACACATTATATATTCAGATGAATCATTGAGTAAATAGATAAAATTGGAGTATGAAATGCATTCATTTTCCTCATGAATTGTTCAGTAGCCCTCGCTGGAAATTTTAGTCAAGCTCCTTTGACATAGAAGGCATGTTTGTTTATTTTATTTTATTTTTGTCATGAGTGAATACAGTGGTCTGTATCTGTAGTGGAAAGCTCCCGCAGATTCAGCTGGGAGATGTTTTTCAGTGTATAATTGCTGCACAGCAGGCCTATAGATGGCACACATTTTGCAAGGACTCATTCTATTGGTTGAAGGGGGCAGATAAGTTGGAAAGACAGTACTGTAAGATGCAATTTGGCTTTGTTTCAACTGCGCTAGCAGGTGCCAGAACAGTTGTCTTGTACACCCATATAAGAGTATAACCTCTTTGAGGGCACACTGATGTTGAGGAGTATTTTAACACTGCACTGCACAATATTCTTTGTTATGTAAAAAAGTGTGTGTTCTGGCAAAATATAGTTATGTCAATGACTATAAATGTGGACACAAATATGCACTGAAGTATAATAACATAGAAATATCTGCTCCGATTTGTCATATTTTTTTCAAGAACTTATTTCAAGTCTTTGCACCCAATACGCATATATTAATCGACCTAAAACATTTGTTGATAAGAAAACAAAATAGGGAGGTTGGATAAGGGAGTACTTTCTAGGATTCAGAAGGGAATGGTGGAGGATTCCTTGAAGGCTGTCTTTGCACTTTTAAAAAAAGTGCGTGTTAACACACATTTGTACCCTTCTACCCTTTTCTGAACACCTACAATCTTAAAAGAAAAGTCTTTGGAATGTTTTTTACTATGATTTTCTACCCACCAATTTAGAAAACGTTGTGCTCATTTCAACTACATTCAACATTCCTTTCATTGTGTTTTTTCACCTCAGGTGCTTTTCCTAATATTTTGTGCTGTCACAACTACGGGCAGAAATGATCATGTAAGGCGTGCTGTTACAGCTTGCCTCCACTGGAGGGCAGTCTGCACTGTAAAAATTGAATGCGTGGGTGGAACTGATTGAAGGTCAGTGTGCTTCTTTTTTTCTTCCATACATGATGCGATTAGGATTTTGAACAAAAATAGTACAGTCAGGATACACTTGAGCCACGTAAGCTCACAGAGGGAAAATACATTTTTAGACACATCTTTGATTGTGTCCTTTCTGTAATACTATCATGATAGAAATGTCAGTGCTTCTTAATTTACGGGCTAAGGACTTGGTAAACATTATCATACATTTCAATAATTTACATAAGGAATGGCAGTAAATGTTGGGATGTGCAAAGACCTGCCCCCTCTGAGACTCTCCTCCAACATTCCCATCAGGCTTTGCGCCAGTCCCATGTCACAGGGACATACAATATGCCCTTCACAAGTATTCACAGGTTGAATCACCAATACAGTATAATGCATTAAACACATTTCATAATGAAACATTCATATGTTATCTACACACATACAGAACCCTCCTCTATCAATGTAGAGGGATTTATATGAGATTTCTGTATGTATCACATAAGATATTGTAGGTTCATAATTTTCTCTCTGTACTGTATGTTTTTACCAAAAATAAAATCATGACTGTGTGTTTAGACTGTCTTGACAGATTTTCAGTTGACAAAACACACATCTCCTGCAGAAAAATTGAATGATCATAGAAGAGAGAAGAGAAGAGAGCCGAGTCTAATGGAAAGAGATAATATCTGAAGAGGAGGAAGAACAGAATGAGAAAAAGGAAACGCATGTGCATTGTTGTGTGTAAGAGGAGGTGAATGTGGGAGATGCCTTCAGAGGGAGGATTCGTACTGCAGGAGTTCATAAAGAAGCGGACCATCCCTATACCTGATGCCCACCGCATTAGGGCTAATGTACTGCAGCACATTTATGGTCCTGCGCAGGCGCCGATCAACAAAGTGTGCATCCCAGGCTGGGTAGCGTTTTCTGGGCATGTCTATCTTGATGAGAGGACCCTCAGGCTGGATGGGCCTGCCAGCTGCATCCACAGGCTCTGTGGACCTCACCTGGAAAACAGGAAGGCAGGTGTCCGTGGCTGTTTCATCTGACTCCTCATGTTCCCCTGCCAGACCCCGTGTGGGGGTGGCCTGAGAGCCACGTGGGCCTGGAGTGGGAGCCATGGGCTCTGCCTCAGGGGGCAATGGAAGGCCCCACAGCAGCTCAGCACAGCAAGAGCTGGCCAGCACCCTCAGCCGGGGGCCCATGGGGTGTAGAACCCCGTAATAGAGGACCATACAGGCCACACCTGAGGCAAAGCACAGGAAGACGCCACAGAGGGCAAAAGAGGCATAGGCGTCAGTGGTGGCTGGGTCACGGTATGCATACCAAAGGGAGCTGAGGATGGCATTCTCTAACAGTACTACTGTGTAATAGGCCACCATTCTGTACCGCGTCCGGCCCTCACGTACACTGAACCAACAGAAGACATAGACCACGCCCACCACCATGTTGAACAGTACCTCCTCCCACTTGGACATGCAGAAGTCGGTGCCGCCATGGATGACCCAGAAAGCCATGGCACACCAGTGGAGCACCACAAAAATGCCAAAGTAGATGTGGAAAACAGAGGCAAATAGGGCAAGGGAGAGCACCCGTGAGGAGATGGTAAAGAGGCGCCAGAACAGATGCACCAGGGCACCTCGGTAACTCATGCTCTTCTTGTCATCACGTGAATCACGCAGGAGTTTGTGGTAAGAGGCTAGCACCCATGCCAGGGACAGGAGGGAGGACATGGCAGAAATACCTGGGAACATAGACAGAGAGAGTAAGAGTAAAAGCAGAGAAAGACTGAGAATGGCAAGAATGAGAGATACTGATAGATGATGCTTAGATGGTTCTAAAAACATCAGAAATTAAAAGAAAAATCCTGTTTTATTTGAAGCATAACCCAAAGAATTATGGTTTTATCTTGACTTGGCTGCCATTCCACTTACTGTATACAGCCAAAGCAATTCATCACATTTTGAAAGGCATATTATTAAGATCATCATAGGTCATTCAGTCAACACAGTCTCCATTTTGTGCACCAATTCAGTTTCCATAAGACGTGTAGAGTAGTAGAGACAGCAGATATGTCAGAGCAGTAACCTGCTGCATGAAAAATGATAGAGGATTATCTGCAGAGCAGCAGCATGGTGCTTCTCAGCAAATGTATTGATGGCATTTCTATACACCCAGACAGGGAAGGGTATCACTTGTTATGATTGAATTGCCTTCCTTAGGGAGCTGTATTGCGCAAGGAAACTGGAATTGTAAAAGAGGCTTCAATAACAAGAGTGATGAATGTTGGGAATTGGATACAATGGTAGAGAATAATGCACACTGCAAATAAAGTGATGTGTGAACGTCACAGAACAATGGATCGTCAGGTGTAAAATATGGAAGCATCTCAGCATCATGCGGTAACCACAGTATGACATACAGTATAATGCAAAAAAGACAGAGATGAGAGATGTCTTGAACTACACACAAACAAAATTAGACTCTAGTGTTGCTCGTATAGAGCCTTAGGGAAGCCCTTACACTGCAGCCACTCAGCCTTGTTGCTCTGGATCATGATGCAGAGCTGCAGCACCAGCTGAGGGGCGCTTTCTAAGAAGGTCTCTAGCAGTCGCAGCATGTTGACATCGGCATACTCGTACATCATAGCCCAGTAAAAACGCCGCTGGTTCTCCTTCTGCCGGTGACTTTGTATGCCAAGGTACATGGTGCGAATATACCTGCAGAGAGAGAACGGATGGACTGTTAGACAATCCCATCATTATGATATGTATGCAATAATAAATATTTCACTGTATTGATACAAAAGGCAAAAGAACCCTCATTGACATCAACATTGCATCTTTGCTACCCAGAGAAATGCATAGATTCACTGTTGAGCACACCTGCACATGGTTGAGTTTTGACAACACTAGAGGGCATACTTAGCTACACTTTTTAATACACAGTAAAATATATCAATCTGAATTTATGATCATTGGGTTCCCAATTAGTTAAAGTAACTTTTCAGATGTTTACGGATGAATAAAGTTGACTTTAATGGAATGAACACTTAAAGAATTTTACAAAAATGTGATTGCCACATAAACGTTTATGAGCACAAACACCTTGTTCACAAAGAAAGAAAATATAATGATAAAACTAAAAGATATAAATAAAGAAAAGAACACTAATGTTAACTTGAATTAAAAAAAACATTCTCACTTAAAAATCCTCTAATAATCAAAACAATCGCTTCCCTGGGCACCAAGTAACTACTTGCATATCTTAGCAGCTTTACTCCACAATATAACGGCCTTGTGTAAAGCAGCATCATCACTGGTATGGCCTGATTAAAAACATTTTGAAAGTGTCTTTATGGCCTCTGAAGGCGTGGTTTTTGAACTTCTTAATAGGATGTATATATAGTAAGGCAATAATCATTCTCTGTGCATCACATGACTCATATTGTCAGCTGCTGGACTGGCTGTTTTCATGACTGATGGGGTTTCATAATGGTGAAGTGACTCTGGTGAGATGGTAGGTAATGCAGCAATACAGTTAATTGAATCAAGCTCCTGTTGAAATCAAAGCTGTACCACTGTTTTTTTTAAAGGACAAGACACCGAGAGTCATTGTGTGCTGCTGAGCAAAAATGTAATATACTCAGGGCTGTGATATAGCTAATTAAGATCGTAATCTTCTTTGGGTATGGATTTTGAAATGGAGCGCTGCAGTTGGAGCCGGAAATTAATGTGCGCAGAAGAAGACGCGTAAACAGCGATGAGGAAGCGTTTAGCGGATCGAAGCTTTGGACAGGAACATCACAGCATACGTTTGAAAATGCATGGTAAAAAACACCAAAGAAAATCAAGAATACAAAGAAAAGGAAAACGGCAGTCTGGCGGGCTTTTATCTTCTCCAATCAGTAAACAACTTTAGCTCTTCAAACATGCTAACCCAAGTCTGGCTTTAGAGAAAACAATCACTAAAACCAGTATGACAGTTATAGTGGTTTATAGTTATCTTAACAGTGACTTCAGCCATTGCATATTGGGTGGTAGCTGCAGGGCCTATCTGCCTGAGCTGGCAGAGTGGCCAAATAAATCCAGCACTTGATGTGAAGGCAGTCAACCGAGAACAATAGTGTAGCAAGGACAGAAATAGACTAGACAGTAGCACTCCCCAAAACAAATTGAGAGGCCATGGATCTAAATTCAGTTCCTCAACTTGAGACACAAATTCACTGCAGCAAAACAAACAAAAACAGCAAAATGCTTATGAGTGGTTTTCAACATAATTAGCTTCTGTATTAGCTATTGGGGAAGAGATTACTGCTTAATTTGAAATGAGGCTGAGAACAGTGCGCTGTAAAGAATGCATCGTCTAGTAGGGTCTGATTGCTTTTGGTTATTGTCTAAGATTTAAGTATTAACCAGCTCCTGTTCTCCATACACACAATACAACTCTACACAGCTCACTAGACCTTCAGTTAAATGTGATAATGGGAACATGAAATACATCTGGTACATGTGCAAGGCCTGAGAGGGAATTGTTTCTCACATTTTGTTTACTTGTGCTCACAAAATAATTAATGATCTCGACATGCGCTTTGTTTTCCTGGGATCACAAAATAATTACCTTAGGACCATGAGACATTATTTTGATGTGACATATTTGCTCTGATCTTGAGAAAATTGATGTGAGGTTGTTATTTCTGCAGAACAACTATTTACAGTATAATTTATTATATGCTGAGATCACAACACAGACAAAACACTTTTGTGACCTCTAAATAATTATTTCATGGCCAAGAAATAAGCATGCTCTGGTGGGAGTAAAAAAAAGACCTATATATGTGACATTTATAAGGAAATAAGACATATCTAAGCACAAACTGGGAAACTAAATTGGATGGGTCTTTTTGTTTTCTGCCCACAACAAAGCTCCCTCTGCTTCCCTTTTCTTTTTCTGACAAAGTTGGCAAACCTCTGCATGGTCCAGTCTGTCAGTCAGGCAGTCAGTTAGCTAACCTGAAACGACAGCCAGAGTTTCCCAAAAGGTGGGAAAGAAACTGAAGAAATTAAACAAATGGGAACAAAAACTCCGGCACACAGCAACTGTAGCTACAATATTAGTGTGGAGACTTGCTATGGGATTAGGTACTTTTAGCAGCGGTGTTACAGCAGCTCTCAGAGACATGAAGAAGAAAGCTCATATAAATATACAACTGACAAATATGCAGTGAATCATTATAACCAACATTCAGGTGTTTTGTCATATAATGTTTAGTACACATATTGTATACAGTTATTATCCTTTTTTTATTGTAACAAAAGATACACAAAATATCTTTTCTATAATATTCCTTTTCTGTCCCGAGCACTGTTATGGCATCCTCTACCCACTGAGTCAAGGCTGCTAATGCATAGAGCAATCAAAAATAGGGAAAGGTCTGGCTGGGCAAGGAAATGTAGGAGCACAGGGATGATGGTCTTTCTCGGGACAGTGGACAGGGGGAACAAGACGGGGCAAAATGGACAAAAGTTTTTTGGGATCAATAGCTCTGGGCTGTAAGAGGCACCATTATATCCAGAGGTAAAGCCTGGCATTCCGTGACATTTTCAGTTGGACTGGTAAATGTCAGATGGAGCAAGTCAAGCCGTCTCCCTCACTAATGACATGCCACAGAGACCTACACAGGCCCTTTGTCTCCATCCCCCAATTTCCATTAGTCTGTGCGTTCCACTGATACGTCTCACTGGTCTGTAGTGCCTCCGTCAGAAACAGTAATCTTCATGGCCTCCATAGCTGTCTCACTTTGAAAAAAACAAGACTCTACACAGCTATGCTAGCGGCTCTGTGAGGCTGTGCTTTGGCACAGTGGCGCTTTGAGCTAAATGCTCATGGCAGCATGCTACGATGTTCGCAATGACAAAGCGAACATGCTGATGTTAAGCAGGTGTGATGTTTACCATGCACACCATCTTTTTTAGCATGTTAGTATGCTAATATTTGTTGGTTAGCATTAAACACAAAGTACAGCTTAGGTTGATGGGAATGCCATTAGTTTTGCAGGTATTTGGCCATTAAACAAAGTATTGGACAAATTAAACTTTTGACCTGATAGTGTTACAAAAGTTGTTCAAAGTCATCCTGTAACCAATTTCATTGGAATCGATACAATAATTATAATTTAACTAAAATCCACCAATGTCAACGTCATGGTGGCCCTACAGTAAAAGTCATGGGATCATCAAAGTCATTAGGATACATCGTTTGGGAACCATGAATGTCTGTACAAAATTATTCCATCTAGTAGATGTTGAGATATTTACAGGATAAGTGAAAACTTTGACCTGCTGATGGTGCTAGATGAAAAGTCAGGGAATCACCAAAGTCAATAGGATTCATACTTTAAGCAAAATGGATATCTGTTCCGAATTTTACACCAATCCATTCAATAGTTTTCGAGACATTTCACTAAAAACCAAAAATGCAGTAATGGTTTATTTTACAGGTATGTAATTTCTGAGTAATTTACTGGTAATTTCCAAGATGTTTTCCAGAAAGAACAAAGAATTTTTCACTAATTATAGGGAAAAAGAGACAATGTTCATTCTAACATTCTTCTACGTACATTTACAGTTAATTATTTTGAATGAATTGCTAATGTAACCTAGAGAGTCTTTTGTCAGGGCACAGCGAGTCAACTGAACATGCGAAAAAGTGAAATTTGTTGACAGGCAAGTAAGACAGGTAAGATATGGTGAATAAAATCTTCAATAATGAATGTGCAATAAAGAGAGATTTTTTTCAATGACATTCCCATTTCCCTATATATTGGTACCAAATTGCATAGTTCTTTCCACTTACTACTTACTTACTAGAAAATTTTATGAAAAAATGCAAAATTTCATGGCAATCTGTCTAACAGTGGTTGAGATATTTCAGTCTGGACCAAATTGGTGGACCTGCCCACTGACAGACCGGCATTGCCATTGCCACGCCGCTAACGTGGCTGCAAAATGTAATTGTTATGGACAATATAACACGCTATGGAAATCTGGCTTGATATACACTGTTAACTATCATTCATTTTAAACTGACAGCCTACAGTATGTGCATTAATTCACACTTCAGCTCTGATATTCAAGCACAAAAAGCTAAATGAGAGTTCTCACTGTACACATTCACATCCACTACTTTCCTCTCTGATAATACACTTTGTTAGTTCATATTCCCTTGGTTTGAGGAAAAAAAAAAACTTGCACAGTTGAACACTTTGGGTTTCACGGCTGTCATAAAAATCTGAACTCACTACATCGCGTCTCCAACACACACATAGCGCATGTCTTTGCAAGAATCTCACACACATCCTGCGATTGTGATGCACACTGTTAACACTCCCACTGTGCCTTTTTCAGATGTAGTAACACAAATGGCTCTCTAAAAATAAGCACACGCAAATACACACACACACACACATGCGTGCACAAGCACACTTGTCAGCGCTGTAGGTAATAGGGGATTTCCTTCCTTTTCCAGACACATTTGTCAGATGGATCTCTCTCTGTCTATCTACCCTTGCCTCCCGCCCTCACTCCACTTAGGCTGCCGTCCACTCCTTGATGCTACCCCCCCCACCCCCCCCTTTAGCTCCATAGCTCCTCTACAGGGCTCCTCATGAATTATTTGTGCCGAGATCATAGCGATCGCTCATGGCTCGTTAAGCAGCGTACGCATGGCCTAACAGCTCAACGCTGTGCCGGGGTCGTGTTCCATGTTCAGCCGTCTGCCATTGCTGTCGAGACACAGGCAACCATTACCCCCACCCCCCCAACACACACACACACACACATTCACAATCACAAACACATCATCTTCAGAAACGCAAGATTTGCCTGCATCTGATATTGACTAACACGATATCTGCTGTAAAGCCCACATACAAATATGAAACTGTAACTACAAGGTTTGCATGAGTAGACATTTTGAGATCTGAGCATGAGCTGCTGCCAGGGACAGGTGGAATGACAAACACACGCGCACACACACACACACACACACACCATGTGGATGACTTGGCCATGTTGTTCCTCTCTCTCTTCCAAAGTCAATGACCGATGAGTCATCCAACCACCCTTACACTAATCCCTTGAGTGGGTGGTTAGAAGGATCACACACACACACACACCTAGCCAAGTTTAACAGCATCTGTCTCCGAAGTCATGCCTGTGGGAAGGCTCAGCAGCTCAGACTGCAGTCATATCTTGTCATAAGCTGATTCATAAGAAGATCACAAGCACTATTACAGCAGCATGAAGCAGAGCTTATGCAACGTCTGTTAACAGGTGGAATCTGGCAGAACACTAAGCATGGGGGACACATAACATACGCAAGGCCTGAGGGTTTATGAAGAAATGTGTGTGGTGTGTGTGTGTGTGCATGTGTGTGTAAGGTGGAGGCAATGCCAGCTGCAATGAGTCACACCCTGAGTCACTCCGAGGGGCCGCACATCGACTCTCAATGAGGTTTAAACCTCCTTTATCAGGGAGGCTGAAATCCTCCCTCTTTTGCTCAGTATCTTCACTTCTCTGTGTCTTTCTCTCTTTTCAGAACTCTCCCGAACACCCGACCTCGCTTCCAAGACAGAATTCAATTTCTGTGTGTGGAAATTTTTTCTTCTTTTTCGATGCTGATTTTGTTCCTAGGAAAGAGGCGGAGGGTGTGGGTGTGGGAGTGTGGGGGAGTGGGGTAGCAGTTACATCAGGTACTGCCTATTCAAGGCCATTCTGTGTCCTGTCTACCTGTACTGTTTCGCTCTGTCTCCACCCTTTTGGTGCTTTTTCATCTTTGCCTCTTCATCCTCGTTGCCCGGTTAGATTATATCAGCAAATCTACCCATCAGGAATGCAACTTTAGAAAATACGACCATGACTCTTTATGCTGTCTAAGAATATATTTTTAAAATAACCAGCATTTGAAAAAAAAATTTGCCCATTACTAGATGCTGACACAAAAGTACACACTGACTGCACAACAGTAACAATTATTGGGAGGACTAAAACCTTGACCAAAAAAACTAAATATACCTGCATATTAATGCTTGCAACGATTAGTCAATTTATTAATTAGTTGATTGACAGGAAATTAATCTGTAACTACTGTAATAATTTGTTGTTTAGGTCTTTTTTTAATAAGCCAAACATTTGATGTTTCTAGCTTCTTAAATCTGAGGATTTACTGCTTTTCCTTGTTTTACATCGTAGTAAATTGAATATTTTGGGGATTTGGACTGCTGATCAACAAAACACGTGATTCAATGATGTCATCTTAGGCTGTAGGAAATTCTAATGAATATTTATTTTTTACTGTTTTCTGATGTTTCATAGACCAAACGATAATTGAAAAAATGATTTTAATCAGACTAATTGAAAATGAAAATACTCATTAGTTGCAGCCTTCCCTTGATTCAAATACTGTATGGTCTCCTTTTAGTCTAAATTACCAGTATTATGAAATAGCAGTCATGCTCACTTAATACAGAAAACACACACAATATTGCCCTCTTTCATGCTCCTATGCAGACTTTATAAACTGCACAAAATTCCTGTTGTGGCTTTCTATCAAAGTATGTGAGAGACAGATTTTCCTGCCTCCTGGAGCACCTGGAGTTACCTCACTGGGATGGCTGCAGTGGGAACACACAGATAGCTGTCTATGTATGAATGGCTAATAGCATTTCTAGTGATACTCATACTCATGATTTACGAATGAGAAAGTAATCTTTTCACTGAGCCATAGTGAGGTCAGCAGTATGGGTCAGCTATAGAAAAACTGGCAGGGATTCAGTCTCTTGCTCAAGGACACTTCAGAAGGCCGTCTCACAAATCTGCCATCCTTTTGCCCTTTACAGTGAATGAAAGTATCACAGCTCCGGCGGGAGCTTAACAGTGATGTCAGTGTTGTGTTATTCATCATTCGCCAATTTGTACAGTGCCAAAGGAAACTGTTATAGCAAACATCTCTTCAACTTAGCATCTTAGCTTCAATGGGAGAGGAATAGGAAATGAAAATAGGCTATACCATAGGTGTTTTCAAAAAATGTTAACGTTTACGTACGTCAAGACTAGGGATTTTTGCACTTTCCAGAAACACTTTGTGGCTCGTTGTGGCTCAATGGGCTTCCCTTTAACAGTGTAACACTTATCCTACATCAGATATGTCTTTATCCTCCTTATGGCGGCGAATAGCCCTGGATGAAAGGCTGGCTGAGCTGAGATCTGAGTCCCACAGGCGAGTCAGATACACTCACATACAAACACACAACGATCTGTGACCAGTGCCTTTGGGTGATTCCTACACCGAGAGCTGCTGCAATGTTGAATGGAGACCGGGATGACATGATGCAAGCTGAAAGCGATGGGGAGCGGCAAGCCGAGATGAGCGATGCTGTGTCAACTCTGCTCCACCCTGTCAGTTCTTGGAGTGCGTACTGGTTAACCACCTCTGACGTCTTGACTAAATATTATCACTGTAATTATAACACTTCATACATATACATCATTTCATGTGGTCTGTTAGAAGAAGTGATTTATGATGGACATTTTTTTTTCAAAGGCCACTAATGCCAGTGATAATCTTACAGCTTAAATATGAAGTTACTGTAGTTTGGTGCTTCATTTATAAACTGACGTTAGCTTGTTGGCAGCTAACTTTAACAGCTCAGTTAACCTAATGTGAATCTGCATAAAGCTATCATTTTCCACCATTGTGGTGGCTAATGAATTTATTTTTTATTTTGATAGCAAGCACCTCCATTGCCATTTAGCCCTGCAGTTAACATCAGTGTTTCATATTTCATGTGGCGGTGTCAAAAATCTTTCTCCTCCCTTTCTTCATCTGTGCACAGAGCACACTGACCCCCAGCATGTACAGTAGCTCTGCTCTTTCTCTTTTCCTCTCTGTGCAGCCAGTCATTTGTCACCATTAGCAACGGTCCTCAGGTACCCCAACTCATTGCACAGTGATCACGTGACATTGTGCCACCACTAAGACGAGTGGAAAGAAGAGAGAAGAGGGTAAAAAAGGAAATGGGAGGAAAGGGTATAAGATGATAGTGGATGAGGGAGGAGGAGAAGAAAGGGGAGGAATATAAAGGGTTCGAGAAAGTAAAGAGGAAGAGGAGTGGACAATGTAAAAGCAAGAGGGGAAGATATGTACACAAGTCACTTGATCCAGGCCTCTCTGCCTTTAGATGGACGACAGCCAGAGATTCAAGCTGATCGAAGATAATTTGGGGTCATTCTCCAATAATGGACTAAAGCATGATACGGATAAGGAGGTGCAGATTCTGTATCAGTGCTAAAGAGAAGGGATGTTGCCTTGCCTTTCAGATACAGAATGCTATTGATCACTTCAGCTGGGCATTAGCAGTTATCAGCAACAATGGGGCTGCACTATCCAATATCCAGATGGGTAATCAAATGAAGGGCATGCTTAATTAAATGACTGATTTGATTCAACAGTTAAAATTAAAACTACATAATGCGAGACTGAAAGTATACACTAAACCTGCAGTCACTGGAGCCTGAACTCTAAATCTAAGGGGTTTAAGAGGTAGATCTGGCTTTAACATTTCCCCAAAAACCTTCTAAACATTCAATACATTCTTCTCCCAAAAACAGCAATGTTTACAGCATTGTTTTTTCCTTTGTTGAATTCATAATTCCATTCAACAGCAGTGTTTGTTTTTGCTCAAGTAGTAGTCACGTAGATACTGTTGTCACTTATTGACCAGATGCCTCTGTTGTTCACCTCGTTTTGCTGAATCTACTATTTTCAATGAGAGAACAAACAGTCTAGCACTAACCTTGCAAGGCTGCAGATTTACTGTAAAAAACAAACACTTTAGGGCTGAAACTAAACATTATTTTCATTATCGATTCATCTGTTGTATAGTCTTTTGATTAATTGATTGCTCTTTTGGTCTACAAAATGTCAGAAAATAGCAAAAAATACCCACCAGAGTTTCCTAAAGCCCAGTGTGATGTCTTCGAATGTCTTGTTTTGTCTGACAATAAGTCCCAAACCCAAAGATATTCAGTTTAATATCATATCCGACGAAGTAAAATAGCAGGTACTGGAGAATATTTAGCAATTTGCCTTCAAAATGACTTATTAATTGATTATCAAAATAGTTGCAGATTAATTGACTAATTGTTTCAGAGCTAAAACACTTACAGAAAATGGTAGTTACTTGATGTACAATGAATATTTTAAGATTTTTTGCTTCTCACCCACTGCATGCTGGGAAAGGGTCCACTCTCCATTTCATTCTATTTGATTTGAGTTGTTTATTTTTTTTCTTTTGGTTTTTTTGAGAACATGGCTGGCAATAGCTTTTTGATTTGTTGTTTGTTTTTTAAAGGTTAAAGTGTCAGTTGCAGTGATATTTCTGATTTACCTTCTCATACATTACAGCTGGTTTCACAGCTCTTTAAATCAAATGTAGGCTACTGTAGAATGTCTACCTGCACACACACAAACACACACACACACACACACACACACACACACACACACACACACACACACACAAAACATGCTGCTATATGGTTTCCTCTGCCACTGAGAACCAATTTGCCAGAATGAACTTAAAATATTAGGATAGGCGGTTATTACAGTAACACCAATTTGTTACTCTGTGACCTTCTGCTACCTTAAAATGCTTTCTTTGGAGAGAAATGCCCTGACAGCCTGAGGTGAAATCCTCTTTCTTTCTCTCTCCCTGTCAGTCTATCACTCTCCGTCTCCCCACCCCTCCTGTGCTGTTTTTGTGGCTGCTCTTCAACCAGAGGAAGGGACAGATTATGTACGGATTATGAAGAAAAGGCTTGACCCACTTGCTTTTCAAAGAGCACCAAACCAAAAAGGGCCGTGTGGAGGCTGACTTCCATTCATTGTCAGCACTTCTGTTGTACTGTGCGAGACACTTGAAGCTCATGTTTATTGCTTTTAAGACTATAATTAGCAGGGCTGGCTTATGGTGTTAAAATGCTTCCCTGACTTAGAGAGTGATTGAAAGTTTTCTGTGTAAATCTCCTCTGTGCCTGCGAGTTTTTACCACTACTATCACATATCCAAAAATACATAATCATCTCACAGTTTATTTTTTTTAAAGGTTTGATGAGCTTGCTTGCAGGTTAGGTGGCATTATGCATTTTTCATAACACAAGAATGGAGGCAAGAGCCAAGTCAGCACACAAGGAATAGGGGGGGGGGGGGGGGGGGATAGAGAGGAGAGGCAGTGGAGATAACCGCCAAGAAAGTGGAGGAGAGCAGGCGAGAGGAGGAGAGAATAGAGAGAAGTGACAGTGTGATGTAGTGACAGAGGAAGTGGAAGGAGGCGAGAGGCAGCGAAAGTGGCAAGACAAAGACACAAGGAAAAGCTACTAGAGGTAGAAAAGAACCTGGGGAGTGAGAGGAGAGTGAGAGGAGGGGAGTGAGAGAGAATGAGACCCAGGAGGTAAACTAATCACCGAGCACGCAATGCAATTTTCTGGCTCTGTGCCTCCACTCCACCATACTCCTCCTCCCTCCTTCGCTCTTGCTCCCTTCCTCCCACCATGCAAACCCACCCCCCCTCATCGTCTCGGGGGCTCTTTTTACTATTCCGCTCACACACACTGTCTCTTGCTCCTCTATCTATCAGACTGTACCATTTCAGCGTTCCCCTCTCCTCTTTAGTACTGCCCAGTGATCCCCTCTGGCTCCCAAAAATGGATTGAGCGACTCTGGCCATCAGCGTTCAAAAAATATTTAGATGAAGGGAAAGAGCGTTTTAATGGAGAGGATTTGGTGTCTTTTAAATCATTATTATTTAGTGGTGGAGGATGTTTCCTTTAGGTGTTCCTTTACCCCATCCTTATGATGGGGTTTGTGTGCGAATGGTGGGAAAATACAAACACAGTCAGCAAGAGGAAAGAAAAATGATATAAAACAGAATCTGTCTGTTTGCATCTGTGCATGTGCATGCGTGTGCGTGGTGTGCCTTTACCCTGAGGCGAAGGCATTTAGGAAACGTTTGATATCGCTGCGGTAAAGGTTTGAAAGTGTGTTCAGTCTCTCTCCCGAGAGCGGCGGCGGCGCCTGCCTGCCTCACTGTTTTGCAGTGCCTTGATGATGATGATAGATGTTCACTCCAGACATGCAAATAAAGGAGGCAGCTCCGTAGAAGTGTGCACATGCTCCCACTCACAAACGCACGCACAGGCACGCACACACCAGCACGTGTATGTTTGACTATGATCAAGTCATCCATTGATATATTAATCTTCCTCTTTAGGGAATATACCCCTGGGAAAATGCAGAAAGCTCCCACACACAGCAGTCACAAAATTGCCCTATTTTCACAGGCGCACTGACTGGAGAGGAAGATTAGTCACATAACGTGCTAATTTGAAAGATAGGAGCCCTTCTCTAAGAGGAAAGTGTGAATGTGTGAGAGGAAAGCAAGCTAGCTCATTATTGACATGCAGTATATGTCAGCTCATCCATCATAAGTGACACTGCTGTTGCTACTGAGGCTTTTGGGGACACACAAATACACACACACACACACACACACACACACAGACTATAGGATCAATTTCAACAAGCTTATCAAATGTTCACTCTTACGCCACAGTAACAGTGTGCACATTGTGTTCGTCTTTCTCCCTCTCTGTCACACACACACACACATATAAAATGTATGCACAGATGCAACCAAATTAGGTTTCAGCACAGACCAACATGTCAGTTCCCAAAGCATGTCAAGAATACGACTGATGCATTACACATAAAACACCTAAACTGAAAACACTTGCACATATACGTCTCTTCCGTTTTCAAGTAAAAAAATCTGACACACACACACACACACACACACAATCACATTTTTACACCAGGCTTCACACCATCAGACGGTGTCACTATGGGAAAGCCCCGAGCCCCATGCTAACCTGAGGGGATCCAATGGCACAAAGCATATGTGTGAGCCCCCAACTGCTAGTCACTGACAGACCCGCTGAGCAAAACCTGTTGTGACAGATCAAAATATCAGCCTGGCAGGCGCAGGGAAGGAGGGAGAGAGAGAGAGAGACAGACAGACAGACAGAGAGAGAGAGAAAGCACAGTAAGTGGCCACCATAGCAACTAATCCAGAGGTACTTCAGCTATGCGGGGTACTTTAAGGTCACAGACAAGCACTAGTGCAGTAGGGCTGCACAGCAGACTGAGAGAGATATAGTTACTGACAATGGGGAAAAAAATTAAGAGTCATCATAGTTTCCTTCAGGAACACACCCACACACTCACTCACACACACACACACACACACACACACACACACACACACACACACACACAAAGCTGTGGTGGAAAAAAAATATCTCTGCTGCCCATTCCAGCATTTTCAGCCCCATAAACAGCTTCCTCCCATCACCCAAACACTGGCTAACACAATATGATATAAATCCTCTGAGACAGCTGCCTGCATTCATGGTGTCAGCTTTTCCAGCTCTTAAAAACGCATACAAGCACACACAGAGTAGCAGACACAACACACATGTACAGACTCAGCTAGGTCCCCTGGTCTTGGGGATGGTTACATGGAGGATAGAGGGGAAAAAAGAGATGTGGGGGGATGGGGCCAGATCAATAGAGGTATCCTGGGAACTCTTCCTTTCTTGCATGAATCTATGCAGGGGAGATCGGATGCTGACAGGGCAAAGCCCCCCTCCAGACACCGGATCTAGACTTCTGCCCCCTCTGAGGGGACTTCATCAGTGCAAGGAGTAAATGATTGGCTGTTTGAACAGATGCACACATCTCTCCTGCAGTAATACTTGGCATATCAATCAAAGACGTGTGTGTATGATAGCTGGTATATCTCCTTGTCTGCGCCTCAGGGTGAAAAAGAAAGGGCTGTGATGTGTGATAAGATACATACTGTGTGCTGAAAAAACGCAGGGAAAATAGTGTAGTATGTATGATGTATTGACAACATGACAAGAGGGATGTGTGTTTTTATAGAATAGTTTAAAGATAGTGGTGTAATCTTTATGGGATGTCAAAAAAACACTGACAGGTACAAATCTTGTACATTTATAGTATAAAACATGCTGGGCTGCAGGACTGTGAGCTGTGGCTGAATTTGAAGCTCAGGTATTTGAGAAAGAACCAAAAGTCCTACACGCTGTCGGTCACTTGTACTCATCTATGATGTTTGGCTCATCCTTCATTGGCAAAATTAAATTGTCAAAACATCACTGGCACTCTATAGATATGTATAGACCTCACTGGAGAGTCCATAAGTCAGAAGACGCCAGAAACACCTCACAACATCACTGCATATCAGAGGAATTGTTTGGCATTTTGGAAAATATTCACTTTCTGGCTGAGAGTTAGATGAGAAGCTTGATACCACTCTCATGTCTGTCTGTTAAATATGAAGTTATGACCAGCAGTCAGTTAGCTTAGCTTAGCATAAAGAATCACTGCTCCCGGCCAAGTAAGAGTCCAGCACATACCTCCCCGTAAAAACACAACTTGATGGTTTTACACTTCAGTTTTTATACAAATTAAACAAACAAGACATAACATGTTAATTAGTGAGCTTCAGAGGAGCTGGTAGATGCATTTTTTTTACCTTCAGTATGTCTTAATGCTAAGCTAAGCTAACTGTCTCCAGACTGTAGCTTCATATTTAACAGACAAATGTGAAAGTGGTATCAATCTTATCATAACTTTTGGCAAGAAAGCAAATAAGCGTATTTCCCATAATGTCTGATGTTAGCTGATGTTATCATTAAGCTCTTAGGTTAGAGTCAATTCACACATATGTGGTGTGATTATCTTTGTCATTTATTGTTGTTTTCAGTCTGAAGTCGTCTGTTTCCAGGACATCTAGTTGTGAGATAAACTGCCAAGCTGATGTTTAACCTCCTAAAATGGCAATTAGCCAGTCATAACTGAGGATTCAGGGTGGCACCTTGAGTGTTAAACCTTTGTTGCAGTAACACTGTGATTGCCAAGTGAAGTTTTCAGTCAACATAGTTTCAGTCACTCTAATCATACATACCGTCTTCCACCTGAAAGAACTAGTACACTGGTAAACCTGAATGGAGCCATGTTTCTGTCCATTACGGCTTGTTCCACATGTCATGTGACAGGGTGAAACACAGGTTGGCCATTACCGCTACAGAGCACTTTAAGTTCAGTGGGTGGATGGAGAGAGAGATAGGAAGAAAGAAGAGAGGGTCTGTGGTTGTTTGGAGAGGTTGTTTGAGAGTTTATATGAGGTTGTGTGTGTGTGTGTGTGTGTGTGTGTGTGTGTGTGTGTGTGTGTTTGCCTGTAAATGTGGGCTGAGTAAGTGAATGAGAAGAAGCAGTAAGTAATGGTCAGAGTGGAAAAGATACATCCAATATGGAATTGATTTTTTATTGTTATAGCCCCAAATATATACATATCATAAAAACATTATTTGAAAAGATTATATTATTTGTTTCATTATTCTTAGATTCAGAAAAAAGCTGTGCTGATACGTAGAGAAGAAAATGATATAATGTCCATTGTCTATTACATCCTAAATAAATATCATTTGTTTTATAACTTTTGTATAAACTCCATACTCTTGCAAATTTCCCTTTGCTTATCTTTTATGTCTTGGTAATTTCACAATATATCTTTAATTTTACACTGTACATATACATATGCTCAATGTTTTTCACTGTGTTTCAACAATAATTTAAAGCTTATTTGAACTCAATTCAGACAAAAAGACTGCGGGAGAGAGAGAGAGAGAGAGAGAGAGAGAGAGAGCTGATTACTCCTGGGAGTTGCTAAGTGATGGTAACTGGACTCCAACATGTTGCAGTCTGGGAAGTCTCCTGATGAATAGGAGGGAGAGAGGGCAGCGGAGGAGGGATGGGAAGGAAGACAGGAGAAAACCTAGCTGTGTAATGTACGGGCACGGAGCCAAGGCGTCCATTTCATTCACAAAACCCCTGAGCATGTCCAACCTTAGGCTGAACAATCTGCTCCTACTCAGCCCAGGAGAAAAAGGACAGGAAGCTACTCTCACTCCTCCTTCTCCTTGCTCGCTTTTATCCTCCTCCTCTTCATTAGGCTTTTGTTTTCTGCAAAGTCCTCAAATGCTACCTTTTTATGCAGTTTCACTTTGAATGTGTCGACACGACCAACCAGCCAAACCAATGTTGTTTTGGCACTCCCTGACTGAGTTCATTAAAATGTTTTCCAAGTGTGAAATGAGTCATTTGGCATGGAACATATTGCATTTTTTTCCCTCTTTTATTTTTAAATGAAATGAAATAAAATGTTAATTGTACCTAAAGTCTGGCCATCAGCTAAACACTTTCACTTGCTGGTGCTGTCTGGGCTGTGTAACCGCTCTAATTAACTGAACCAGATTACTGAGGTCTGTGTGCCAGTATTGCATCCTACTAAAGTTACAGTAGACTCTCCAAAATGGTTTTAAATTTTTCATAAAAAGCATCCCATCCCACATGTAGCAGCTCAACTGGCCCTGACCCTGGGGTAATTTGAGTCAGAGGAAGCTGCTTCAGCCTGTCTGGTCATCAATTTGACAAAGAAAAAAAACAAAACAAAGCAGCACACACAGAAATATGTGCCCGTAAAAGATGATCTGAAACTATAACTTACATCACTTTGGTTGAGATACTGAAGACCTTTCTTCTCCAGACTCCGTGCAGCCCTCTCTCGACCTTACAAAGCACACACAGAGCCTAAGACATACCTGAGCCAGGAAAATGGTAGGAGAAACATAACGGTACAATGGAGGGAATAAAAATCCTGAAGCTACGTGAAAGTGTGAAAAGCTTAAGCAAGATTTTTTTTTTATTATTATTGTTTGCAGTTTGTTTTGCATTTAATGTCAAGAAAACAGCAGAAATTCTCATCACACACCTACACATTCACAAATGCACCCACCCACACCCCACCACACACAGTAAAAATGCACAGATTGCAACTGCCCCAGTCACACATTGAAGGTCACACAGTCGCAGCACATTAGAGCAAACTCTTTAAAAATGGTCTTTTAGTTTAGCCCGGTGATACTCACAAAAAGCAAACCATAAGAGGTACAGCACACAGCTGAGCTTTAATATAGACTGGTTGCTTACTGCAGGTATAGGGATCCTCTAATTCAGAGATACCTTGCCAGGATTCTGGCATTCGCTATGACTCATAACTGTTGTGTGTTTATGTACATGTCTGTGGGTGTGTATGTAGGTGTACGGTTTTGGAAAACAAATCTGGACAAATTTCTGTCCTAAGATGAACCTTATGTGGGCCTGTGTACATGCTAGTGTGTCTGCATATGTATGTGGATTTTTCATACAAGCTAAAAATGCTGCAGATCTTCTCATAGGATCAGAGGTTATGGGTGGGTGGAAAACCAACAGGGGTTTAAAAAAAAAAGAAAAAGGTGCAAGGATCAACAAGAAAAAAAAACCCAACTCATATGCAGTGTGATTTTGTGATTCTTAAGCAGCGGCCTGGAGCATGACTTTAGGAGCGGGTGGGGAGCTAGGGAGAGAGGAAGATCAGGAGGAGGAGGAGAGGAAGAGAAAGTAGGACAGAGATGTGTGGGCCTGGCTCTGTAAGGACGGTGGCTCTAATCAGGACTGAGCAGCTGCTATTACTCCAGCGCTCTCTCAGGGAGGGCAGGCAAAACCCTACTCATGCTTTAACATCAAGGAGGGAAATCTAAATCACACAGGCTCCTGTTAGAAGCAGCACATAGCTTAGGAAAGAAACAGGATTTTCTCATATCTTGCTATAAGAAGACATTGTGACAGCTGTAAATTATTTGGTAGAATTGATCTTCAGATGAAAATGGAAAAGATGAGAAACCTTCTATGAACTACACTCATTTGAACGCTGTCTATTTCACCCAAAAAGCTATGATTGATCGAGCTAAACCCCTCTTGACAAACCCGCCTGTCAAGCTTTGGATTTCTCAACATGCCAAAGCTGTGTGCATGGGAGTAGGAGCCATACTCTGCATTTAAAGAGTTTGGAGCGTGTTGGGTTTTTTTTTTTTATCCTTTCCAAAACCAAAAACACAAAAGCAGTCTGGCTAACTAGCTTACTACCTACAGTAGTAACCGAGTGTTACTTCCAAGGCCTAGGAGCACATCATGAACTATCTATTTCTGGGGTTACAGATTAAGTTAAAAAAAAAAGCCCCATTCACGACTAGCACATCCATTGTGAGGTATTTCCCCACTGTGTGGAAGCTGGTTCTGGATGCTATCAGAGTTTAGGATAACGTTTAACATAATAAGAGCATGGCAGGGTTTAGGCTCTGTCCTGCACTTATTGGATTTGGTGAAGTTTACACTTCAACCAGCCACCCGAGATAGCATTATGTTTGCCAGCACAACGGTTAGTCCTCATCCTAAAAGCCTTTTTTCTTTTGTAAAGTTTAAAGTGAAAACACTGTTTGAAAATACGAGGACTAGCTAGTTCTACACTGCAGTACATGAACAATGCTGTTTTTATTGTGTCTTGTAAATAGATCAATAGATCATCAACTAGTGATGATGCTGGCTTTTTGACTGGGGCATGCAGCTTTAGCCTCAGTCTTTTAGCACCGCATCTTGTATCCAGCCATCAAGTGCATATTTAAGACCCTTTGACAGGGTTCTCATTTTAAAATTATCCATCCATCCATTATCTGAAACGCTTATCCTTAGAGGGTCGCAGGGGACTGGAGCCGATCCCAGCTGACTTTGGGCATTTTAAAATTAGTCAGTTGTAAACATTAAAAAGTCTGCTGTGGACAGTGTTTTCAACCAACTCTTGGAGCTACTACTAGCTTAATTAGATAGCTAGTTAGAGCTGATCTGCTTGCGATCGACAGTCACCAGCCAGAAATGAGTAGCCTGCTTTTGTCTACCTGTTTGAAATCAGTGTTTCCAATATTTAAAAAATTACTACAAATTTGCAAGCGTCATATGGGCTTGACAGGCATAGCAACAGTAACTATGGGGGGCGGGGCTTGCAAACAGTCAATTTGTTGTCAAACCTAGAGCTGCTGCATAAATGTGATTAGAGGGCTCTGCATGTACTCATAGAACTGGAGTTACATCCAGGTAACTATATTTTCCCAGAGTAGTTTAAATAAAGATGCATTTCTTGTTAAAAAAAAAACAACTATCATGAAAACGTATTTTTCATTCAAACCTTTTCACATCAGCCTCTATACAGCACATAAATTGTTTTTCATGCAAGTCACCAAAGCTCCTATCCCTGTAGCAGACCCTGTAGCAACAACACCCCGAAACACCTCACACTGAAATATTAAATAGCAAATGGGAAGCGACAGTCTCTCGAAAACTCAGCACTTTGTGGGGGAAAAACAAGCTGTCAATATCAGCGCCCTGGAAGCACATGAAACTTGAAAGAGACAGACAGACAGACAGACAGACAGTGACAGAGATGGAGAAACAGAAAGAGAAAGAGATAGAGAGAGGACACGTTGACATCTTTGTCTCCCTCACTGTGGGCTAAGGTGTTCGTCTCTGACAGGAGAATGTCGATCTATATCTAAAGTGGACAGCTGAACCAAAAGAGCTACAGTGTGTTGGTACCTGTGTTCGTCCAGGAGCCCGTGCAGGGTGAAAATCCTACTAAACTCTTCTCTCTTTGCTCCTCTAGCTCACTACGCTTCACATATTTGGAGGGTGAAACTGGTTGACCATGAAGTTTTGAAGCCATTCAGTTTTTAACATGACTGTATTGCAAAATTGTCTTCCTACCAAGAGGAAAATACACTGTACATCCACAGTAGAGTAGATCAACATCCACACACTGTGTTGTTTGATATGCCCAAGTGTGATCTACATACAATTGTGTTTAATCATTCGCTATCGCAACACAGCCATCTGTTATGTCCCAGACAACTGTTTGTATGTGTCAGACGTTCTGAAGGAGTTATATGCTCTAATTTATTCATAAGGTTTTTGTTTTGCATAAATGATCACAAGGCAATTCAGTGATTAACAAATTATAACACATACTAAGGATTCTGCACCCGTCAGGAGTCAACACTTGCCTTGTAGGTGGTGGGCCCACATAGCAAGATTTGCTGCTTGGCTACCAGCTGACTAGTAATGTCCAATCATTCATACTGTATACGTGTACAGGCTGGCCACTAGAACTTGACACTTCTCACCAATACTCTGCTGATACACTCGTGCCAACGCTGTGTGCTCCGTTCACCACCCCAACCTCCTCCAACCTTATGTGCTAAGCTTTTGGTATTGTAGATTTATCCAAGATTTAATGTTCCTGTATGTTTACTATGTGTCAACTGGCTTGTGCTAATTTAACTGAAAATGTGTTTGGGAATGTGCACTTTTGGAGCATAATATCAACTGAAATGACAAAGCCTTAAAGTTATTCCTGCTTTATTACCTGATCTTGAGTCCCTGTGTCAAATTCTAGTGTCAAGACCTTCATTATTCAGTTTGTGCTTTGACAGCAAACTTAGTCTGGGCCTGTCAGGGTCCAGACTCACCGGTGTCTTATGGCCCACATCTGGTTTGGAATGACGGTCCTTAAGTAGCCCTGGTCTGGTGGCCAGAACATAGCCTCAACATGGCCAACGGTGAGCCAACAGAAATTTAAGCTGGCCCACAGATGGCCCTATATACATTTTAATCAATTACTTCAAATCTCAGCCAGATGTCACCCTCAACTAACTACTTTTATTCATTATTGCTCATTTGAGCCTATATGTCTTAAAAAATAGCAACGTTGTTTTTTTTAAACCCATATAATGTACTTGTGTGCTTGTGACATGTGAGCCATTATAAAAATACAGCAAAAAAAATTACCAAAGTGAGATGTCACAAAGCAAAGAGCTTCAGGTGTTAGCAGGCCAAAGAGAGACCTCTGTTTCAGTGTGTGTGGTGGGGCAGGGTGGGCGGGGAGGGTGTCAGGCATTCTCAACAGAAAATGTAGTACATTTAAAATAACTGCAATTCCTATATGATCCGTAGTCCAAAATCAATGCTTTTTGTCAGATCAGACCCAGCTTCCTATGAGATGTGTGGCAGAGCCATCCGCAACCTGGACCAGTTGGAAAAAAATGATGAAATAATAATTAATAATTTGAGTTACTTTACATCCAAGCAGTTTCAGGTTCTGGCTTTTCAATAATACACATTCATACTGTTCATGAATGTGTGGGAGTGGGCTCAAGTGGGGAGATCTCAAAAGAACTGCCATCAACCGAGTGAGGTGGAGGACATTATGTCAATGGCCTATGCACCCTAGAGGAGCAAAGGGCTTAAGTCAAGTAAGTCATACTGTTCATACAATTCATACTACACAAAAAAAAAAAAAATGCTGACAGGCGATATGTTAACAATAAACTAGCTAATCACTTTGTTCAAACTTGTCTTGAGCTTCAAAATTAAAATTTAAAGTTAAAATATAGATGCCTGTTATGATTTAAAACTTAAGTTAGCTTTGCCAGTAAACCTGCAATGTTACAATGCGGTGGGTCTCAGGCTCATCCATCCACACTCAAAATACACAACTAGCAAAAAATATCAAACTGTCTCCGAGTATTTTTCAAGTTCACACAAGAATGTAGAGACAATGCTTACCATACTTTTTCGAAACCGCTGACGCTGATCTTCCCCAGAGAGAGGAAGGAACAGGGGGTTAAGAGGGGCCCAGTTAATAAACAAGCTAATTCTTGCAACCTTATTTCGTTGTTGGTGTCCCGTTATATGGATTCACTCTGTGCCAGGGTTGCAGCGCATCCCGAAACTAAACATCTGGGAGTGGATAATTAGCTAGTGTGTGTGTGCATGCTTATCTGTGTTTGCACCCAGGTCACCTCCCCAACTCACATCAGACCACATCAAACGGCTGCATCTCAAGTCTGCGACACACTTCCATCAAAGGCAGCACACAAGAGAGAGAAATGTCCTCAGAAAGGCTCAATATGTTACGGTTGGGTTGCGTTCCTAAAGCAGGCCGGGACATAAGCAGCACTATAAAGCACACACCATGGCACACACACACACACAAGTGCACTGCTGTAAATGGAGCCAAGTCTCAAAGAAAAGAAACACACAAGCTGTATTCAGTAAACATACAAAAAACAGGATTGTGCACAAAGTAATGCGACACATTCAGTACAGTCTAAGGCTAAATATATACGCAAGCTGAAAATATAGAGCTTTTTCAAAGGACAATTCTCCCTATACATCAGCTATATGACAGAACATTCAGCTCAAAGATTTCTGTACAACTTCAGAGGCTTGTATTTTCTTGGCTTTTCCTACTTTTACTGTTTTCTGCACAGTGTCTTTCTGTGTCAGAGTGCAAGACAAGGCAGAGTTGACTTCAAACAGTCTTGTCCCATCGAACAACACATCACAGCCCTGCCAGCTCTACCTTTGAAGCACCCTGGATGGAGCATGCTCAGTGGCACCCAGTCAATAAGTCGTTAGTGGAGGCTTTAATGGCTGTTGCTCACCTTGTGAGGCTGTGCACTGACCCAGAGTCAGACCAGGGACCACTGGCGTACCACCCTGTACACAGCTTCATCTTTGCAGATCCGAAGGACACACAGAAATCAGAAATGTCTTAGAAGATAAGTTGAAGAATTGGCTTCTATATTGCTCTTCTGTGTCTGTTTTTAAAAAGATATGGATCACTGCATTACTGAAAATAAAGTGTTGAGATCAATTTATCTTTGGCTAAACTCTGCTTAGCAATGCAGCAACATTATTAGTGCCTACCAGTAAGCAACAGCTAAGACAGGTTTCATAAAGGAATACATGCTAGTGATGATTAACTCCTCAGTAAGTCACTTTCAATACAACACCGAATTCTTGAAAAACAAGTACAAATAAACTTTAATTCCACGCGGCTATGCAAAGGACAGAACTTTGATTGGAAATAATCATTAACATAGGGATATGATAAATGTTAGTGATTGAAAATAATTACACTGGACTCTACAACTCTGCAACATTACCATAGCTAGAACATAACCCAATTTCCTTAAAATAACACGTGAGATGTATGAGAACATCGGAGCAGATAACAAAATGAAATGCGACTGAGTTTAAAGACTAGTTAGACATTTTGGGAAATATGCTTGTTTGCTTTCTTTCCGAGCGTTAGGTGAGAAGATCGATACCACTCTCACGTCTGTCTGATAAATATGCAGCTACAGCCAGCAGCCGGTTAGCTTAAGACTAGCATAAACGCACAGCGCACAGCCAAGACATTCCCGCACATAACCACAAATTGAGGTTTTTACACTCGTGTTTTTGTACGGATTGAACAAACAAGATATAATGTGTTAATTACTGACATTTAGAGGTGCTGGGAGGCATATTTTGTAAGCTTTAGACAGAGGTAGACTAGCTGTTTCCCGCGCATGTGGGAGAAATTTGCCTTTCTGTCAGAAAGCCTGAAAAGCCTTTCTGATGTGATTAATATTGTGAAACGGTCGCAGTTTGGTTAGAGTTAGGCAGTACATACTGTAGTTCACCGCTGACTTATTACTTTAACCCAAAACCATGATCTTTTCCTAAACCTAACCAAGTAGTTTTGGTGCCTAAACCTAACCAAACTGTGGTTAACGCTGTGAAATGGTTGCAGTTTGGTTAGGTTTAGGCACCAAAACTACTACTACTACTACTACTACTACTACTAGGTATGCGAAAAGATCATGGTTCGGGTTAAAATCATAAATTAAGTTTCACACAGGACGTGAACAGCAGTGTCCTGGGTGAGAGTTTGGTGTTTGACCCACTCATCCACCATAACCTTCTCACTACATGGACTTTGTCAGACTTTCTGGCAGAAAACTTTTCTGACTTTTCTGACTTCTCCCATGTGTGTTTCCCACTGTTCCCATAATACAAAGCTAAGCTAACGGTCTGTAGCTTTGTATTTACCATGCAGATATGAAAATGGTATCAAAATTCAAGTCTTGGAGGTCTAGCACTTCCCCCCCAGAAGGTCAGGTTTTTAAAATCTTTGCAAAGATCAACATCATACTCACATAAGCATTCATGTTATCTAACCTCGCAATACTAGATTTTCCCTTGTAAAGTCCTCACTATCTTAGTAGTGCAATTCAAGGCCGGAAATTGAACAAATAAATAAATACCTCATACTACAACCAAGACAGGAATAGCTTTACCCGGGTCAAGTCACGCTGTGTAGACATTGTATAAAGATGTGACGGCAAGATTTAAAAGTAAAAACTCACAGCAAGATTGCTGAGATCTGAAGATCAAAACCTCTTTGCATAGTGCATGGGCAGACGCTTTAGAAAGTCTCTTTCATGGCTCCTCTCGTTGTGACCCACTCTGAACCCGCCTGTGTTTTTACCTTCAATTCCTTATTTCTGTGCTATCCACTCTGTCCTCTTTCCCAATTTTCTTTGCTTTTTACCTTCTGTGTTTTTCCCTCTTTTACCTTATTTCTCATCTTTCCTCTCTGTCCTTTTAACCAATTTTGTCAAGGCTCTTTTTATGACAGACACTGAAAAAAATCCTACCTGACAAACTGCTTTGTCGCCCTTCTTTCCTTAATGTTTTCATAATGTGGGAAAAGTGATGTAACAGCATGCAAATCGTTTTTCTGTATAAAGGAATAAACATAAACAGCAAACCTAATTATATATTAATAAGTAGTAACAATAATTTTGAAGAGCAAAAAGTCTTTCACCATTACTCAAATGTTTTATCGGCCTAAGAAACCATGAATATATATATAAGCACACCCTTGTCTTGTTCTGTATGCACCTTTTTTCATCTCGTGTAAAGACAGTTTTGTGCAATTGTGTCCGTCAGTTAAATCCATATTAGTCATTGTGAGAATGGAGAAGAATGCATATCTTTCATGCACTTTCCAGTTTATGTGGACAATAGGACTCTCTCCCACAGTTGAGTCACTATTAATTAGCTCTTCAAACATAAGAGGATCTGGTAAAGGCAGATCCTGCATTTAGTAAATCCACGTTGAATGGAGCAACAATGGCACGCATATTTTTTTCTTACAATAATGGGATGCATTGGCTTGTATCCCTCCTTACTTTGGCAGCCAGATAAGACATTACTGTGCTGACAGCCAATGTGTTTGTAGGCTACTCAACCTGAGTGTAGTTTAGCCAAGGAGCTGATGCTTGATTTGTGTTTATTACTCTTAATTTGTAGCAATAACCTTTTTTATATATATATATATATATATATATATATATATATATAGAAGTTAAACACTTTCTTGTATTTCAAATTAACAAATTCATCAAAAGATTCTAACGCTGCATAAGTGTAGCATTGAAGTGAGGGTTCACATAACAATTACTGTGGTGGAGATCTGAGGTCAGCAGCATAGCAGAGCCTCTTGCTATTGTGACTAGCATTAATAATATGACACAATTTCAGGTTTTCCCCTGAAGTGTTGTTTTCCACTTTAAAAAAATGTTTTTATTTGTGCATGTGCACTGTGTTGTGTATGCTGTTTGTTGGTGCTACATACACTATACTGTATATACATGTTAACTTTGTAACAAATGTGATCTTTATTGTAATTTTCATCTGTCCAGGGACACTAGAGGCTGTCTTGGCTACCTCTGGCCCATTTAAGTAAACTAACAAACTAACTGTTTAGGCAGAGGAAGTTAGTTTTGCATGTTTCACAGCATATACCATTCACCTAGTTCAGTAGGGTTAACCTCTTTATTGATGGATAATGTAATAAAAAGGAGAGTTTACAATAAACTTTAGTGGTCAGTAGGATTAATACAAGAGTCTACAGCCAGGTTAGCATCTCTGTGAGGCTGTACTAAATGCCAACAAACTAATGTTTAGCAGGTATAATGTTTACTATGTTCACCATTTTAGTTTAGCGCATTCATAAGGACACGTCCTCTGGGGACCATGAATATCACGTACAAAATTTCATGCAGATCCATCCAATTGTTGTTGAGATATTTCAGTCTGGACCAAAGTGGTGAGCTGACCAACCGACCAAGATTGCCATCCCTAGAGCCACGACGGTATCATGACTATAGCAATACACTGTAAAAATGTATATCAGAACTACATACGAATTTTTAGTTTAAGTATTACTCCTAGTATTAGCATCACACTGCCTATTTTACATTCTATATTATTACCATACAGTACTGCATCAGTGTAAAAATAGGTAATGCAATTTCACAATAAGTTGGCTAAAGCAATGTTAGCTGGCTCTACTCTCAAATAACTAGTTGCCAGAGCTTGTGTCTTAAGTCCACCATCATCCCTCTAACTCCAGATCCCTCTGTCCCTTGTCAATTTCCTCTGTCTCCACCAGGTTGTGTGCGAATGAGTGAGTGACTGTGGGAGAAACTGTAATTTCCAGGGAGACGCGGAGAACTGTCTCAGTAGCGGCACAGCCTCGGGCCTTACACACAGCTCCTTTTTTTCCCCCAATTCTCAGAGGAGCTGCCTGTAACCAGAACAATACCTGACAGCTGAATAGAAAAAAGGAGAGGCCATGTAATGTTGGGTGGAGCCAAGAAATAAGTGCCCAGTCACAAGATATTCACATGTACCCTCCACCGTTGAGCTCTGGTTGCAGTGTACTCTAGGAAATAAAACTAAAATAAGGCTGAGCTGCTGGGATGTGTTTAATAGGTCATTAATACAGCCCGTCATCCTCTGTGCATTGATCCAGAGGAGGCACATCATTAAGAGGCCATCGTCTCCACTTAAAATGTCAAAAATTACACCAAACCCAGCTTGCGTTATGACTCTTTATGAATTTTGCCCTCCCTGCCATCCTTCTCACACTTTCACAATTCAGTGGAGCTGGAGGGGGGAATAACTTTAAGTTTCAAGAATTTACATATAGACTTAAGGATTTGAGCAACTTGAGTAAGTCTTTCCTGCAGGAGAGAGAGAGGCCAAATAACGAATCTGTTGTCTTTGATGTCAGATTAAAATAGAGGTGTTTTAATGACAATTATTGGATCATTTTCCCTGAACTGTAACACCAAAACAAGATGTTAACCTTCTTAGTGCTATCAGTTACAATTAATGCACATTAATCCCTAGAATTGTTTCCTGGATCGTCTCCTTTCCAGTTGCATTCTTAGTCAACCCTTAAACCTGGGACGCTTCGATTGTTTCATTTTAATAATTTCCAGAAGCCTGAAGGGGTACGAAAAAGCAAAAACAAACATCACAAAGAAAAGTCTGAAAAAACTGACAAAATTCTTCTCAGATATATTTTTTCCTCTTTTCTATCCTGTTAATCACCTCATGTTTATCTTGCAAAGCCTTGAGCAGGTCAGATGATTTAGGAGTAAAAAGAACACTTAAACATTAATCAACTCACTTATACAAGTATTTCAAAGCTAAATTTCACTGGTATTCTCCTTTAATATCACTGCAAACTTATCTGAATTCATATTTAAAACAAAAGAGTATCACCACATATCATGCAGTCTATCAAACAAATGTCCGTGATGACTTCATGATATTATTGTCCAGAGCAGACATGCCCCCTCAAGCAGAGGACAGAGCAGCTCTGTGGGAGGCTCTTGCCTCTCATTACCCTGCAGAATAAGCAGACTAAGACAAAACATCTTGTGCGAAACACCAACGCAAGAATCCGCCCACCCCGACTCTCCAATAAGTTGAGTGGACCCCTGCTGGGTGGCGCGTTGGCATGACACCATCTGCAGAGGGCTCAAAACGCCCTCGCACTTGGACCTCAGCAGGGGGGTTTGTGCTTACAAATGGATGCTATGGAAACTAGATGTGACTCTTCTGTGAGTTTTTGAACTCCCATATCCAATGCTACCTGCAGATGAAATGGAACTGGAGTGGGATAGTGTGTATGTGAGAGATGCTGGTCTGCACACAGCACTGCATTACAGTTCAGATTTTTAGGGATTCCCCATCCTCCCACCCGACTACCTTTTCTCTCTTCTTCAGAATTCCATGCACAAACGGTAGAGCGACTGCTCATATCGGTGTTTGCGGTTCACACTGATTCCACACTTTATGTAAAGCTTGCAAGGACACAAGTGTCTGAGACGGGAAAGAGAAATAGCGAGACAGTGACATGGGGGGAAGGCAGAGGTACAGGCAATGGGAGACAGTGGGATGAGTAAACACTGTACAGAGCCAGATCACAACACAGAGACAAACACCATCTGGAAGCCAGAGAGTGTCGCCGTCATTGTGTTGTTTCTCTGAACCTGAGATCTGCCACAGAACCTTGTAATCAACACAATGCTGCTGGAAGCCGACGTCCAACTGAGAGAGGAAACGATAGTAATGGCGCTTAGCACCCAAAATGCTGCGACAGCCAGGGCCACCAGAATCCAACAAGCATGTGCTGAGAGTCGTCTAACACTTAATCATGACTCACTGCTACATTTGAATAGCGGACCAACAGCTGGTTGGGGGGTGAGGGGATGGCGGGGGGGTTGAACATATGCATAGAGATGGGTTTAGAGGGTGGAAGGGGTTTGTTTTTGGTGTAGACTCTTTAGAAAAAACGAACAGTGGTAAGGTTCAGTCAGAAAGTCCTCAGTCTCCTTCTTTCTTGCAATCTAGCGACTAAAAGCTCTCAGGGGAGCAGTCACTCTCAGCCCACTCGTTGCCATGGCAATTAAATGTCAATCAAGAGATGGCGGGGTTCTCTACATCAGATTTTACACCCACACTCAGTCTCACACTTCCCTTATTCAAGCTGAAAGGACTACAGCAAATAAACATAAACATACGTAGGTGGAGTTCACTGATCATGTCATGAAAATAATCCAAGCCCAATGCCAAAAGGATTTTTTTTTTTTAATTTATTTTATTTACATTTTACACAGCAGGAAATAAAAAAATTCAGTGCACTAGAAAATGATGTATCCACCTAATTTTACCTCAGATATGTTTCATTACTAGGCTCTTCTTTATCCTTCTCTCTCTCTCTCTCTCTCTCTCTCTCTATCTATCTATCTATCTATCTATCTATCTATCTATCTATCTATCTATATATGTATTTATATATATATATATATATATATATATGCTCAGACTATATATGTTTTTCAGTATTTTCCATTTACTACCCCCTCATCTTCCTCTCTTTGTTTCTGTGGCTCAGACAGTGCTGTTGATTCTCAGTGGGGCTGAGAGAAAGTGACCTCGCAATCGACTGCTAATACAACTGTCATCGCCTGCTGCCCGCCAAGGCCCAACAGTGCAGGTCTGGGAAAAGAAGCAGCGGAATGAGAGACGGAGGGTGAAAGAAAGAGACCACTGTGTGAGCAGAAATGTGAGAGAAGACGGAAAAGTGGTTAAAAAAAAAAATAGAGGCCCTGGAGGAGAGAATGCAGTAAAAACGTGAAGCATAAGACTGAGAGTGGCGAGCAAACAGAAGGATGGCAGACAAGCACAGTGAGACAAAACTTATGTCAGTGGGTGAGAGTGGGTTGCAGAGGCAGACTGCTCAAACTAGCGTGAGTCACCGAGGTCATCCTGTGACAAGGCTGCACACTGTAGCGTCACGGTCAGTAGGTCAGACAGGTGGATGGCTGTGAGCAGACAATGTTTTCTACCTCACCGGACACAACAGGGTGAAGATGGGTGCCCCTGCCACAGTGAATTGTAAGAAAATATGCACTTGTTCACTTAGATACGAGTATCATTTGATTTGGTCTTAGACTCCGTCAACAATACATCACCTGTTCTGCACTGGGATATGTTTCCTTTTGAATTTCCTGATGATAAAGTTTAAGATTCTGTGGGTGGCGCTCTTAATTCTTTAACTGCTACTGCTATTAATTTTTGTGTGTTTTGAAAGGGTCTGTTTACCCAAATTGTTGTCTCACTTTTTATATATTGTATCTAGCCATGCAGATAGTATTGGTTTTATTTACCAAGGTTTTAAGATGTACGTATCTTAAATTTGTTCTTTTCAATGGGACAAAAGCTTAGTCAGAAACAGCTTTTGGCTTAGAGTTACTGATATGTGAAGACGCTTTGGTGAAAGTTCAATTAGGAAGATCTTTTCTCTCACATTTTGCCTTTATTTCTCTATGAGTGAACTACTGCTATTTCTTCCCAGTCTTATCTTCTTTCCCACGCTATCAAAATCCCTTACATGCACAAAATTTTTACCATATCTGAACAATCTTTCTGCCTGCTGCGTCCCTCGAGCCAATCGGTCCCTGGATGCAGCTCTTTGAATATCATTGTGATCCTGCCATTTTGTCTTTCAGACCTACTATTGAGCCACCCACCACCTCCCCATCACCACCATTACCTCCGAGATGTCCAGGGAGATTCAACTGAGAGTTTCCATCTACCGCCTGCAGGTTTTTCTCCACCGCCACCAGCGTCTTGATTTTGTGGGATCTCCTATCTTCATATGGACCTACTTTTAATGAAGACGCCCCTCTCCTCATTGAGTCTAATCATCAAAGCCTTCCTCTGTTGCTGACCTCAATAAATACTGTTATTCACTTCTGCTGATTTCTTCTCATTGAAATATAGTTTGATGAAAAATGTGGGCAGAGAGAGAAGGCGACATAGAGAGGGGTGGTGCTTTTGGTTCTTTGTTTTTCTCCGCATGGGTGGAGCGGAGTGTGTTTCAGATGAAGGCAGAGCGCTGCCACTGTACAGCAGCACTGGTCTGACTGGTCAGTGCTGGACTCCACTATAAATCTAGGTCACAGTTTGCAGCAGGGCATTACCTCATTAACAGTTCTCGATACACACAGCTCTCTGACTACAGGCCATAGATGGTAAAATATGTATGTCATACCAAAAATGGAGAGAAGGAAACTTCAAAAATCTGTTGCAATAAGAGGTTCTAAAACATAAGAATTTTAATAGGACTAATTTGACTGGACACATAGCTGCTGATGTGTAAAGACAAGTAACTCTGGCTAATTTGTCTGAACTTTCTGTCTTCAATTGTAGGAATTTATGGGAAGTGGAGGAAACGAAACTTAGTGATCTTTCATGCTTACTCTTTTAATGAAGTTTTACCCTTTTCCGCTTCCAACTCAATCTGCTGACTGAGGGCGTTTACAGTTTTCACCTAAACCAATCAGATTTTGCCAAGACCTCCGTGGGCAAATCATCTCGCTGCTGTCAAACTTTTTAAAACCGGTCCTTTCTCTACTGCTGTCAGCTGTCGTTTCAGTGACCGATTGATGCGAACCACCTCCATCACCTCCACCCCCAGTTTTCATCAGAATCAGCTGAGCAATGGGTCCTTCCAGTGAGCTCATCAGGAATTACATCCACTCAGATTTTCAGCTAAAGGCTCTTTCACCACCACCACCACCACCACCAGTGTCTAGACTTCCCCCATAAAATGATGACGTCACATATCTCTTAAATTCTTCTTATTGTGCACACTACATCAAATAAATTAATTTATCCATAACCCTTTAAGTCCTATTTTCTCAAAAAAATCTCATATCTATACCTTTTATCAGTTTCGTTTAGAAACTCTGTGGGTTTTGTATCCAAACTAATAAAAGCAGCTGTCTACAGAACCAGAGGGTTCTACAGTAGGAGGACACAAAGCTTCTCTATTATATCAACCATGGCGTTTATGTCACTGATGTTATATTGATGAGAGGAAGGTTTCAGGAAGTTTGTCCAAATCCACAACCGTCACAGTGATGTTGCATTGTCAATCACAAAAACACAAATTAAACCTTCAGGAGGAGGCTTCGTGGTTCTAAAGACTTGTATCTCCACCACCTTTGTCAGCAGCATCGGATCACAATTTGAAGGCACTCACAAGAAGGTACACAACATACACATGAGTGTACTGTGTCAAAAGATGGCAGGAGTGAAGTCAGTGGCAATTCACTCCAGCCTCCAACTGCTTGAGCCTGTAAAGACTGAGTCGACTCAAAAGATGTATCACTTCGGGAGTTGCTTTTAAAAAGTGTACCATGTCTGTTGATTCTCATTGAGTGTCAAGCATCTTTTGACTCAGTTTAAAATCATAGTGAAATTTCAGTATACAAACAACGATTTAGAGAGCATATATACATTTTACAAAACACAATTCAACACAATAATCCTGTAAATCCCCCAAAATGTCTACAAATCCAGAAACTTCATTTCAACAGCTTTATTTACAGATCATATGCTCTCCACCAACACTGCTCTGATAAATTCCCCAGCAATTCTGACATTAGGAAAATGAAGTGTCAGATTTTTTGTTGTAATTCTGATGGGCAGATGCTGTGCAAAGAGCTAATTAAAACTGCACAGGGAGTTCAGCAGCGAATAATTAATTGCATTATTACTGTACTGTCAGATGAACTATTTAATAATTCTCACTATAGAACAAATTAATTCAGAGTCTCTCTCAAAAAGGCAGCAGACACACAACCTCATAATCAACTTCCACTGCAGCACTTTCCTATGATCTCTTCGTCATCTCTCCGTCTTTGTCTTCCTCTCCTTCAATCACACACACACACACACACACACACACACACACACACACACACACACACACACACACACACACACACACACACACACACACACACACACACACACACACAGGCAACACAGATATTTTTCTCTGCTCTGGTATTTCCTCTCTATTGCACACAGAGTTAGAAAAAAAAAGCCACAAGCTTTGATGTGAGGCATGTTAATGACTGGTTGGACATTTTGAGAAACCTTAAGCAAATTAATGTTTTGGCTCAATTAATTTCACAGTGTCTCTGGCAAGGACAGGTGTAAATGAAACCTGACACATCAAATCATCATCAACAGTCCAAATCCGGGAGGGGAACGCACAAACACACAAGCCAGCATGTACACACAGACACACACAGTCAGCTGAAGTGTGAAAATGACTGTACAGCACTAACAGCATTCGGCAAAGTACATTCATGTAACAGGTATGTGCAACTATACAGATGGCCATAATGGGCACAACAGAAAAAAACTCATTCAGGTTATTCAGGGGATTACTAGGAGTCATGTAATGATATAATGATATATAATGTAAAGTAATATGTGACATAATTATATAATTGCAAGTGATTGTAAATGGATTAAATGACGCTCAGTTAAAGTGTGATTATAGACTTTGTAAGTGAGCCTTTCTGAATGTCCAAAATGCCCATTTGAGATGTCGAATCCAACCATGTATTTGATATGTGCTTTAATAAGTCGAACTGCAAATACACAAAAAAATAGATAGACTAGTGTGTTCTCTATAGGAACAAAAGCTTCCTCTACACAAATCAGAATTGAGAAATGTCAGTCCTTCTTCCAGATGAAAGAAATGAAACATTCAGTGACTTACAAAGCTTTATATTCTACATGAAATACAGTATGAAAGTCATAAATAAATCCCAATCACTAACGGTTAATATAAAGATTTTTCTTTCCAAAAAGACACACAGGGCCGTAGCAACCACTGAGGTCACTGAGGTCATGTGCTCTGTATTTTGGGGGATGTTGGAGATTAAGCAACCTGTCAATTTGTGGTGAAAAACAGGTGTGAAAAGTATAATGATCTATGACTACATCAACATATATTTTGAAATTCAGCCGTCCTACTCCAGTATGTCAAACCTTGTGTTGTATCTGGCCATATGTATTAATGTAATATTTTGGTTTAAAGAAAATTAAAAATTAAAAGTTCAACTTAAAAGTTGAGACTGAAAGTTTCACCCAACACTTCCTCTACCTGTTCCAGTACGTGCTAGATGATCCTCTGAACTAAAGTCCTGATGAGAAGCTGCCTGAAGGTCTCATTTTGGGTAAAAATACTCCAGGTGCAAACTGCACAGAGGAGCATAAACTCGTCACAGTGCAGATTTTATGTCTGTTGTCAGCCTGTGGTGCATGACGGTGCTGCATATTGCTCCATGTCCTGTTACATTCACTTGTCTTCAAAGAGCAGAGATTTGTGCCCAGTGGGGAGGTGAGAGAGAGGAGAGCTCGACCATGCCAACAAAAGACAAAGACCAGTCTGGAATCTCTTGTGGCAGTGAGGGAAAAATGCCAGACAGGATAAAAAAAATAAATAACAACCTTCTCTCTCTTGGACATAAATGGTTTGGGAAAAGCCTCAAAGTTTTACACAGAAAACACAATATCAAAAAAAGTCCCAAATAAATCAATAAACAGACACTATAACATTTGACAGTGCTGCTTGATTTTGTATTCCCAAGGACCTTTCTCCTCGGTACAGACGAAAAGAATTCCTGTGCTGTTTTGTTTTTTGTTTTTTTTGTTTTTTTTTGCCTAGCACTCGGATAAATGTTAAGCTTATTTCAAAAGGCTCTATGATTAAACATCCTGCTAATCTTGGCGCGTTCTACATAAAACTCCACAGAGCATAAATCCATTGACTGCCAAATGTGAGGGGAGGCAAACATAGAAAGAGAGGTTGTCGTCAATTCTCAGGTCGAAAAAGGCAACTTTATAAAGGCAGGAAGTGTGAGGTTTGCCTGTCACTAGTCGTAGAGGTGTAAATGTGTAAATTAGCCATTTGGATAATCAGGACTGCTGCATATGTGGGTGGGAAAAAGAAACAGGGGGGGGGGGGACTCTGTATGTGAGTTTGTTTGGTTTGTGTGTCTTTCTCCAAGTATCAGGAGAAATACTGTAAATACATTATAGCAAATAGTCTTTACTTAATTAAAGATTAAATGCAAACCGTTGGCTCCATTTGTGTTCTTACATGATTTATAATAGCTAAATGTGTTAAGTAAATAAAATCAACAGCTCTAGCTTCGAGAGGGATATATATGGTCTACTTTTTGTTGTTTCTACCAAACCTGTAATCCACATGAAGGCAAAGGGAGTCGCAGTAGCAGTTTTTAAACTGTTATGTCCCTTAAAGGAATACTGGACTAATCCACTCAGACATGGTGGCTGAAAATATCTCACTGACTCCATTTCAGCCGGAGACCACTGCAGACGAAGTAAAAAGTGGAACAATGTTCATCCACATCTTGGACCCAAAGTGGCAAGTCATACGTTATATAAATATCCCTGGCATACTGGAAAGCCATATGATTGTTATGCATAAGTGTATATACTATGTATTATAGTATCATTGAGGAAATTGTACTAAATGGGACGTGCGTGTGTGTATGCATGTGCTTAGACATGTATGGCACTTTCACTAAATGCTAGCAATCAAGGTTGTGTATACACAAACATAATATTTAGACTTTTCTTGTTGCATATTCACATTTTAATTGATTTCCCTATTTTATACAGTGATATCAGGGATATCTGGATCCACATATGAGTAGTTTAAATCCTGTCGTACTGAACATTCTCAGTGTCCATAAATGATCATGAATGATTGTCCTCAGCCCCTTTAAAAAACGGTGTGCCACAAGGGTCAGTTCTTGGTCCAATTGTGTTCTCTGTGTACACACTAACCCTCGGCCACATAGGCCACGTAATTTAACGTTTTGATATCGTTTATCATTTTTATGCTGATGACACACAGCTGTATTTCCTAAATCTAAACTATAACCAAACAGATTTTTTTAATGGCCCAAATACTGTTATGCACAATTACTTAAATCTAATTGGCTCATGTGCACAAAATGTTAAGCCCATTGAAATATCTGGTTCAGTCCTGCTTTTTCCAACCACATAACATTGCAAAGAATCAGATCCTTCATTCATGCTTTTATTATGTGATGCCTTGTTCATCTGCCTTAGCAAATCGTCTCTATCTCGACTCCAGCTGGTCCAGATCTCTGCAGCAAGGCTTTATAAAAAACAAGACGTAGATCACACACTATTCCAGCTGTAGCTTCTCTGCATTGGCTCCCTATCAGTTATTGGAATGATTTTATAATTTTACATGATCAAGCCCCTCTATATACTAAGATTTGCTGAGTCCTTTGGGCTGTTCCAAGGTCAAGACTGAAAACTACAGCCTCTCACAAAGTGTTATAGGAGCTCAATAAGTGCACATCATTTCATCTTTGGCTTTCTCTTTATTTTATACCTTTTATTGCGTGGGTTGTACACTTAGTTCTTCATGTTTTTATATATTGTCTTCTCTGTCTCGTTTATCTCCCCCTTTCCTCTTTTCTTCTTTCTGTACAGCACTTTGTAAACTTGGAAAAGTGCTATATAGATCACGTTTGCTTGCTTGCTATACATTTTGTCTTTCAAAATGATTTCCACTAATGAGGATCTGAATCTCTAATAGTCTAATTAACAATGTTACACCATGTCTTTCTGCAGAGCCGAACTTCGTGGCAAAGCATCAGATGTTTTACCATATGAGATGAGTCAACTGCTTCTCAACACTCATCATGGCATAAGGCAAAAGAACATTCACACCTCCTATGCATGTATTCACACACACACACACACACACACACTCACACATTTGCATACATACAGTACATGCATACATACGCACGGCAGGTGGCTGAAATTATAAGTGACACCGTTTTTGTTTTTCTTGTGTGTGTATGTATCTAAGGGGTAGTGCCAGAAGAGTGACATCAGTGAGCTCCTGTTGCTTTTGCCTGAGCACACAAACATACTGACCATAGTGTATTCAAAAACGCTGCAGAGCCCGAAGCATACAGGCTGTTGTTAATATGTAATTCACTCTGAGGGCAAACAGACAGGGAGCGAGGATGCAGTGGAAACAAAACAAGAGATAAGAGAAGAAAAAGAGTGATGGGGGCAAAGAGGGGGGAGACGTGGAAAATAAAAGGTGGGGAAAGAGCAAAAACAAATAGAAACAGAGACAGACAGGGAGAGGCACAAGAGTCAGAGAAGAGAAAGAAAAAATAACCAGGAAGCAAAGAAAATAGGTCTGAGTTTCAACATCTGAAGCACACTTGGTGTAGACC
Source organism: Macquaria australasica (assembly GCA_005408345.1). Classification (NCBI taxonomy): domain Eukaryota; kingdom Metazoa; phylum Chordata; class Actinopteri; order Centrarchiformes; family Percichthyidae; genus Macquaria; species Macquaria australasica. The sequence continues at coordinate 1,519,515 of SEMN01000040.1, read as the reverse complement.
CATTTCCTGTCAGGCCTGAAGAGGTGGTGATATGTGACATCTAACTGATCACTGTTGGACTCCTGAGCTGATGACCTCTCTGCTGTGATGCTCTCAGGTCCCCCTCAAGAACCCAATTTATCTCTCCTGGCTCGCCACGGTCACCTGAAGAAAGGAAAAACCCACCCAGCCACAAACATAAGGAAGAGAGGAAGGAAGGACACACGAAGGACAGTGATGGACTGCTGAGCAGGAGGCCTGAATATCGGCTGTCCTAAATATGATGAGGCCCCTAACATTATGTGGGCCAGATCAGATTTTTTCTTACAGGAAATGTCACATGTGAAAACCAACATGAATTCAAAGCACAAAGATGCAAGTTGATTTAAATACTGTAAAAACATGTAAAAATAAATAAATAATAAAAGTAATCTCTTTAAAGAAATCGTTCAACAAATTTGCTTATTTGTTTTCCTTGCCGAGAGGTCGATGAGAAGATCGCTACCACTCTCATATTTGTCCATAAAATGGGAAGCTGGGGCCAGGAGATGGTTAGCTTAGCTTAGCATAATAGCAAGACTGGAAACTGGGTGAAACAGGAGGGTTATGTGTGGGACTATTTCCTCGCCAGTATTCATGCTAAGCTAAGCTAACTGTCTCCTGGCTTTAGCGAACGGACGGACATGAGAGTGGTGTCTATCTTTTCATCATAATCATAAAAGACTGTCAATAGTCTTTCTGCATGTAAAATACATTTCTACATATGAAACAAACAATTCATATTAAGTGATATAGCATACTATGTATTCTTGTACCTCTCCAATCTAACTAATAATAATAATAATACAAAACTTCAGAAATACCATACACATGCTCACAGTGACACACATACTTTCTGTTCTGGTACTCTTTTCAAAGAGTGGTTTGTAGTGTACTCTAAAATTCAGTTCCAGCTGAAACAACTTGGTGTGTGTTTATGTTTGCATGGAAACACATTTCTGAGAAAAGCTACAGCAGTGTATTTGACTCAGTTCTCTCACAGTAACAGTGTTTGCGTGATTTTGTCATCATTTCTTCTCATTCTCATATCATCATGATGACACCCTGCTTAGTGAGCTGAGACAGCATGCACACTCTGCACACCAGCACTGATTTTGTGAAAGGAGCGTGCTCTTTTGACTTTGCACGCAGCGTATCTTCATATAACTCATTTCTCAGTGAGTGTAACAGCTCACTAAGAAGGGTATCACCATGCAAATATGAGACTGAGAAGAGACGACTGCGAAACCCTGCGAGTGTGACACTGTGAGAGCGAGACAACTAACGGTGCTATTCAATTATTTATAAGCAGAGATTGTCTGTTTATCAAACTGAAGCCTGGAGCGTCGACCATGATTAGACTCAAACAATGGTGGTCTTCTCTGAGCACTGCTGATGCAGCTTCCAAGGCACACCCCAGATATGAATAAAACACAGACAGCATCAAAAAGAGCTGGGAAGTGTGTGTGTGTGTGTGTGTGTGTGTGTGTGTGTGTGTGTGTGTGTGTGTGTGTGTGTGTGTGTGTGTGTGTGTGTGTGTGATTGTAAAAAAAGTATATGTATATATATTTTTAATTAGGTTATGGGTAACACTTTTACTGTATTCTCATTCTTTGTATATGATTTCAATTATGTAATACTATGTTGTAAAGGATTTATCAACTGTTTATACACCTGTTTTTGGGAGAAGTTATAGTTGTTGACAGATACATTAGCACACAGCATCCTTATATCTGCTCACAACTACATTGTAGTGTGTTATAGTGTGCTATAAACTATGTAATAATTGTTTATATACTTAAAATAAATTGTTACCAGGTTCTGGCTGCTGGGTATATCATATATTTCTAAAACATGTTTGATCGTATTTTACTACAATGAAATGTGCATTAGACTAACATTATTTTTTATCAGTATGGTAGTGTGGACACACAGTATTGGTCCACCATACTAACAAACTCCAAAGTACTCATGTGTGCTACTAAATATACATCATTAGTTAAAACATAATGTAATCATCAGAACATCTGTAATTTTCTATGCTATTTTTTGCTATTTTTCTCCAAATTTGAATCCGCCAATTACCCTGGCACTGTGGTCCTTGCCACTGCATACTCCAAGCTGCTGGTTTGAGGAGGGTGCAGACAGTCATGTGACTCCTCCAACACACATGGAGCAGCCAGCCGCTTCTTATCACCTGACGGAAAGGGGCAAAGGTCTTGCAGAGGCTCACGCCTCCTCTCAAGGCCCTACACCCCTCTTCCCCCGGCAAAACAGCATGAGACAATGCTGCAATGACAAGCATGAGATCCCTCACTGGTTTCCCACCTATAAAGTGTGTTCGATGGAGCACCTCGCTAAGCAGTGAACACCACTGCCCAGGATTTATCCAAATCAAGTGCTTTAACCTTGTTGAACACCTGCCCCACCAAGGCTGTATGGCGTATGCATCGTCATTTGTCTTTCATTTTATAGTTTGTTTTCCTTTCCCTGTAAAGCCCTTTGCAAGGAAATTGCTATACAAATCAAGTTTAATATTATTATTATTAAACGTGAGTCCACTGTTTACTTGTTTTGGGTGTCCAACTCCTGAGAAAAATATCTTGGACTGTTTGGCTTCCTAAATGTTTGACTTTCTTCACCAGCCACTTGTTTTCTTCCACTTCACGCTGGGCAGACTGTGTACAATCAGCTTATATGATCTCCTGGGCTGAGTGCAGCTCTCCACAGTTGGATGTGAACATTGTTTTGACTTGAGCTGAAAAGTGGCTGAAAGCTGCACGGCACTGCATCATGGGGTGTTGATTCTCAGTTGGATCTGTAGTACTAGCAACTCTTTCACAATATATGAGTAATTTGATTCAGTGGTAATATCAAAATCTTATTTAATGTACCTTTAAAGGCCCTTCAAATGTCGGTTATAACCTCTCCCTTTTGCAGCATTTTGTATTGATTTGTTCTATTGTGTGAAGGCTTTTCAACAGAGCATAAATAAGTGCCTGTGAAAAGCAGTGAATCCAAAGAAATGGCATGTAGTGTGAAAGGAGAGCCATTAAGCCACAGGTTGACTCATGAACCGAGGTGTAACAGTTTCCTGCAGAAATGAGATGTTTTGTCAGAAAGAAGGAGCAGAGTGAAGAACTAAAAGGCTGGCGGAATGTGGGAAATCTGAAAATGGGCTCTGTAGGGAGTACAAGATGGGTGGTATGGCAGAATAAGGGAGGCAGGGAGGGAGGGAGGCAGGGAGGGAGGAGGTGTTGAGTTGTAATGGGGCAGGAGCCAGATGCTCCAGTTTCCTTGACAGAAATGGAGGTCAAGTGCAGCTTTATGTGAAGGCAACACAGGGAGAGAGGCATAGACATAAAGAGAAAGATGGAGAGGAGGGCGGTAGCATGATGACTTTAACTAGTGGTAAGGGACACAGCATTTGAGCTCACAGTGGAGAGAGCCAGATCCTCCTAACTATAGCAAATAAGGAGAGGCTAGAGGAACACACAGTGTGGTGTCTCCTTCCAGGATGGATGGAGGGGGATAAAAGACTTTATGAGGAGCCTAAGAACATTAATAGGTGTAAGTGATAAGGAGGGATAAAAATAAAAACATATGTTAACTTCGCAGGGAGGACAGATGGTAATGTGGTGGCTTGAGCTTATGAAGAGCACTAATGGATAGAGAGAGTGTACCGGGAGAACACATGATGATCTCAAATAGTACATCTGGGAGTGTAGGCCTCAACTTTTTCAGGAGAAATGGAAGCATAAATATATATTAGGAATACAGCTATTAGGCTGGGGACTCCAGATGAAAAATAGTCTTTGTGTGCAAGCATTTCAACTCGCACTGGATATCCTCTGGGCCCAGGTAATGATTTTCTCTGAGTAGAATATGCAGAGGCCTAATGTGAAAAAGTATATGTCATACAACATGCACAATGTGTTTGTTGGGAGCGCTTCTGAATGAACTAAAAGGAAAAGTTGCAACAGGGCAGATTTAGATCTGAAATGGAAATAATAGACAGCTGTAGGGGGGATTGAGAATTGAACTGATGCAGCCAATTTAATTGCCAAACAGAACTAGGCACACACCACACTGAACAAACAACAGACTTCAAAGTCAATAAATCCTACATCGTCATGAGCCAAGTTCCACAAGCTTGCAAGCTACAAATGTAGCACGCAGAAAAGAAGAGTGTAAACATGTTAACATACACAGAAGCAAATTGGAAAATACTCTGACTCTGGAAAGAATGTGTCAAATTTAAAGGATAAAGCTGGCTTTGTATGAAAAAAACAAATCCAACAATGCAATAGTCCGTCTCTGAATACTACCCTGTCTCTTCACTCAGCCCCACTGGTTCCTGCTGAAGACTGAAATCTAAATAGTGTAAATAGTAAATAGTGCATTTATTGGGGACTACTTTCAGCTGCGGCTTAATACACATTTACTGATCTTGTGAGTATTTCTGGCAGCAAGACGGTCTTCGTGGGATTGAATCAAAATAAACTCCAGTGCCCATGTTTACTATAATAAACAAACCAGTCACCCAGTGCACTGGTGTGGCTCACTGATGTGTTTTTAATAGTTTAATCTCTGTGCTCTGAGGGGAAGTGTGCAGGAGATGACTTTCCGTGAAAGGAGAGAGCCAGGGGAGGGTGGGAGGAGTTCATTGTCCACTGGCTGCACCACCTCTCTCTGATCTAAGTGCCTAAAGAAACAGGACATGGAAATGTGTGATTCTGCCAAGGCGTGTGTGTTTCTGTGTGTCCGTGAGCAAGAGACAGGCTGCGATGTGAGACTGCATATAAGGAGGTATATAAAAAAGGAGCTACTCTCAACTCCCCTGAGGTGTGGTATGTGCGTGTACACATATGTATGTGATCTGCATACAAATCTCTGTCTGGTAACCCATCTGCCTGTGTGCTTAATATTCCTTCATGAGTGCCAGCCTGTCTCTGTCTGTTGACCAGTGTTGAGAGGCAGCAAGGATGTAACATGAGGGCCTTCAGGCTTCTACTACTAAATATTGTTTTGCTCAGGAGGCAGGTCGGAGGCGGTTAAATCAAGCATCATCATAGACTCTTTATCCCCATTCATTCACCCTGCACTGAACTTAAGAGCTCTCTGCAGTAACAGCAGGTGTTATCGCCTGTAGAAATGGGATTGCAATCAGCTAACATGTTAGCTACTCATTTATTTAGGGTTTTACCCTTACATACATAGGTAAGGTCACCAACAACATTCTGTTAAAACTTGTTGATTTTCATGATAGACTGTTTAATAGAGCATCTGTCTGTTTATTAAGAGGTGAAACATTTGGATTCAAACGAATACAGCATGCTGAATCAAACATTTTCCAGCAGTACTCTCTAATTCAATAACCCAGCTTGAACTCACATCCTGATGACACTGAACCAAAACAGCAATTGAATCTCTTTTTCAGATCCCTCCCTCTTCCTCTGCTACTTGAAAAACTGATGCACATATCTCTGTATCATTTATGGCTTTCTGTCTCTTTACCCCCAGCTGTGATAGGTTCCAAAGAAAGCTGGCTTTTCTTGCATTTTGATAGGCTCCTCTGTCACGTAATTGGGGGTTTTCTTGGAGCACTGGCTTTAAAGGTTTGTCCCCTGTTATCAGTGCTAATGAGAAAATGAGTAGCGTTGCACTGATATGTTCCAGAGCAACAATGGAAGTTTAATGTGCTGTCTGTAAATAACACACAACAGAGTCAAATGCGTACTTTAATAAAGATAAGTGTTTTCTGTCTGTGCCTATGTGCGCTTTTCATCTTTTGTTCTCTGTAGAATAAAATGTTTTTGGGTTAGTGGTATTCTAAGTATTATAAGTAATGTGTTTTTTATAAAATGAACCTCAAGACACAATATTTTTTCACATGCCTTTACAACAATGGAAAACAACTTGGTATTTTTAAGGAGATTCCCAGACTTATTTATTCTGCCAGCAAATTGAATAAGCAGCCTAGTACAACCCAGTCGTCTATCAGTCGGTTTCTTCACTCCAAAAATACTCCAGTGCCTCCACTGTGGAGGGAACAAGATGTTCCCATCTTTCACCATTTTAAACTCTCAATACATAATTATATGGATTGTAACCAATTTATCCAAGCCTTCATCTTTTCCCTCTTTCACCCCCTCAGCTGTTTTTTTTCCTTGACGGGGCAGCTGGTTCCATTGTATCATCTCAATGTCTCGCTTCACCGCATGTACAAACCTTTTTTGGCAACTACAAGCAGCCCAGCCAGCCAAGAGAGGCTTTTGTCGACTTCTTCCCAGTCTGTATTAATATTTACCAGGCTAGAAAACAGAGGCAGATGTCAACCATGAGGCGATTTCTTCGTGTTGCTCGGTGGTGAGCCCACCCTTGTTCTGGATTAAAGTGTAATCCAAGCATCAGATTTGTGGTGTTGAAACATTTTGTACATTTGGGCAGACTTCTTTGGCTGCTGCAGAACTGGAGAATTCCTTGATAGCCAAGATGGATGTACAATTTCAGTAATACAATAACAAGAATGTAGATATTTTCCAGCATATTTATCATTCTCATTTGACCCACACACATATGGAAGATTTGCAATTTATTAGTCTGACATGTATTTCATTTTGGCACTAAACTAGAATATATTGTTTTGTATACACTCTCAAACAAGCATTAATACAACCCACACGCTCAATGTAACATAATGAAAGGAATTAAGATACATCGTTCTCAGTAACCCGGCTGAAACCCGACTACCTGGCAATAGTTACTCAAATGATACAAGCTGAAACTTACAAGGCCAACATTTCAGCACTGTGTAATAAAGCTGACAAATACACTGTCAGGAATTGAGTCTAAGTGTAATGTAAGTCCAAAGTCTGTTTCACCCTTCACTATGTACAGCAAGAGTGCACTGAATATAACATTAAACTTAATATCATTCAGAATATCAAAACATGACTCATATCTTCTAGATATCATCTTCACTGTGGTTAGGATACTGTGCAACACAGTGTTGTATTTGTCTGGGAGACTGTATGACACCCAATGAGACCGTATAAATCAATACACACTCTCATGTACACACACCCTACAAGACTCAGTGTATTTAATCTGGTACAAGCCTGCATGAAGTTAAAAATGCCAAGAAAATGCATTAAAACTTAAGTCTGAATTTCAGCACTGGACAGCTCCCACAAAGAAGACAAGAGTAGAGCAGTCCTTTCAGGAGGGACAGCTCCCGAGTCTTACATTGTGTCTGGACAAATAATCACCATATAACATATAATCATTTCTGCACAAGATACTGACCCACTCTCCAAGTTACAGTGATAGCTAATCAAAAGACATCTAAATTGTTTTGTTTAGGCTTAACTGGGGTAACAGGGTTTAAAAGGTTAAATGGACAGGGAGGTTTCAGACAAGCCAGGTGTTGTTGGGATTACATTCTCTGATGCATATCTTGAGAATTTACAGGTGTTTAAAGGGGCACTCCAGCAATTTAGTATTGCCCTTCTATAAAATTGGGGGACTCACAAGAGACAACTATAAGAATGGTCAAAATCAAAGCAGCAGAGGCCGAGATATCCTGACCTTTAGTCTCTAGTATGGGTCAAGCTCCAAAAATGCTGGATCCTACATTTCCCATACTACATTTCCATAGCAGCCTCCATTCGACCTCCCTGCCTCCTAAAGGTCCACCACCTAAACCCACCCACTCCTAAACACCACACCTCTAGTTTGTAATGCCCACTTTATGTTAAAAATTTAAAGTTTAAAGCTCAAGCCAAAATAACCCTGATGACATCATCGGGGGTGGAGGGTGTGTGTGAGTGTGTGTGTGTGTGTATGTGTGTGTGTGTGTGTGTGTGGGGGGGGGGGGCAGAGATGGATGCAGTTCTTTTTCAGCCAGACGCTAATTTGGGTTTACACTGATTAAGCTGTCCATCGTACTGCCAGGAGACCTCTGTGTATGTGTGATCCACTGTGTGCCTGAGCAAATGTGAGCAGAATCTCTAAAGCTTAAGGGGACACCGTCAGCAGTGCCGGTGATTCACAGAGAGGACGACATGAAAGAGCTGTGGAGAGCCAGTGACATGGTGGGATTACAGATGGGAGAGGAATCCTCCCCGTTCTGTCAACAATTAACAAGGGGATAACTGCAAAACAAGCTTGGCGATTCTGTCATCAGCTCGGTCCTCAGGTGCGCAGAGGGAAAGCAGCAAATTGAATGTAGAATTGAAAATAGAACTGAGTAATGAGACATGATGAGGCAGTGTTTTTGACTCCTGTCAGCACTTCATCTTGTTTTCTCACATTAATGAAGGCAAAACATTTCAGAAACTGATACTGTAGCATCTTGTTAAGAATGCCTAAGAATGGCCGTGATAGTTGCTTTGAAATCCAGTCATAGAAAATTATCATTTATTCCCCATATAATGACAAAATACTAGACATAATCAGACATATCTAATGAATTGTAATATATCATGGAACTAAAACCTAAAATAAGCAAAGTACAGTGCTGTTTAAATTATACTCACACACCATAATACAATGTAATATGATAACATATGCTACCTATTGGCAGTTTGGCCTCTTACGGTGGCTAATAATCTCCATATCAAGTGTTAGCCCTGTGGGTCTTAGGTTGTGAACTCTCACTAAGCTGACAAGAGCAGCTTTTGACCCTCAACCCCGAACCAGCAGCCAGGCGGATCATGTCCGAAGGGAGACAGTGGCCTGACAATGATCCCTCGCCCCTGGCTTTGTGCTGTCACAACATACACACCCACACATTATGTTTACTTGAGTTCCTTATAAGCAAGTTTCAATGCACTAGTTCCTTTTTTAACTTTAATTTAATTTAGTTCGGTTTATCTTAGGTCATTTTTGACCTTGTTTTTGGTCTAGTCCATATATTGTACTGTGTTCAGTGGTCCTAATGTCTCTGAAAACATGTATCACTGTAGGTAGAAAAAGTCCCGCTGTTCCAAAGGTTTATTATTTATTAATATCAAATAAGGGTGTTGTTTCAAACCACAAAAGGCAAGCGATGCTCACACCTGGGGAATAGCTCATGTGACCACAAGCATGAATGTCCATAAAAGCATATTCATGACAAAACATATATCTATATACACTATGCAAGCCAACATAATTGAATAAGTATATTATATACACAAGAATACCTGAAGACACAACCAAGTATTTGTTTAACAACTTTAGGAATAGTTTGACATTTTGGGAAATAGGCTTATTAGCTTTCTGGCAGCGAATTGGATGAGAAGATCGATACCACTTTCATACGTGTTCGCTAAATACAAGGCTACAGTTAGCAGCTAGCTTAGCTTAGCACAGATGGGGAAACAGCTAGCCTGGCTCTGTCCAAAGGTAATAAAATCCACCTAAAAGCACCTCTAAAGCTCACTAATTAACATGCGGTTATTTTACGGTTATGTGAGGTTGTAGCAGCAGTTGCCAGGCAACCAGTGAAGATTATAGGAAGAAATAGTCACATAACACATAACATAATTAGTGAGCTTTATAGGTGCTAATAGATGGATTTTGTTACATTTGCACAGAGCCAGGCTAGCTGTTTTCTCCTGTTTCCCGTCTTTGTGCTAAACTAAGCTAAGCCAGCCTACTCCTGGTTGCAGCTTCATATTAACCATACAGACAATCTTCTCATCTAACTCTCCCAAAATGTTGAACTATTCCTATGTCGTGTGTTTACCCCAATTTGTAGGCCCCTAAAACATAAACACAACGTAGACATTAATCTACACAGGGTAATATTTCTGTACAACTTCTACAATATGGCGGACATAAAGTACATTAAGCATGCAAGAATGGTGTGAGACATTACCAAGTGCAGTTTGTCTTTCCCCCGACACTGGTACATCCTGTCCAGTGACACTGCAGAAAGCTGCTTGTGCAACAGAGGTTGCGGCATCTTGAGATGCTCTTACTCAAAGGTTTACCTTCATATGTGTCAACCACTATAACCACCAACACAACCAATGACTTTGACTGTGCAACAGTTCGTAGCACTCTCCATATCTTCTTCCCACTAAACAGATATGAGCAATATAATCAATTGAGCCACACTAGAGTAAATAAACTTGAGCCAATACAACTGCAGCTAATAAATATAATAGCCTTCAGGTGCAGCTCAAAATGAGTCTGAAGAGGAATGCAGAGTGGATTGTCTCATTCTGGGAAAACACCATCTTGACAGGGGATGCGCCGGCATGCACTAAATTTAACTTAAGGGTGAAGATGCTCTTTTCAGCCACATGGAAAGGAAATGAGGCTTGTTTTCAGACTAAATTGTGAGGGGGGAACAGGTGAAACTGGATGAGAAGGTATCTCATTTAAGGCTTATGGCTTCTTTTTTTTCATTTTTTTTTTTCAAAAAGGTCAGTGAGTTTCAGTTCAGATTTTACTCTTAGTCTCAGCATGTGAGTAATTTCGCCTGTAGCACAAATGTTCTCTCATGCAGTAGACTACAACACAATCATGGCTTAGAAAATCCATTTGTCAAACACAAATACTATAACAGAATGAGTGGCCAATCTCGGTTTCTGATGCACAAGTACACACTACAAACGTCCACTGAAAAAGGATGAAATGATTTGACCCCTTACACTGAGTCTCACAGTGTGCTGTTTTACATTTTTTCAGCCGCTGGCAGTCCTCTCAGAGCAGCCGTCATGCGTTACTTTTTTTCCCCATTAAATGCCAGCCACTGCGTCTGTCTGCACCAAAAACAACTCGCTGCTCAGAAGCTTCGACTGAACAGCCTAAATGGACTAGATAAGCAGCGCGCACCAGTGTCACATTTTACTACTAGGCTACTGTAGCCGCTACATGTCACAGATTACGCGCAAGAGACGTACACCTTGAGTATCCCCGCGGTCCCCCCGACGCATCGATTTGTATGGCCAAAAAGCGGATTTGGGGACCAAAGATGCCGAGCGTCGCAGAGGAATCGATGACATCATGTCTGTGGGGGGAAGATGTAGTTTTGTGAGCCGTGAAAACAGATGCTCGTCTGGCCTCTAGTTGCAGAGTTGGAGTATTTGATGCGGGGAGGGAGAGCGGGTGAATCGAGGCGACCGTGTTCAGTGTGATGCACTGTGATGTGAACGGCGCGCCTGACACACACACTCAGACACGCACACACACACACACAAACATACACACATGAGCTTTCGGCTACTACCTGTCCGTCTTTGAACAAATAGCCCTCTTCCCTCCCTACACAAGCGCAATGGCGCACTGTGATGAAATAGTCACAGCGGTGCAATTTCTGTGCAGCTGTAGCATTTGTTCTTGACACATTTGGCTGAGATCATGACAAATGTTGCAAAACGCTTAAGATGTAACAAGGTATGTTGAAAATGCAAATACAGACATGTGTGATACCAAATAGTGGAGACTGTGAGGCGAGCGTAATGGCATCACCACGGAGCTGATTTTCACCCCAGTCATGTACACAACAACGGGTTATACCAGGTGACAGAGGTTAGACGGCTGAGTGAATGGATAGAGTGAGAGGAGCTGGAAGCACCGTGCTTTAGGGGGTTTAACTGATTCTTTTAAAGGCAAAACTTGAAGTTTGTCTTACCTCCACACTTGTCCCATCTGAAAGATGTGTATGACGGTCTGCCAGACCCAGACAGAGAGGCGGCAGCACCTGTCTCTTTGCAGACTGGCTGCTCTTCGACTACTCAGCCCCTCTACGGAGCCCAGTCCGCCCCCAGTGTAATCCTGCACAAACCACCTGAAGCTCAGGATCTGGACCAGAACCGAGGGCACCAGCACGAAGAACAGGGTCAGGCCTGACCACAGGAAGTCCTGCTTGTGGTAATAGTCGATGGCCAGCCACAAATCTGTCCCCACGTCCCAGAAAAAGACCAGCAGCGCCAGGATGATCCACAGGCAGTCCAGCCAGAGGCGCTCCTCCTGCGGTGGCCGCGCCGCATCTCTCCCCTTCCCCTTCCCCTTCCCCGTCCCCCGGAGGTAATGCAGGCAGGCGCTCCGGCAGCCCCAGTAGCACGACGAGGTGTTGCAGCAATGACAGATGTGGAATGAGCTGCCGTTCTGAGTGTCGTCCTCTCCCGTCCCCACCACCTCGTCCAGGTTGTGCAGCTGGGCGAAACCGGTGACGACCCCGCGACCATCGGATTTCGCTGCCATCTTTCCCTCTGATGTTCCCACCTCCTCCGGCTTCCGGGGTTCGTGACGACACTTCCCTGACACCTGTTTTGCACCCCAAATGTTGGAGCCATCTAAAAGCGGGGTGTCAGCGCGTCGCCGTCGCTCACTCTGTCCCCAGATAGCGCACCAGTGGCGCCACGGACGCAGCACATCTTGTCTTGCTTTCCCTCCACTGCAGATCTATTCCCACCTGGTTACAATAATCTAATCTACAAGTTCTTCAGACAATTCAATTCGTAACTCATGCATCCAACTGTGGTCGGCCAATTTTTACCTGTGCATTAATCTCATTCCCCGCTGTTCAGTTGTTTCCCCTCTCTGCAGCTCTCCTCCAGCTGCAAGCTGAGTGCCATGAGCAGACCGTCCCTCCACTGTCCCACGCCGACGTAATTCATCCACCCCACCTCTCCCCTCCTCCCTCTCTCTCTCTCCCCTCATCCCTCTCTCTCTCTCCCCCTCCTCTCTCTCTCTCTCTCTCTCTCTCTCTCTCTCTCTCTCTCTCTCACACACACACACACACACACACACACACACACACACACTCACTCACCGTCTCTCCCTCTCAACGTGGTTGCCATCTAGTGTCTCGTCTGAAGCCCCCAAATATGCAGGAGAGGACTGCATGATGTAATGCAACATGCCTCATCACCACCAAAAGAAGTCTTTCCTGTTGTTTGAACATTTGAATCAGCCAGGGTGACACAGTGTGGGGTCACTTTTTGTAGGAGGAAGGCGGAACAAAAACAAAAGCTCCCCTGCTGACAAAAAAAAGCATCCCGCAATGACTTTTATTGCTTTATGAAGAGTTAGTGTCCTTACTGGGCCTTTTAGTATTTGTATCTCCTGGTTTGAGTTTAATGTTCCTATATTTTCAGCATCGGGTATGTTTAGTATACTTGTGAAATTAATATTTTTTTGTAAGAGAAAATTAATTTCTACCTACCTGCACCAACAAACAATTGGAAGTTAACAATGCAAATGACATGAGAAAAGAACAAGCTATAGGCAACTTCTACACACCATGTCCTCTGGGGAAAGACAGAATTTATCTATAGGTGAATCTATAGACCTCTAGACTGGTTGCTAAGAGACATGATGGGGTTTTTCTCCTTCCTGCAGCTTTTTCTTTTCAGCAGCAGTCTAGGGGTTAAGCATTTGCTGAAAAGTGATAGCATGTGCGAGCAAAGAGCTGGCGACTCCGCTGCAGGCTCAACAACACTGTGATTAGTCTGTGCCCACAGAGCTGCCATGCAGGGTCATATCCAGTGTGAGATTGATTGGATCATGTCCGCCTCACCCCTGCTGCCTGCCCTGCTCGCCTGTTTGGACGCTGGATTTTGATGTGAGCTGTCCAGTGCTGAAATAGTAGTACTGAACCCGCACCAACCCCCTCCCTCTCTTTCTCTCTGAGGACCCTCACTGAAAAATGCATTCCCTAAACCTAAACCTAGTTCTATTCTTAACCCTGAAACACAGTCTTAACTGTTAAACAGCTCTTTGAAGAAGGACTGGGCCAAATGTCCTGACTTTACAAAAATGCCCTCAACCTCAAGGTCTAAAACTCAACTCATTTCCATTCAAAAATACTTCATTTGACCCTCAAAGGGCAGTTTGAGGCAAGCTGGTTTGCTAATACACATATGACTGTGATGGAAGAGTTAATGGCAGTCAAGCCAAAGGTATATTGTGTCAAAAGGTGCAAGAAGTGCAAGTGCGTTTATCAATCTATAAACACAGTAAACTGGCTAGATTAAACCAAACATCATTTCTATTTCTTTCAAATTTGAGTTTGTCCTCACTATGATGGCCGTACAAGAGCGTACACACCTAATCAATCCAGCATTACAAGGTTCCTCCATCCATGATATCGTTAACCCGAGTGGACCTTCACCAAGTCAGACTGTCACATGAATTCCAATCCAAACACAGGTCACGACTGTAACTAAAATGTCTGCGACTCCAATTATACTGCAGTACATTAGTGTGGGTACATAATCATGTGAAGTGCAGACAACCTTGGGCCCGTGAGACGCCATGGCATGACACCAAGCAGCCTGGATCAAGAATTTGATATGTAGGCATTTCAATCGATTGTATGTTTATATAATGCTATTTAACTATGTACTGGGAGTGTTTTTTTGTATTCAACTAAGAGACATTCAACAAAATAGTTTTTCCTATAAGTTATACTTACAGAACTTTTACATTTACCTCATAATTATGTTTTTTAAAGATCATCATATCCACCTTTGCTTGTGACTAATGACAAGTCACATTGTAGCGAAATGTTAACACATTACAGAGAGGAAAAAGCAGAGACTAGTTTGCAGGCTTTTCTGTCTTTGGTAAGAGATACCGTTGGAGCAGTGAGATGGAGCCCAGAGCTACTGTACATTAATTCACTTAATTATTTCTAATTGGGTTCATTGGACCATGTCTTCTCTGGTTTTACACCAAAAGTCATTATAATATACCTAAACAATACATAAAAAACACTCTTTGTATGTACTTTATATGATTACAGTTACAGTAAATCTAGCTCAACTAAAGATAATGCCAGGCTTGGTTTAATTTTGTTCTTTATTGAAAGCTGTCACAGAAATTACCATAATCTACAAAAACGTGTTACTGTATGTCCCAGAAGGTCTGGTATAAATACATTATGTAAGATTAAATAGCTTTCCTTTAAGACTAGCACTTGAATGAATGAATGAATTGTCACTTCTTTTTCTATGGAGGAGCACTGGAGGAAAAGTCACACTGATGCTGCATGAAGAGAATCAGGGTGCAGCCGTTCCTCCTGGGCCCAGATAACTGGGGGAAACATTCTTTAAATGTGATCGAATGCACACAAGAGAGTATGGTTGTGTGCAAGGAGTAGCCTTCATTTTCTCTTTTTCCTCAGGGCGGTTAGGCCTCCACAATGCCTTCTGAGCAGCACACTAGATGCACACTCAGCTCTAATGTTCACAGGAGATGGTAGGCAGTTTAATGCAGCAATAAAAACAATCAAATCAGAAGACATCAGTTCCAATTATAAAGCACTTTTCAGCCAATTTGTCACAAACAGCTTTATAGGGCAGCAAACAGGCATAAGTCATTTTCAACAAAACAAAAAACAAATCACAGGATAACATGACTGTGTGTTAGAGACAGAGAGAGTGGGTGAATATTAAAGCAGACTTTAAAAGAAAACAAGGCAGGAGTAGCAAGAAAAACTCAGGCCTCTTGAGGAAGAGATCAGGATTATGGCTGGTTAGGGGGGCATAGGCTAAATAAATCAGCCAGTGTGTGTGTCTGTGTGTGTGTGCATGATTTTCACCCATGGACAAGGCTATTTTATGTTTTGTACTTCAGAGGTGTGACTTTTTAATCAACACAAGTAGCAATGAGAAGCCAATGATAAGTCTATGGGAGGTCTTTCCAGTTTGTGCGAGTATTCCTGCTGCTGAAGCTTATCCAAGGTGTATAGGTCAATATGCCATAGAAAGACTTAGCACAACAACAAAAAATGCAACGTACATGGTGAAAACAAGCAATGTAATCAATTTGTATGTGCTCACTTTCATGTTGGTGGCTTTTACAGCAAAGCAGAAGAGAAACTGACTTGTGTTTCTAATACTGGAAACAAGGTTGGAGATTTTAAGCATACCTAAACTGTAACATAAAAAACATTCATCAGGTTACCACTCATGTCAAATCTCATCAGGGTGCCCAAATTTATAGTTGTGCATCTACCAGTGAAGCAAAACAGGCCATAAAACTGACAAATCAGTGAGTGAGTATATTGCAAGTGACTACCAACTAACTAGACTTTTGAAAAGTGGCCAACAGCTGAGAAAAACCTCTATAATGCACTTTTCTGTATAGTACAACACATTCTAAAGATACTTATCCAGCAATAATAAACATATTACTACTAACATTTTGCAATGTTTTAAGCCTGTTAGCTATACTGTAGGGGTGTGTCCGGGAGTGGCACTGGCCACCCCTGAAACCTGATTGGCCATCCCATTATCCTAAACTATGATTGGCTATCTGCCAATGAGATTAACAAGTAAATCAGACTTTTGTTTATAGGTGCAATTCAGTCTTAAACCTGAGAGGCAGCAATATTACATTCGTATGGTTTCACTTTGTTGTGTTGTGATTGGTAGGTCTATTTATCTTTTAAATTAAACATTTTAAAACAGGAATGTAAGAAATGGTAAATTAATCCTATTCCGACTTAAGTAAATAGGGAAACATATTACTCAGCCTTACAAGGTTTACAACGGCACATGTGTGGCATGTGCCACATGTACTAAATAATGCAAAGAATGTAATTGGTGACGAATCCTACAGGAGCTTTTACACTTTTTCACAGTTTTTCCCTTTGGGGTGAGAGCTGATATCTGTAGCTGTAGCAGATGTGAATGTCTCAATACAAAACTCCTTTGTGTGACACAGACATGACTTAACAAACCTTCCCAAGCAATAACTTAAATTTACAAACAAAAAAATATTAATAATTTCATAAGCTTGATAAAGATATAAAATAGCCTTTCCAAACTTTCAGAGACAGTGGGGCTATTGATGGGGCTTTGAGCGGAGAAATAAAATAGTTTCTCACAGAGCTTATGCAACACATTTTGGTATTAGACTCTGCACCCACGTTTAAGTCATCATTATCTGCCGTGACAGACCGCTCTGATTCACTGGACTTGCCCAAAATAACTAAACAACATCATATAACAGAACAAAAAACAAACAAACCGTTCGTAACAGAAGGTTGGATGAGACATTGTCTTTATATCAGAAATTGAATGAAAAGCTTGAGTGAGTAATGGTGTAGGTGTGGGTACAAACTGTCAATCCTTAAAATTTGCTGGAAGATGTTCCAAAATGCTCAGAGCTCGTCAATAGATGTCAAAATCTGATCTGTGTGACGCAAGCGAGCATTCAGTTCACTCAAGACAGATTTAGAAACTCAATGATAACAACTTTGACAGTTACTGGTTGTAGTTACTCATCTGGATCTACCAATGTACTTTTAATGGGAAATGTAGTTTTGTGTTTGGCAACTTTATTTATATTTTTCCCTAGATTTCTCCGAGAACAGTGAGTGAGGCAAAGTGTTTCATCAAGTGTTATCTCTTTAAACATTCAGCTGCTGCCATAAAAGTTAACATTTTATTACTGAACCTTTTATAACAGATGCTACAGTAAATCATCCCCTCCTGCACCGACACATTTGTCTAAGCATCCTGTTAAATAAAACATTGAGGTTAGGTTACTCTATTGTATCCTGCGTGGGGCTGTGAAGTGAATATTTGCTTTGAAAGCTATTTTTTATCAGCCCATCTTCTTTTTAAGAAAAAAAGTCACAGCAAAGCATCTTTTCCTCAGAGGAAAGGCAGTTATTTGGTTTGTAAAGCAACGCTGGGTTTCATATTCAATTGAGTCGTGGCATCTGTACATTCTCTATGATGTGGGCTCGAAAGGCCCAGAGCAAACCATCTATTGTGAAGCCCAGACAGGCTGCAACTGAAGCAAATACTGCACTGATTTGCAATATATCACACACACACACACACACACTGTCCTGACAAAGATGCGTCTACAACAAACAGGCTCGCCATAGACTTTGCCAAGCCATCTGCTCTTCTTCTTCTTCTCTCTCCAAAAGGGTTCACCTCTTTAGGGAGTCTCCCATTCAAGGTCGGTGTGTGTTCCTTCATGTGCTTTAAGATCTCAGCAGGCAGGCCTCCTTGCTATCCAAAGAACTAAAGACAAAATCCTCAGGCAACAGCTTTTATCTACCGCACCCCCCTTTTTTTGGAATAAACTCCCAGCTGCCATTAGGGAAGCCGGCTCTCTTATGATCTTTAAATCGAGACTCAAATTGTATTTATTATGTACACAGGTCTTCTCTGTTCCCAAGCCTCCATGCTGCTCTTTTCTCGGGGGCTGTTTGGAAGACCTGGGGCCTCCGTCTTTCAAGTTACCCTGCCCTCTGCTTCACTCAGCTGCCCACACCGTCATACTACACATCCTCCAAGGGATTCCATCCACTGACCTCCTCATTAACCCCTATTACACCAACCTGGCTCTGTCTTCTTGGAACAATGTAAAGAACTGACACTGGACTTGCTTCATTGGATTCATTTCACTGGAACCATTTCTTGGACTTATTTTCCTGGACATCTTAAAATTAGATTAACTGTTAAAACTCTGTTCATTTTACTGTAATTGCCATTTTTCCATACGGCTCCTATTCCATCCTCAGCCATCCAAGGAGGGATGAGTCTCTCTCGAGTTTTCTCCTTTTTTCCCCCTCATGTTGCTCTGCAATTGCTTGTTAGTCTAGCAGTACTGTATATACACTATAGATGCCAGTTTACGTTCTCCTTTTGTTAGATTGTCTAAGTAGCCTTTTAAATCACCTAGTCTGCCTGAAGAGTCTGGGGCCTGTTTATTTCCTTTACAATCTATTATTTGTTATCAAAATAACACACACACACACACACACACACACACACATTACTTTACCTGGCCAACACAATTATTATTTTTTTAATATTTCTCATTATCATGCAGAATATACCCTCCAGGCCACAAGTCTCTCAAAAAATCTTTCAATGTCACCACCTAGTGTCCCTTTTTGATATTGTTAGATGTTTCATACAGCAGCAGATGAATAGATGACAGATGGATGAGCCTAAAAAAATAAAAGCAGCTCCACATGTGCAACAGGAATGTGAAAATATGCACCATAGAGGAAATCTGTAGGTTTTCATTTCATAATGAGTAAGTAAATAAATACCTGTGTGATTATACTAATAATCTCCATTTAACGCTTGAACACAGAATCAGTGAAAACATGTTGCACAGTCTTTGGTAGGCATCTAGATATACTCTCACTAACGGCTCTGAAAAAAAGTTCTTTCAAAATGTGTTTGGATAGGATATAGATTCAATGTTAAAGGGTGAACTCCACCCTAAAGCAGAACAAATCTTCTGTACTAATCTTTCCTTAAACTCAAGTGAAATTAATAAACCACTCGATGATTGATGAAAAGTCTCTTTTAGTTAAATCCAGTGGGTAATTTCATTTTGACTTGGCGTCTTACTTCCTGGATGAATGAGATGAACCTACATTTTACATACTTTCACATTTCATCTCATATTTACAGGTCATATGTTTTGTCCCACTGAGTCCCGAGTTGACGTTATTAACTATTCGCAGGCATTTAACTATAGCATTAATGTTTTAAAATCATTGGAAAGCACAGAGTAAATTCTTTTTCTTTTTTTAAAGAAGAATTTTAAAATCTTCTATGCAAATTGTCCGGAGCCAAGTCGCACCAGTCAGTTGTTTCCAGTCGGCGTGTTTTTCGTGAACGTACCAGTCTTGCCCAACAACAAATTCAACGAAAAGATAATCAGGTAATTGTGCGATAAATCATTTCAGCACCAGTGAAGAACGGGCATTTATGTTCTGTACATTTACAGTGTGTATGATGTTAACATTTTGACGTAGGTGTAAAAACGTCACGATTAGCTAGCTGGCTACCGTTAGCCGCTTCATTTCCCGAGTCGAGCTAACTTTAGCCAGCTGACAGATTGCTGCAGCATTTATTGGTTTAATGTTAACTGACGTCGACGCAACACGGTATCTTTCTTCCAAATCAGCAGAGCGGGGGGCTCGGGTCGGTCTCTGTCTGATCAGTAGCGTTGTCCATGTGTGTTGAAAAAGACCCACGTCCTCATCGTTTGTGTCCCCTGTGTCTGGGCTGGGTGCCGTCTTTCCTTCAGGCCTGGTCATGGAGTTCGCAGAGTTGATAAAGACACCCAGGGTGGATGGGGTTGTCCTACACCGGCCTTTCATGCCCACTGTGGAGGGGACCCTTTGTTTGACCGGTCATCACCTGATCCTCTCCTCCAGACAGGACAACACAGAGGAGCTGTGGCTGCTCCACTCAAACATCGACTCAGTGGAGAAGAGGTGACGGGCTTTTTTCAGGCAATGTCACTGTCAAGTTGCAGTTGTATTAGTTGCGCTTAAAAAGACAATGACACGTTGAAAAGGGGACATTGTGCAGTATATTTTTGCATTGTGTGACCTCTTTATAAAATCCAGTATGAAAGAAGACGAAACACTGAGTGAAAGTGGGTTTGTGTTTGACTGTGGTTACACCTGTCTTTTCAGTGCAGCTCTTGTGCTTGCATGCACCAGATCTGAGCATTTCGCTGCTATTTTCTTTTTCTATAGTAGCCTTACGCGTGACTTCTGCAGTGGAGAGAGTATCTGAAACTGTTGTGGCAGGAAGTTTGAGTCTGACTGTATGTTGCCTCTGTACTGTTTCCCACAGGTTGAGCATTTATTTCGTGTGGGGAGCTGTAAACAGCATTGGGGATTAAACGTCGGCCGTGAAGAATCGCAAGCAAACAAGTCAACTAATGATTGCACATGAATGTGCTCACCTTTTGAATAAAATCTTCTAATTCTCTTTCAGATTTGTGGGGCCTCTGGGAAGCATCATAGTCAAATGCAAAGACCTGAGGGTGATCCAGCTGGACGTCCCTGGCATGGAGGAGTGTCTCAACATTACCAGCTCCATTGAGGTAAAAAACAAAAAGGTCCACCTTAATTTCCATGCCAACTTTGAACTGTTTTTAACTGTTAAAACTTCAACTTTTTACAATACTTGTTTTTAGTGGCTTTATTTTATATATCTGTATATATTTATGCTTATGTATGCACCAAAACTCCAAAGCAAATTCCTTGTATGTGAAGACTTACTTGGCAATAAACTACAAGATTGTCCTATTTTTAATGTCAAATGAAATTCTACATATTCTTTATTCCTCTCTAGGCTCTGTCCACGCTTGATTCAGTCTCCCTGATGTACCCTTTCTTCTACCGGCCCATGTTTGAAGTCATAGAAGATGGCTGGAATTCATTTCTTCCAGAGGATGCCTTTAAAGATTTGGAGTCTATGGTATGGACATGATTAGTGACAGACACTTTTACACTTAACATGCTCTCAGCCCCCTCTTGTACATGAACACCCTTCTTTTAACCTGTCGCCATCCTTTTTATCAGACAGATGAGTGGAGACTGAGTGAAGTCAACAAGGACTTCAGTGTGTGTCCAACATACCCCCCTTTAGTGGCAGTGCCCAAAGATGTTGATGATGACACACTGAGGAAAGTAGCTACCTTCCGACACGGTGGCCGCTTTCCAGTACTTAGCTACTACCACAAGAAGAATGGCATGGTGAGCACCTGGGAAATGGAGTTTGTATGATTCTGACTATTTCTGTGTCAAAACATTCTTTGTGGATTTAAATTGTGTAATGACTGATTGTATCATAATATACAGGATTTGTACAAAGTCTTGAAAGTTTGGGAAATGCTTCATTTTAACTGTTATGTTTCTGTTATGTTATAATCTGGTGTTTCATCTACACAATCACTTTTTTTTTCATTTCAAATACACAATATTTGAAATGAAACAATCCTGTCGTTGTATTTGTTTGTTGTCTCTCCTCCTCCTTGGTTTAGGTACCTTGAAAGTGCTTGAATTTTACTGTACAAACCCTGAATATAACACTGTCTGTAGGCATGGTGTCGTTTAGTTTTTTCAGGAATGTTTATTTTAATCACTTCTACTTTCAGGTGATGATGCGAGCAGGGCAGCCTCTGACGGGCACCAACGGGCGACGGTGTAAGGAAGACGAGAAGCTGATCAACGCCACCCTGCGGCCTGGCAAACGCGGCTACATCATTGATACGCGCACCATCAGTGTTGCCCAGCAGGCCAAAGCTCGAGGTGGAGGATTTGAGTCTGAGGCTAACTACCCCCAGTGGAGGAGGATCCACAAGGCTATCGAAAGGTGAGTAGTCAGTAAGGGCTTCAGTGGCTCCATAAGGTTATAACTAATCAATACATATTGTTAAGACTCTTTGGATAGAATGTAATACTGATACTATATACATGTATTTGTATGACTGAAATTTATATTCAATATATATGAACTATTCTGCTGTCATTTTCAGGTATAACGTCCTCCAGGAGAGCCTGATAAAGCTGGTAGAGGCGTGTAACGATCAGTCGCACAGTATGGACCGCTGGTTAAGCAAGCTAGAGGCTTCCAGCTGGCAGACTCATGTCAAGGAGATCCTCACCACTGCCTGCCTGGCTGCCCAGTGTATCGACAGGTCAGGGAACAAAGTTTGCTCGTTATACTAATGCTGTGCCAGTAAATACTAAGCAATACCGTCGCAATTCATCTGCTCTGTACATACTAAATTGAGAAAATCACAGTATTCAATATTGAATCTGTGTTACGTACCTTCTTAAAACAGTGGAGTAGCAGGTGACACTCTGACAAAGTGTAATCATGTGTGCTCGTCTCAGGGAGGGAGCGTCGGTGCTTGTTCACGGTACAGAGGGGGCAGACTCCACCCTGCAGGTGACCTCCTTGGCTCAGATCATCCTTGATCCGGTCTGCAGGACCATCAGAGGCTTCCAGGGCCTGGTGGAGCGAGAGTGGCTCCAGGTAAGCTTATCTGACCTTTGAAGCACAGCCCAAATCTTTTTCACCTTTTTTGATATGATATGAAAGAATATCTCGTTTTAAAAGCTTGAAATTACACACTTTGTTTTTTACATGCAGTTTGGTATTTATGTGTTGGTGATAAAAGGAACAATATGGGCACAAATTAGGTTACAGAGGCATTTTAATATCATGATGGATGTGGTCTTTGCATTTCTCCTCATGACCCCTCTCGACTCTTTTACCATCTATCCCAGGCGGGTCACCCGTTCCAGCAGCGATGCGCCCAGTCGGCCTACTGCAACAGCAAGCCTCGACAAGAGGCTCCTGTCTTCCTGCTCTTCTTGGACTGTGTGTGGCAGATCCTTCGCCAGTTTCCATGCTCCTTTGAATTCAGCGAGAGCTTCCTGGTGCTGCTCTTTGAACACGCCTATGCTTCTCAGTTCGGCACCTTCTTGGGCAACAGTACAGCTGAGAGGTAAGTCTGTTGAGGTTGGCCTACCAGCTTATGTCAGCCATATGCTTATTGATTTTGTTTTGTATTGGTTTGTAATACACAATGTCATGTACACCTGCATGGTCTAATGCAATCAGATACGTTATGCATACAATACAGTGTTTATAAAAGTTAAATTACAGTATGTAGGCCATTAGTGTGGTGATGTCCCATTCTTGACATTGAAGTAAAGAGTATTTTATGGAGCCTTTCCTTCACATTCTTGAGCTAGTGGCCACTAAGCAGCTTTACTAAAACAGTTGTGGATTAGGTGACTTTCCCAAAGTCAATTCTAAAGGTTTTTATTGAGGGATAGGAGAATATTTTCACCATCATTAATGACAACATCCAGGGATGTGTCATTGTACAGGTTACAAGCCCACTCCGATAAACTGTAGGCAACTACTGTTCTTATTGATTAACCTAACACCCTCTCACCATGTCCATAGAGCCAAACTGTCTCTGCCTGAGAAGACTGTTTCCCTTTGGTCATGGGTGAATCGGCCCCAAGAACTGGAGCGTCTGACCAACCCGCTCTACGAGGCCAACAGTCTTGTGATCTGGCCCTCCGTGGCCCCTCAGAGCCTGCTGCTGTGGGAAGGTAAGAAACAAACACAAAAGTCATGCAGTGACTGAGATTAGTATACAGCAGGTGAGCTAAAAGGTTCTGTCTACTGTAGAGAAGGTAACGTCACTCCATTACATTTGTAATATCCTGTGATAAACAACTGTCTCTCAACCCTAAATATCATTTTATACAGTAACCATATTGGCTTTGTGTTATACTGGATAAGAGAAGTAAACACTGTTAGCAATACACTGAAAGAAAAAAAAGACTAAACAGAAGCAAACTCAGCTGGTCTTTGGACAAAAAGTTTAGAAAACTGATCACAATTATCCCATATTATCACAGATAATTGATAGATGAGCAGACCTAGAAGTGAATACACCCACAAAGATTTAATGCAAAAACTAGCAGCAACAAGCACAGTGAACTTAATGGGGTTTAAAAAAAAACAGCATACAACATATATAGCAGACTGGGAGTAGCTTACACACCACTGATAGCAATTCTGATATTCTTGTTTGACACAGAAAGCCTGATCTTTGTGCATCAACCAGTAGGACTGCATGCCGTGCACTTACAGCATGGCACATGTTTCATGACTTTGCGGGTTTGACTCATGCTTTTGGTTTATGCGTGGACAGGCTTGAAACCAAGTGTGAATACGTTAAGCAATGGGTGTTAAAACCGCTGTGATAGGCACAGGTACGCTGTCTTAAATTGTTCATTGTCTCGTCTGGGATTAATTTTTGTCCCAGACACTCTGAAATCTCACCAGAAGGGGGCACCATTTGATTTCACCATTTGCACCACTGATATACTGAGTGACCATGTCAGCCACTAGTGAATACTGTAACATACATATGTTGCCATATGTTCAAAGTTACAAACATAAATGCAGGCATGCATACATTTTATTTCAACGGGAAATTTGTGACAGCAACACGCCCTGATTTGTCCAATTACATGACCTTTTGACATGACATGACATTGTAAGCACAGGAAACACCTCCCTGTGTGAAAGTTAACATTTAGTAAATGACAAAAAAACTGAAATACTGACTTTATCTACAACTTGAGTCATGTTGTACCGTACAAACATTACAAGCTGTAATAAAATAATGAGTGTCTGAATTATACGATTCGGTATTTAGTCTGAAATACTGTGTAAACAAACCTTTTAGCATTTTCTAACCTCTCTCAGTAGTGAACGTCCACCAACCTCTTCTGGTAACATATTCTGCATGTGGCCGTTTAGCTCAAATTACTTTTTTGCCCTCATTTGGCTTTCAGCAACTTTACATTTACAACATTGCTCGGATTGCTTCTCGGGCATCTCGATGACGTGCTTGGCTTGCATGTTTGTCTGAGCCAGTGAGCCAGTGATGGTTCACTACTAGTTATCAGTTAGCCGTCATAGGCACGCTAATCCTAGTCCTGTGGCACACTTGTATACTTGTCTGTAGCAACAATCTCATATAGTTCATTTATGCATTAAAAGCTTATATTGCACCACAAAATATCAATTAGTGTGACATAATGACTTGATAACTGATTCGATTGTTACAGATTCTGCACAAAACTTCACTACATAATAACTTAATTTAAACAGATTAAGAAGGTTTTTAATTTAAGATGTAAATTTGATGTCTGGATTATTTTTAAAACAACTCCTTGCACCTTGTTTCTTTGAAATAAACTATGTTGTGTTTCAAAGCACCACATGGTGGTAAACAAAAAATGAGCAGTGATACAGTGATGGCTCCATGATGCTTTAAGAAAGTTCTGTGTGGGTGAAGTGAATGCATACTGCTCTTTTCTCTCTCAGCAACAGTGGGAGACTGAGATTGGATCGGGCTGCTGTCTTTTCTAATCAGAGCTCTCTACAGTTTTCAGACTGCTTTCTTGTGATGTATGGTCATTATTAATTAGATTCCACCTTAAAGTAAGTGTAAAGGAATAATAAATGTGTTCTGAGTTTGTTACACCACAGAAAAATGTGTTATTAACCACCCAGCCAAATTTGAATGATTAAAAAAAATGACCACGTATATAAAATTAGGTTTCAAAATCATGAAAAAATAAGCAGTATTCTCTGCTCTGAAATGCTAGGGGCGCTGGCAGATAACTTTACTGTACCACTGAGCCGAAGAATGAGTGAGAGCCGCTGCTCAGTGAGCTAACCCAGTAGCACAAAGCTCAAGTTTTTATATAGTGTCAGGGGAGGGGTCATGCTCAGTATGGCTCCAGTGCATCATCGAGCCATGATTTCAGGCCCGCCCAAAAAATCCTGAACACAAAAATGGTGAAAAACTGTTTAACGTCTAACTCCAGAATTCACTACTACATAGTCCATAGACTTTAAGTATCCACTGCTGGAAATACACACATTTCTATGGAGCTTTTTTCCAATCTTTAATCAAGAGCGTGGTCTTTCAGTTTGAGAGCATATTTTATTGATTTCATGTTCAGATTTTGTAATACTCTCTCTCAGAACTCTGCTCTCGCACTCAAATAGTCCCTGCTTGCACTTGGATTTGCTCTGCTTCTGCTCAAACTGGATGCTTGCACTCAGATATATTGTTGCTTTCAGAGATTTCCTGCGCTCTCCCTCAAAACCCTGCTCTCGCACTCAGGCTGCTTCTGTGCGCTCGTGGAATGTCTGCTCTCAGATTTCTGCTCTGCTCTTTTGTGCAACAAGCCTGTCCCCAACAATAAAATGCCAGCTGTAGTGTCAATCCAGGAAATGATCGCTGCCTTGTTGCGGGCGCGTTCACTTTACTTCTTGCAGCATCCTGCAGGGGCGGTTACTCTTTAACCGGGTTCATCCACTCCCGCCCTCCACGGCATTTTATATGTACAGTTAATATATATACCAGCGACCATACTTTTTCTTTTACTATAATACTTAATGTTATATACCATATACCAGCACCCGTACTGTTTATTTTACTATAATAGTTAGTAGCCGTATAGCACACCGACAGAAGGCCGGTGAGAGGAAAACAACGTCACCTTCATGAGTGGATGAACCCGGTACCCGCTGGAGCGCAGGAAATCTGCGCAAGCAAGAATATATCTGAGTGCAAGCATCCAGTTTGAGCAGAAGCAGAGGAAATCCAAGCACAAGCAGGGGCTATTTGAGTGCGAGAGCAGGGTTTTGAGAGGGAGAGCATTACAAAATCTGAACATGAAATCCATAAATCATGCTCTCATACTGAAAGACCATGATCTTGATTTAAAGATAGGAAAAAAGCCCCATACATTTTATGACTTCTGGTATATGAAGTGAAGTCAGTAAAACATTAAATAAGTCCAAATGAGTAGCTTTCTAAATAGTTATATTTTAAGGAGCTTGGTTTGGCATGTGGTAGAGTTTATCCCAGCACAAACTTCATGAGGGTGATAAAAAATGTATTATATTTTTTTGGAAATTGTTTAAATAAGAAGAATTAAGTTAATGTCAATAATTGTGATATTATGAAAAGTCCCAGGGGCATCCACGCTTGGACTTGCAGAATCTCGAGTCAGCTCAAAGCAAACTCCATTCATAAACAAAAGTATGGCGAGGAGGTCCAGACAGATGAGGGGTCATTAGGTTCAGACAGTCCTGTGTGAGGGGGGCCCCCTTCCTGCTTAAATCCTTAGGGCCACTCCCTCGTTCTATATGAAATGTAATGCATAAGAACTACTGTAGCATGTGAAATGCAACAGACACCCTGCTTACGCAACTCCTTTCATAGAGAATGACACAGCCTCCTCGGCCAACTGAAAAGACATGGAAGTCCAAATCTGTAGCTCTTGATGTTGACACGAATAGGGACGGATGGTGTGGGCACACTTGTTGTGCTTCAGCTAGGCAGGCAACTGAAGTTTGATGAGTTGTTGCGTTTTTACTGAAAATGCAGAGCAGTGTTGTAAGGGCTCCATGCTTTAGTAAAGGGGACCTTAAACTGCATTTTCCTATTGCTTTTGTTTACTGTGTAAGACAAAGCTGCTTAAATACTGTCAGTAATGTCTGTGTCATATAGGGACACACTCACGCATTATCCCCCAGTCTCCTGCCATCACTGTACACACAATATGTGTGCCATCCAGGCAAGCATTATGCTCCTACTTACCTGGAATCAAAAACTAAAGAACCACTGTAATCCACCATTTCTGATTTAGATAACGTTTTCTTTATAGGTTTATTAATTCCAACATGAATTTGAAGGAATGTACCTATTATTGTTAAAAGTGTGATAAAACTATCACTACCCAAATGTAAATAAATAACATGACAAAATAATTGAGATCTCAGTGATGAGTGAGAGAGGTGACATTTTAGCCACGTGGATGCACAGTAAGTCCCTGTTATGCCACGCTTGCTCTCGTTATGACCGACAAGTCACCTCCTTATTGTGCTGTACATTCCAGTCATGCAGCACATCTCTGTGATCACAACTGTGTTTCCAGTATTATCAGTCCCCCAAGTTCCTCTGTCAAAGTCCCCCAACCACCATCGTAGAGTAAGTGTAGGGAGAGGAAGGTCTTGCAGTCAGTTCACACAATACAAATCAATATGCTTTATTGGCATGAATGTAATGAGACGATGTGTTTTTCAACAGTGTTTGATGTCTGCTGACATGTTCACCATCATAGTTTAGCATGTTGGCACATATAAAACACATAAGGGTTCTTGAGGCTGAAAGGTAAATGTTATACCGGCTAAACATCAACATGTTAGTATTGTGATTGCGATCATTTTAGCAGCAGGACTGTACACTTATACACTAGTTAGAGCGTAATTGATATAAGAGAAATGACTTCCTTATAATAGTTTGTGTTCTTTATAGATTACTCACAGTGCTGTCCCCCTCTTCTATTGCAGGAGTGTTCCTTCGCTGGAACCGCTCCTCCAAGTGTTTGGACGAGGCCTACGATGAAATGGTTCATATAATTGAATACAACAAGGAGCTTCAGAACAGAGTAAACAGCCTGCGCAGGCAGCTGGCCCAACTGGAAACTGAAGATCCTCTGCTGCAGACGCCATAGAGAGAAAGAGAGAGCTGCGAAAGGAAGCAAGATGGAAGACAGAGGTGAACATCTAACTAAATACAAAAACAGATCAATGTCAAACCGGTTTTAGGCTTTGGTTAGGTCTAAATTCTTTTCAGATGTTTGAAAATATATAATTCAAACCGTTATAATTTTGGACTTTGTACATGGTTGTTACATTTTGGTTTCCTGCACAGATGAAAAATGAAATGGAATGGACCTAATCCCAGATTAACTTCAAACCAGTTATCTTTCACACAGCTTACATGACTGAATGGACTGGAAAGAGTGCCTTGACACCTTACATGCATAAAGAAAGCTAATTTTACCACGTTGTGTCATTGGAAAAACAACACACAGTCAGTTACTTCTCAGAGTGCTGCTAAAAGCCAAACACTTATCATCTCATAGCTCTCTAATATAGAGCTGAAACTATTAGTTGATCAGTTAGTCATAACTCACTTTAAATGTAATATCTTTGAGTTTTGGGACTGTTGGACAAAACGACCAATTACCTTGGGCTCTGACAAATTTGGACAGGCATCTCTTCATATACTTTTTCATAGATTATTTGATTAATCGAAAAAATGATCATCATATTAAATGCTAATGAATATTATTGTTAATTGCATGCCTACTCTAATATTAGCGCGCACGCTGAACTGTGTGTACAGAAAAAACCTGCTCCGTTCCTTAAATGATGCTTTGGCTTGTCAGCTGATTTCACAGTTGCTAAGCCGCATCTCACACTCGCTCACTCTCATTTACATACACAGCTATCTAATAATTCAGCGAGCGAGTCCATTTTCCTCCCAATGTGTTATAATAGGTTCCCATGAATTTTTGGGCATTGATCGTGTTCAGGAGGGAATAATGGTCCATGGGATGTTCATTTACTACAGGGTCCACATTTTCACCAAACATCCTGCTGAATGTAAATGCCACTGAAGCACTGCAGAGTAACTATGGCAACATATAGGGTGCTATAAGGCAGCATGTGACTTTGCTGCACGTTGAGATGATATAATAAGCATAGGTAGGGTCAGCACCTACTGTACTGTACAGTGAGAGGCGAGGCTTGTTTAATAGGGATCTGACCAACATATCCTGATTCTTGTATGTTTATGAGATCATTACTTGACATTCCAGTAAGTAGCACGGCCAGAGGTGATGAGAGAGTCTTATTTAACACAACCTTATAAAATTTTAATGTCTATCAGTTTGCCTGGTTATGTTTGGTCATTTTTTTTCCAAGTCTCATTATGCATAATAGTAAAGTAGTCAAATATGTTGCCAAAAAAAAAAAAGTAATGATGGTACATGGTGGTGCATGATGGTACATGATGGCCATGTTGGTCATATGATCATTAGCAAGACTTTATAGAGTTGATCACATGGCGGTTTGTCTGCTTAAAAAGTGAAAATATTATATTAATGTTGAGATATTGCTTTAAAGACCAATTTGTATTTTGGTAATTAAAGTTATATAATAATTGCTGTGCTCAAGTACATTATTAAACAGAATTCATATCTGCTGTTTTGTAGTTTTAAGATCCAAAACTGATGCACTTTGTGTGAAAGGCATATACAATATCAGAAGCATAGCCTTGTAATTATAATTCTTGCTATTAGCATCATTTTTGTTGTTAGTTCTCACCAGCTGTCGCCATATTAGACAATAAATGTCTTGATATAAAATGTGAAAACATGCCAATATATCCAACTAATGTAAACTCTATTAGACTTACTGCAGACGACGCAGACAGTGTGTCATGGGGACGTTCACTTCAGTGTCAGTGTCCTGCATCCAAAATGATCATTTTCTCACCAACCCACAACTCCTCATAGCAAGTCCATGACCAGGAAAGCCACGTAAAAACATTGCTGCCGTTTCTTCTAAACCCTTAATTGCACTGTCATTAAAGCTACACATTTAAAGCAACATGACCTACATTTTCTTAGCATACTGACATTGAAGCTCTTCTTTCAGTGCTGTCCATGGGTGTAGGTAGCTTCCATTAATATTATTAAGAAAGTTTTATGCTGCACTTTAAATCCTAA
This sequence comes from Macquaria australasica, assembly GCA_005408345.1. Taxonomy (NCBI): domain Eukaryota; kingdom Metazoa; phylum Chordata; class Actinopteri; order Centrarchiformes; family Percichthyidae; genus Macquaria; species Macquaria australasica. The sequence goes on along the minus strand of SEMN01000040.1, from coordinate 1,488,569 downwards.
CTAATTGGCAGATTTGGGGCAAAATGGAATCCAGTCTTCATCTTTGGCCAATTTTGTTTGTTTTGCCAGTAAAAACAAAAAGATGTTTCCATTCCATCTTCATAATGTTCATCTATTTTGCTTCAAGAATGATGTAATAATCACACTAAACTGAACTGATTCCAGCCACTACATTAAACTGCTTTATAAAGGGAAAGTTGCTTATAGCTGCTCTATATAAATCTTTTCCTTTTGCCAAAAAAGACACCTTACATACTGTTGCTTTGTGTGTGCATGAATGGAACAATGAGTTCAATCAAGGTAATGGTGTGATTTGTACAAATTTCCTATGCTTGCATTATGCATAATATTATCCTTAAATGATCGTTGCTTTGTCAAAGTCAACAAAACTCTAAAAGATTATCAGCACTGTGGACAAATAATGCTTTTGTCTGTTCTTGTTGCACTTGTCAGCTGTGTGCAATGCCTTACTGCAAAATCAGAATTCAAAATAAGCATTTCAGTTCTTTTATCACTGCTGATCAGTTGTCTGTAAAATTATATTATTGTTCAAAAGATTGTGGGTTTTTTTAAGTTTTAAAGCCATTAAAAAATGATAGCACAAAAGATGTTTGATTTTGAGTTTTTGTTCTCACAGCAACATTTCATTCTTTCATTTTTCTTTAAGGTTGGAAGACCCTCTTGTCTCAGTACAACATAAAGTATATCTTGTATTAGCTTGTTCCAACAGAGCGTTTTAGTGTCTTTCAGCACATTGTTTTGTTTTTACAGTGCCCAGCCTTACTGTTTTGATTCAGTCTCACCGCTCTCATCAACCCAGTTTGTACTCGCAGCATGCAGCTGTTTTTATGAAAATCTCTAAAAACTCAGCACCAAATGGCACACAGACAAAGTTAGTGACTACCTGGTGAACATAGAGGAGCATTTAGCAGCTAATGAGCCAGATATGCTAAAATGCTCACCATAACAACTTTATAAGGTAATAATATGTCTGCCCCCCAAGTGGCCAACAAAATTAATCATTCCTGCTTTAAAAATATCAAGATTGATTGTTATTTTTCAAAACAGCAAATACTATAATGGTTTTACATAAAATATCTATGTCTCATTTCATCTTCGGGGCCCTGGTCACGTCTGTCACTCACTGCCCAGTGATGAAGGATCGTGTTTCCGCCATACCGGCAGGTGACATAGAATTCAGTTTTCCCTTACCCTGTCCACAGGTGGCTTGTCCAAGGATTAGTAAACAGCAACCCAGCCACCTCACAAAATATGTTGCCATCGCTGTGACGAAAGGATCATCAGATGAGGTGACCTGGGGAATAAATAGCCAGGGGTCAGCTGCTTCGTGGAGACATGTGATGGCAGCCAGTGTTTACAGTGCTACCGTCCAACCATCACCCTTCTCTCCATATTAATGTGGCCTTGGGTCTGTCACTGCTCTCATTTCATGGCTCAAAGCCTTGCTTGGCTTAACACACGTGATGCTTTGACAGCCTCTTGGAACAATGGAGGACTGCGTGCCCTCACTCCAGTGTCTAGTGAAAATTAGGGTTTGTGGTACTTTTCTGGAGTAATACTGTAGTATTGAATTATATTTACACTTATTAATTAATCCCCATTTAATTGCCGACATTGAATGAGAACCATGGCCAATTCTTGCAATATTTGGACTATGCGGTTGCATAGGGACCCCGAAGCCATCAGGGGGGCCCCAAGCTGCCATTTTAGCTTCTTTTTTTTTTTGAGAAATTAAAATGACCAGTTTCTCTTGGTAGCCACCTACACCCTCATGTGTAGAAATGGCCCTGGTGAGAACACGTTCACGGCCAGTCTAGGGCTTCCAGGTGAAAACCAGATTCAGTCTTTCTGAGTTTGTCGGTGCAGTCCATTGAAAAGTCGGAGAGACTTGAAGAAATGATGAATCGTGTTTTTTTGTCTGCCAAGATGTTCTCAGCCGGGGTTAGACCTCGCTTCACCATTACATTAACAAAATGATCTCACAGTTATCAGGTGTCATCTTCCTCTCATGTTCCCTGGGAATGAGGAGTGGAGTACTTGGGTTATTATAGTTCATCCACGTAAGGCAAAATATGTATGTGGTTTTTTTGGGGGGGTAGATATTTTGTTTTTAATAAAAGTGTGTCAGTTTACAGATTAACCTATTTTTGAGCAAGTTATTTCCTTCCCAGTGATGACAGGTGTGGGGGTGTGCAGCCGTCCACCACTCACATTTCAGCACACATCTTGTGCCCAACCTTTTGCTCGCTCCACTCAGAGACATCGTCAACGTCATTGTTTGACTTTGAGGTTTGTTTGCAGTAGATAGAAGAGGGCCTGTCAACATCATACCTTTCCCTAGGTAAACATGAATGCAGTCTGCTACATTCAAATCAGAGAGGCTGTGGAGTTTCACCATTCCCTTTCACTGTCGGGTCACAGCCACAATGATTTGGTTTTAAGTGCCTTTTCAAACTATATAATTTGCTTATCATTAAAAGTGTTTGATTACAAGGATGTATCAGGTTTATCTATTGTTTTGCTTTGTGTGTGGTCCAGCTATGTTTAAATTACTCAGTGACTTGTCTCAGTATTTGTATAGGCTTTTCAATATCTAGTACAGACACGTGAGCTCATTTGGTCCCACTTGTTGTTACTGTCCTGCTCTTGAGGACATGCAGCACATCTCTTGCCACATGATAATATTTTTAGAATTACTGCTGTGAGGGATATACTATCACAGCTAAACTAAAATACAGTGGTTATATTACAGGAGATAAAAAGTGAAATAATTACTTGAAAGTCTGTTTTAAACCCAGGCTATATGCTCAAACCCACAGAACTTTATTTTACTTTAATATTTCCATTTGACGAAATGGAGCGCAGCCATGAAAACACAGAGTCATGGGTTTGAATATTTCATTCAGTGTAAACATCATACTGCTTCAATGAAGCAGAGTTGGAACAAGCTAATACAAGATATACTTTATGTTGTACTGAGACAAGAGGGTCTTCCAACCTTAAAGTTATTTAACATAACTGTATGTGAAGAGGTTAAGGGAACTAGGAATTCATTCATAGACAGACAATGATAATGTTTGAAAATGTTTTGGCAGATTAATTGTTAATGGAAATAATCAGCCATAATATATTATAATGTAATATTATATTGATATAATATAATATGTGTGCTGTATATGGCAGTTTGTTTCCGTTATGATCACCTTTTTTGCATCCCCTGCACCATAAGGCTCCATCACTGATTTGGCTTCACCCCAGTATCAATCGCCACGTGCGACATGGCTCCGAGGACGTTCGTGCGTGGAATCCGTTTTTTGGAGACAACGCGTTAAAAAAACTAAAAAAACTCGTACTCGTGGCCCAATCTGACCAGCAGTGAATGGAGGCACGAATAGGATTTGCAGCGAGCAGCGGGGCGCTGGGTGTCGGTGACGCTCTATGGGAGTGGTCTGTAAAGGGAGGACCGCACCTCTGAGGCTCCGCCAATCCGAGAGAAAGCCGGCTTTCTCTGAAACCAGATGGCCGCTGATATATAGCTGGAAGACGCAGCTGATGCAACACTGGACGGAGATAACACAGACTGCACGTCAGAGCGCAGGATCAGCTCAAAGGAGGGAGCGGCATCTAATTTTATAAAGCAAATCAGACAGGACTTTTGGCTGCTTACAGTCCCGTACATTAACTGGTGAGTAAACTGTTTAGGTTATATTTCCCGTAGTAGACCGCTCAGATTTAAAAACCAAAATGTGTTTCAAACCAATGTTTTAACCTCATTTATCCCATATGTGCAATAATGTATTCAATGTGTCTATTGCGACCACGTGCTGCCTTTATTAACGGGCTGTTTTTTATTTCATTATAACGTGCTTTTTATAATAGGCCTAGGCTCTGCTCAACCGGTATTTCAGTTTCTGTGCTCATGTGGAGCATAGAAACTGAAAGACCCCTTCATGATTATATCTGGAACACAGTGTAACAGTGTATAGTGCATTAAGCTCAGGCAGTGTGCCACGACGGCTTCACTCCGGCGCACTGGCCTGGTTTCCATTGTCTGGATGGCTGACTGCGACTCACAGATCCCCATTAAGAAAATAATTATATCTACAATAGTATGCTCGTTGTTCTCACTCATTCAAAAAATGTGTCAAGCTCCGTAGACTGCTCACTAAAACCCTATAGTCCATGTGGAAAAGCAGCCACGCTAAATGGCGCTCAGCAACCCATCCATTAAGAAACTCAATGATAGACATTTCCACCATGGCGCGCCGCATCAGGTCCAAAAGGGGGAACAGCTCTGAGCAGCCCCCTGTTACGCAACTGGCTTACACGATGATGTGTGCGTTAAACATTGTTGGCACAACAGTGAACAGCACGTTGTGAGGAGAGCAAAGGGTCAAGCAGGATGGAACAGGAGCGCGCCGCATTTTTTGCGCAAAATAGTCTCCAACATTAAGTTTTACTGTTGATGCTTAATCTATGATCTCCCTGATAATAATAATACAGGTCTTGTATATTACATGCTTTTTTTTTTTTTTAACTTCAAATGAGAAGTCCTCCTATAAGGTGTTCAAGACAAAAGATCTATGAAGTGATTTCCAAAAAAAAAAAGGGGATTCCAAACATATTTCCAAATCCTGTCTTGTCTGATTGTGGACCTGATCTTGGCACTGCTCCTGTACGCCCTCTCTCTCTGATTGGCTCTCGTTGAAGGCAGGGCAGTATAAATACTCTTCAAGTCACTCTCCTCCTTCCTTTTTTGGGAAGCTCTCTGCACTGGTAAGTTCACGTATAAAATGATGCGTTGCGCAAAAGTCAAGGCGGCTCATTGATTAGCTTTTCATTAGATTAAACCTTCCGCGCTGTTAACGTCTTTAAATGATGGTACACTTCAGAGATCTGCTTTCAGTGTGCTGCCTTAATGTACCATCTGTTCTGTAGTCGTGTGCGTCTCTGAAAATGAAATGCACGTTGAAGTATATATCTGCAGTAAAGTTTTGTAAAAGTTGACAGACTGTGAGTGAAGTCGATTGAATGTTTGGCGTTGCTATGCGCTCGAGTGCTCCGTTGCGCCTCTTTGGAAACAATAGTATATCTTTTTTCATTTGAGTGTAGATTTGCCACTGTTGCGAGTTTCACCATTTTGCCACAGATAAATTCGAAATGGTTGTAAATGAAATCGTCGCCCTCAGTGCCAGATTCGTCGTCCACTCGTGTGTCTGTCTGCCTGTCTCCTGGCGCCTGAGGTCTGGAGAGGAGCCCAAATCTCTTGACACAGAACTCCATGGCTTGGCCAAAACGACAATGTACTGATAGAGGCCACCACATGATGGCAGTAAAAAAAATATAATATCTACATCTGTGGCTTTCAATAGATTGCTGGGGCTCCATTCACATACAATGAGAATTTTCCTATAAAGAAAAAAAACCTTGACACGCTGAATTTCGCTGATGCCTGTGGAATTTGACAGCCCAGATGTCTCCCAAAAATGTGAACCCATTCTTTTCCCCCTCAGGTACCAGCATGCCTGTCATCAGAACCCTCAGCAAGGTGGCCAAGCAGGCCCTGCTCAGCACCCCGGGGTGCGGCTGCCAGCCCCTAACAGTGGCTGTGCGCAACATCAGCTTCTCCCCTCGGCAGGTGACGTCTGACGCCAGCTTCCACTCCGTGTCCTTCTCAGAAACAGACCACCCCAAGGTGCTCATTACAGGTACGCAGCATCTGGTTTTTATATAGTTTACAACCTCTGGTAAACATAGTAGAGCATGAGCATTATTATCATGCATTGTAGTTAAAATGAGGATAATGAATTAAGTTGTGAGCTGGTTCAAAGTGAGCTCTGCAGGGATTCAAGACCAGCAGGATTTCTTACAAGTTTGGCGATGAAAGCAGAAAGGGATGACGGTTAAGTACAAAGTGTAGGCGGCAAATGCTGTGACCTTTTTTCTTATGGCCCACTTTCCTCCTTAGTTACTTCAGTCTCCATGGAAACCAGCACTGATGATTGTTAGCTGATTTAATGTGCGCAGTGTCCTCCAATGACACCCAGTGTTTTCTGTCTCTCTCCATGTAATGCAGGTGGCCTGGGTCAGCTCGGGGTGGGGCTCGCCAAATTGTTGAGGTAAGATTTCTCATTTGTCTGCGCACACATTACATGTCATTTTTCCCTGCAGCTGGCAAACGGCCAGTTGTCAAATACATCAAACAATGTGAGAACATTTCCTGGTGCATTTTTCAAGTTGTATAATGTCGCTTCACAGGAAGAGGTTTGGAAAAAACAACGTCATTCTGTCTGACATCAGGAAACCTCCAAGCAGCGTCTTCCACAGTGGTAAGTCAACTCGTATACTGTGTTAGAACTGAGTTCTGTAGTGTGAAACTCATTGGATTCAGACATACACAAGACAGCTTTTTGCAATGTTTAATTTTTACTCTCAAGACTGGCCAGAGTGCAGGTGGGTGTATCTGATTACATTACATTCATTTGGCAAATGCTTCTGTCCAAACGACTTACAATAAGTGCATTAAATCAAGGAACAAGATCGAGATGTTGTCAAAATGTGTAATAACATAACAAAATGTTTCATCACATCAGACAGCACAAGGTTGGGTTCCTCTGGTGAGTGTAGCTATGACTAATACCCTTCAAAAATTCAGGCATTTGGCAATAAGGATTGGGAATGTATCATAGCTTTATTGCCAAATAACATAACAGTGTTGGCAAATAAAGCCTGTCTAGTTCCTATTGTGTTATTCATTTATGCTCAAGAGGAAGTCACATTCTGTAAACAAAATTGAACCAGAATTTTCATTTTAAGGACATATGAGGAAACGATACACGCAACAGGAAAGAAACACACATTAACACAATAAGAGCTTGTTAATTGCTATTTTGAAAACTGCTTCCAAGAAAGGGGAAGGACAGATAAGCAGTCTGTTTATAAGCTAGGTGTTGGCCCTGAAACACAAGCAGAGTGTTGAACAAATAAGCATTTGCTGCTTCTGCTTAATAATGATGCAATAGATTCTAAATAAGCAGTTTATACAAGACGGATTGAACACTTGATTCATAAAATCTTCAATCATCTCTATCACCGTCAGGCCCCTTCATCTACTCGGACATCTTGGACTACAAGAACCTGCGGGAAATTGTGGTGAACAACCGCATCACTTGGCTGGTTCACTACAGCGCCCTCCTCAGTGCTGTCGGAGAGGCTAACGTGGCCCTGGCGCGCTCTGTTAACATCACTGGTAAGCCAATTAGTGACTTGCTAACTTCATCTTATTGGGTCTAAAGATTGAGTCTTACAGTCATCTTCCAACAATAACGTTCCCTTAAATGTAGGTGAAGTGTGGCGTGGTTCTTTGTCTGTTTCTTAGGGCTTCACAACATCTTGGACATTGCAGCGGAGCACGGCTTGCGTCTGTTTGTCCCTAGCACCATTGGTGCCTTCGGTCCCACTTCTCCCCGCAACCCCACGCCAGATCTCTGCGTGCAGAGACCTCGCACCATCTATGGTGTCTCCAAAGTCCATGCTGAGCTGATGGGAGAGGTTAGATCTCAGACCTTTTTCCTCTTGTCATTCCAAAACAAGACCTTTTTAAATTGTTGCATTTTTAAATGTAATATTTTATCAATAATTAATTCCTTTCTGTTCTTTGACAGTACTACCATCACCGTTATGGCCTGGACTTCCGCTGTCTCCGCTACCCAGGAATCATCTCGGCTGACTCCATGCCTGGAGGTGGCACAACAGGTGAGAGAGATGATATGCAGACCATATACAAGGTTTCAACTTTAATGGACGTCTATTCCTGTAACGCTCCTGCCATGTCACAAGTTTGTTATGTAACTGTAACTGACTTATTCAGAGAGTTGTCGTGACTTGTATTTTTAGGCTAGCTCTATCGCCATATTTTCACTTGTCTGAACAGCTACCACACCCTCCTCCACACCCACAATCTGTTATCAGTTTGGCTTTTCAGAGCTGCAGTATCATTACATATTTATTTTCAAATACTTCCACACTGTTGCACTTTTTTTCTTTTTAATTTTTTCTATAGTTGATCAGAAGGGTTTATTTCAAAATTAGTGTAATAATTTTTTTATTTCTGTCTCTGACCAGACTATGCCGTCCAGATCTTCCACGATGCAATCAAATCTGGCAAGTTTGAGTGCAACTTGAAATCCGACACGCGGCTGCCCATGATGTACATTGACGACTGCCTGCGTGCCACGCTGGAGGTGATGGAGGCGCCAGCTGACACGCTGAGCATGAGGACCTACAACATCAACGCCATGAGCTTCACCCCCGAGGAACTGGCCCAGGAGCTCCAGAAGCAGATGCCCGAGCTGGAGGTCACGTATGACGTTGACCATGTACGACAGGCTATTGGTAAGTCACCTTTTGGTTTGTTAAAGCGAGACTATGAAACGTTAGCTGAACACTGACTGCTGTGAGCACAACTGATGAATACAACACAAATACACATTGGATTTTCCTAAGATTCTTTGAGTCAGCCGCAATCATCCTTTGTTGTCGGCTAAAATGTAGTATAACAGACGTAGAGAAAAGTCAAAGTCAACAAACTGACTCAGTAATGTTAGTTAACACAGCAGTATCTATTTAAAGTTGGCTAACATTAGTCACCATAAGCTACTGGTCATACCAGACCAAGTAAGGCTGTAGCAGCAAAACCCCTGAGTGCATTAAACTGAGCAAGGGTGCCTTTTATTTCTCATGAATTGTACTTTTGATTTGCAAGATGAAGATTGTGTTTTTTCCTCTTTCAAAAGTTGCATAGTCTCACTTTAAGGTAAAGAGGCTATTGGCAAATACAGATCTGTAGTCCGTTAACTTAGTCAAGTTCTGGGGAGGAAGCTTTAATCAAATAAACTGATGCAGGCTGTAAATCAAAACCCAGCATGTTTAAAAAATAAATAATATAAAAAATGTAATTCTATGTCTCGCTTATCTGTTTCTTTCCAGCTGACAGTTGGCCAATGAACTTCGACGACTCCAACGCACGGAAGGACTGGGGCTGGAAGCACGACTACGATCTACCAGAGCTCGTCCAGACGATGCTTAACTTCTTTGGCGCCGAAACGCGCATGGCTCGTGCTAACTGAGAGGGCGCACGGCATCGGTCCAAGTATTCTTTGTACATAATGTAAAGACTGACCAAAGAGAATAGAGAAACATGGCCTGTACATAGTCGTTCTCACACTTCTCTATGTAAAATCAGAAGGGCTCTGCTTGCCTGGCACAAGGGTACCGTGTCTCCAGAATGTAAAGGTCAGTGTGGGCTAGACAATCCTCCCCCGCTCCCATCTTATCTACACCTGCTCTGCTCTCTTTCCACTTTTTCTCCTTGGAGATTTGGTGAGGAGCAGTCTGTTAGTGGAAGCAATATCAGGGATAACAACGTGGCCTGTGAAAACTTGTTTGGATGAAAAAGAAGATGACTTGCATGTTGATGAATTGAAATGTTTTCTTGGCAAAAATCTATGTAACAAACTGAGAATGTTGCATTGTGTATTTGTAAGCGTTTCTACCAGTTTTTCTCTGGAAATCCAAATCGGTCGGGGTTTTGTTTTCTGCTAAATTTCCAAGGATTGTTAAAATTCAGGTATTCAGGGCCTAAAGCTCCTGGGGCTTAAATCAAGTTAGCTTGGACTGAGGAGTGTAAAAATACACGAGTTGTTTCCTTTAATGCACTTTAGGCAGATTTCTAACTTTAAAATTACTGACAAGTAAATGAGCCTAATCACCTGCAGGGGACGATTTCTGATACAGTGCATCTGTATTTCGAGCAGTGCGGAGCGGTAATTCTTAAGATTTGTTCTTCTGTTTATTCCACAAAACATTATTTATTCTGTCTGTTGGTGTTAAACATGTGGGAGCTTCATCGAGTGAAAGCATTTCTTAACACTCTTGTTTCCTGTCCACTTTTATGTTATTTTATTTTTTTCCATCAACTCATGGGGATTCTTTTGACCCAAAAGGGAAATGTGACACTGTCTGCCACATTTACGTTTAGCCATGTTTGGTGGTATTTCAACAATTTGTTATAGCAATGCTGGAATTGTTTTCTATGTGAAAGTCCTAGCAAGTTCTGTCTGTTCTTTCAATCACACAAGCTTTGACAATAAAATCTTTTTCCACATACCTCTGCCTTTCTGTCATTTTCACACCTTCACAATATGAAGAGACAATTTAAACTCTAACAAGTTAATTTTCACTCACTTAGATAAACAAAACCTCAGGCAATGTTACCTCAGTTCGTACCCTCAGGGTGGTGGAGAACATGCCATGGCAAACATTTGAGTACAAAATGTTCTCACAGTCCAACTGTGAACACTTCACTCCTGGGAAAATTGATCTGTCTGTCTTTACTAAAAGAGTTTTAGATGTGTTAAATATTGATGGAATTCCTTTCGTTTTGGTTTAAAGCAATATAAAGGAGCCATTAGATGGATATTACTTACAGCATTACTGGCAGTGTGTAACCCACCACAGATAAGATGCACCAGAGCATGCATTTAACGATCTTGATGGGCGTAAAGCGTAAAGCTTTATATGCAGTGACATGCAGACTCACTCTCAACATGCAGATTTCAGATTCACCTCAAATTTGACCTTTATTGATCTTTTGGAATCGTCAGCAAAAAAAGAAACAAGATTGCATTTTCAGCATTTCTGAACAGGTTAAAACCAGAATTGTGTGGTTACAGAAATGAGAATGTTTCACTTCAACGTGCGAAGGTTTGAGCTTCTGCTGTGTGTGTAGCTAAGACCTGTAATATAATCCATAAATTAACTCTCTGTGTGACCAAAACAAAAGTGACACAAAGCATCAGATGACTTGGGGAAGAATCCAAGAGTTGGGATTTGCATATGTGGGAATTTGAGAAAACGCGTCCAGCTGTCAGGATACTGTTTTACACAACGCAAGCATGAACCCACTTTAGTTGTCTTTTTCCTTAACTGTGCAGTTGGAAATGTACCCTTGCTGAAACTTTTTTTTTTGTCTTATGCAATTTTACAGTTAGACAGGTGAAATTTGTGACTTCCTGTTTTGTGAATTTTGTGCAGCCTTAATTGATTGTTGTTTGATGACTGTTATTTTGCTGTCTTGCTATTTTTGTTCTGGCACGAGTGTAAAAAATGCAAGTTAATTACATTTTTAATTACATCACAATTTTGATACTGGCTGTGGATGATCAGTGAGTATGATTAACAATATTTATAGTGTATTTTGGGTAATTATGTTTATTATGTTTAATATTTAATACAAAATGAGTCACACATTCACAGCAAGCGCAGTGAAACAGCATGAACTTTCACAGAACTGTCTGATTTTGGTTCCCTTGCTCATATTTTCTCCACTGTGTGTGTGTGTCTAACTGATACAAGTATATACATTATTCCCAAAATTATTTAATACAGAGCAGTAGGGTTAATATTACAAGCAAGCATATATACTATAAGAAAATATCTGAGCCATAGTCTAGTCAGAAGGCACAAAAAAAACTAACCCACATGAGAAAAGTGTCCTCCTCAGCACATCAATAAATGCACTAAACTGAAGCTGCTGTATTTTCTTCTCCGAATGGGATCATAAACTGTAACCCTGACCACAGCAATGTCCTTCACTACATGCTTGATAGCCTCTCTTCAATAACTCTGTGTCAGTAATTGCAGCTGTTCCGGGTGACCTTGCTTGGTTTTGTTTTGTGCCGCAGAGAGAAAAGAGCACGGGGGGGCAGACTGAGTGCACCGAGAGATTCACTTCATTCAGATAAATTCAATGTTAAGCAAGGTGAGGTGCATTTCCAATTTGGTCTCAATCAGGAGCCGCTGAGACTGAAGAGCGTGCAGGCTTCAAACACTTCATGAGCTCTCGTCACTAATTAGCTCCTCTGTGAATGTGTACCAATAAAACTGCAGGTGTGCTCTCCGCTTGGAATGAAAATATCATAATTTTCTCATTACAAACCTCAACAAACCGTTAGAAATTGTATGCAGGCATTTTCACACATTCCTGTAACTCATGTAAGAATGATTTCACACTGTTCTCACATCCAGCAGAAGTTCTACAATTAATATTATCTTTGTTTTCCTAAGCTTTTGCAGCTTGTATAGGCAGGAACAAAACAATGTTAACACTTCGGGGAAATGAACTCTAAAGCACCTTTATTATACATACTAACTTGACTACAAAAGTACGTCCTGTTCCTTTGAATGCAAAATAGCAGCATTTTTTTGGTTTGAAAGATGAGATAACTAACAGGGAACCAAACAGGCCACACTATTTGTGTTTAAGTTACAGGTGCCTGTGATGGTAAAGTCCTGTTTAAATTATACTTTGTGTATAATTTCTGTTCTCCCTCATGTGAAGGATTGCAGTTCGTCTACCTTCAGGAGCTTGGTAGCAATGTGGAATTTCAAATGAAAATCAATATTTACATTGGATTTGCAATGTTCCAAATATAGCTCTAATTCAGTTTTCCTACCACTGGGAACAGAGTGTCTTTTCGCTGACATTTAGCTGCGAATGTGAGATGGTCTTAAAGAACCGAGAGTAGCCTGCTGTGGACTAATGCGTGACTGAAAAATCACCATACATACACGCACATGTGCAAGCAAAATCAATGCATCCGTGTAGACCTGTATCAGAATGTGACTGAACTAGGCTTTCCAAGAAAGGGCACTGGAGGTTGTTTTAAAACAGGCATGTGACAAGGCCTCTTTTTGTAAGTGTGTGTGTGTGTGTGTGCTTATTTTTCTTTCTCTATTAAGGGAAACCTTGCCTCTTGCGTAAGACGTCTCACTGGGTGTGCACACACTCTTGCAGGCCCACCTCCCACCGGCCAATCAGAGAGCTCCCTCGGTCGCCTGGGCCCCAGTGTTTTGTTCGTCATTGTGTAATAAGATTCAAACAGCGTGCAGCAGCTTACGTGGGGCCGAGGCAGAAAGTGAAGGGCGAGACATAAAGAAGGCTGCTGCTGGGAGGTGGGCCAAAGACACCATAACGCTCTGTGCCACAGCTGTTATTCCACATGGAGACCTGTTGCCATGGTAATAGAGCCCAAGACCCCACCACCACCACCACCACCACCACCCTCCTCCCACCCATTAGCCTCCAGAGAAATGTAAGGGCCTACTGTATATCAGTCCCTTATAGTTACAGTACAGTCTTGTGGCTGCGCTGTTCCTCATTTGTGACAATGTTTCACAATTAAAGACAGGAGTGACCGGTGATTCATCAAAAAGCAAAAATCTTCTGGCACCTATTATAGATTTCATGCTTTGAATGTCTTCTATTGTCTTATTGGGTTTTAATGTCTTTATGTTTTATGATTTTGATGCTGTAAAAAGAACTTCCTCCTGTGGGGCAATAAAGAACTGAACTTCTTCTTTCTTTCTATTTTTTTTTTTTTGTTTTGTTTAGGTTAAGGTTTTGCAAAGCATTTCATGTCGTTTTCAGTGCTCCAGTAGTCTGGAACAGGACTGATACTATGATGGTGAGAAAATCAATTTTGACTTGGGGATGATGGTCACACCACGATTCAATGATCCCTGAGCTATACATTTTGAATGAAGTGTTTGACCTGATCTGACCTTTACACTGCGGGTGCACAGTTTGAACGTGTGACCTTTGCATACTGAAGCATTTTTCTTATCCTTTTAAGTCAGGTCATAATAGCTGTTATGCACAGAGAATTCAAACAAAGAGACAAAAAACAGGAATGGCAAGATCAGTTACAGTGATACGCCAGAATATTATGAGCTCTTTTGTCAGCCTCTTTCTAGGACAATCTGATTGAGTCAAGTTGACAATATTCACTGATCCCTTTCAGGCTGTTACACAACCTCGCCTTAATCTCCGTGCTTGAGGTGATAATTTTAACCACAGTTTTGGGGTCAGATTAGAGCTTCACACAACTCAGCCTTGACCATTATAGAAACAAACTGATGTCTGACTCTGGAACAGCAGATGTGATGAGCTTGTTCACTTTAATCCCACGTCAAGCTATGCAATTAGGACAAGAGTCTGTGGCATACTGTAAGACTGTCTTACCTTATATAGTGCATGTTTCACTTTTACGCTAACCATAACTATTTATTTATAGTTTATTCATCAGTAAGTTATATAGTCAGTCTCTGATGTTGGAGATGGAGTGGGTGCCAATTTTCAGTACTTCATAAAATGGAAAACCGTAACTTTTTAATTCAAAGGCTGACACTCCAAACCAAAAAACAAAGTGATTAGGTTAAACATCTAAACTAAAAAGCTTAGGCAAGGATGGATTTAACATATTAGGGGCTTAAGTTGTGCTCAAAGTCTTTTCCTTTTTTTATTTGTTGATTAGACTTAGATTTAGTGGTGCTGTATGGTACATACTATATGTCGCTGTACTGACCAGCAACGCCAAGATAAAAAGAACGTGTGTTACTGAGACTAAATTGGTTTCAGTTTCTAAGAGAGGAACTCTGAACTAATAACACTGACGCACATTAATGTCATACATAAAACCTTTACAATCACGCTTTTACTGTTTCACTCTTTAATCACTTTTTAACATTCATTTCACATCACTTTTCCCTTTAAGAATTCAGATGGGAAAAAGGTTTCCTTAGTGACATAAACTTAGGACACTGGCTCCTTCCCAAGGCAAACAACTCCTGAAGGTGACCCAGATCAGCTTTTTTAAAATCTTTTTTTCTTTATTGTCTTGGGCATGATTTCAAAGAACTAAGCTACAGTCATCTTCTGGGACTATTTGGCATAAATAAATATGTTATGCACTTCTTGGCCTTAGTCACACAGGATTGTTTCCTTCTGAGAGGACTGATAAAAGTTCCCAGAAATCTTTAATAACCCATATGTAACTCAAGGACACTCAGTCCCAGCCACCACTTACAACTGCAAAGCAACGGCCCTGGAGTGCGCCATTGGAATGATTTTAGACTTTTACAGCACTTAATTGTAATCATTTGTTCCCCACTATCACACCCTAACAGCAACAGTAAGTGAGACCAAAGCAATTACCCAGTAACATCCTAGAAACTACCACGGACACTAGTCCACTAATGTTACTGTTGCTACTATTACTGCCCTTTATCTGGTAGCTATAGCTTTCTACTAATGCTTTGGTTGCTGGTTGTCTATTTTGGTTAGTATGTTGTCTCATACGTTGATGACAAGTTACTTAACAGGACTTTAATACTCATGTGAAATCCAGTTGGTACACATCTCAGCTGTTTACCTTGCAGTGGTTAAAGCTGCTGCCTTCAAGTGCTACTTGTAAGCTCCTGTTTCAGAATGAAAATGTTTTCTGTTGGCAGCAAAAGAAAAAAAAGTTAACAAATAAATAAAAGTATTTGGAGCTGTGTTCAGAGAAGACAAAATGATGCTTGTCTTCTTCTTTGTTCCCATAATTTAAAGCTATATATTGAGATGTTCATGATCGCTTGTGTTTGTGACATTTCTGTCAGTACAGGAAGCAGCTCCATACCAGAAACTGTTGCAATGTGAGTGCTTAGTGCATCCCATGCATCAGTAAAAACATTACGACACTGGCTGCAGACTGTAGCAAGAACGCGTTTGTGCAGTGCTTTGTTTATCTAATAACTAATAATTAAAATGTCTGTGTATAAATAAAGGAATACATTGCTGGCATTTTTGTTACTAGCCATGTTTTCTTCACACTGATAGCCTATATCAGCGTCAAACTCAGACCCAGTCTCAGTCGAGCTGCAGTTCTTGGATCCATTGAACCTGTGTGACCCAGAGCACGTAGCATGTTTTATGCTGCGTCTGTGTGGCTGTGGCGCCCTCTGTTGGCGACGACAATAACTAGCAGTGATACAAATAACATAACGACAATATCAATAGTTAAAACGGTAGACTAATTAATACACTTTCGTCCGTATGGGATATGACACACAGTAAATATTTTATAAGGATATGTTTACGACAGACAACCAGCGCGGTCACATATTGTCTTCAGGCATTTTCCGGGAACCCTACTCGACTTTCGCCAGGCCGTTTGAGGACCCCAGGATGTCCATGCTTGCTGAGCGTACGTAAATGTCTTCTACAGTTTTGGTCGATATTTCCTTTTTACTTTCAGTTTAACAACACGTGTGTGCATGTTTTGTGTTCGCAAACAAACGCCACCGCTAGCCGTGAGGATACTTTGCTCCGAAAACGTTCAGTGTTTCGTACTTGTTTAAGTGTTCGGCTAGCTAGCATTAGCATTGGCCGCAGCGGTCTGTAAACACGTGTTTTCTCTTGTAACCTGCCAGCAGCTCATTTTTTTAGCTGTCTGTATTGTCCCCAGTGGCCGAAGATGTTTTATTGATCTGCACTCACTCTGCTTCGATCCCCGTAACGTTGACGGCGGTCTGCCGCTGTGTTCACATGCACATGGCGCCTCGTGGTCCTGATTATTGTGTGGACTGGCTATCGGGGACATAGGGAGCCTGGTTCCACGTATTGCGATTTGCACGATTTCCGCTGGGGAAACCTGATTTCTCGATCAAGTACAAACGGCCCAATTGTAAGGTTTTAAAATGTGTGCGTTGAAATAACCGAGACGGCGGTGCGATGAGGCTGAATCAGAGATCCGCCTGTGTGTTAACAGCAGCACTGTTGTGTAATCACTGTTGTGGATCTCTGTCCAGCCCGGAGGAAGCAGAAGTGGTCTGTTGACCCCAGGAACAGCGCCTGGAGTAACGACGACTCCAAATTTGGCCAGAAGATGCTGGAGCGAATGGGTTGGTCCAAGGGCAAGGTGAGCGCTGTTTCAGGTTGGGTCGGCGGCGGGGATGTCTTCGGACACTGGCGGTGAATGGTGTCACATGTTGCGTCCTCTTCTCTTCTCGTGTTAAGGGCCTGGGCAGAAGTGAGCAAGGCTCCACAGACCACATCAAAGTAAAAGTTAAAAACAACAATTACGGTCTTGGAACCACTGCCAGCTATGAGGTGAGCACATTGAAATCATTTTGTTGCTCTGTTCATTTTTCTTTTTCTTATATAATTTGAACACGTCCTAAAAGCAAATAAGTCTATTTTTGAGTGATTTTCCAAGAGACCTTAAAGAGAATATGTAACCAGCAGACCATCGTAGTGATTGCATAACTCACAAGGTTATTTGTAGATGTATGTTTTAATGCATGGGAACAGGGCATTTTTTATGTGATGTGAGGGGGTGAATTTAAACTTGAACAACAGTTGTCATTTTTCTTGAGGAATATTGCAGTCCGTCTTTAAAATTACATTCAGGTCAGTACAGATTTGAATGACAGTCTTGCTACACAAATACTTACACTGGCCCCTTCTAACCTGATTTCAAAGCACCATAGTACTACTACGCCATTACAGTAATTTGGACAAAATAATAAATACACCCGTCGGTATAATGTAATAGAATTCAACAGCGTCCCAAACTTCAGCCTCCAGAATAACCATTCAGTTATAACAGTTTTGACAAAAACATAACTGAACATTGTAACCTTCATAATCTTTATTGCAGGATGGTTGTATTAGACTGCATTAGTTTTAGCTAGCTGCACCTAATTAACTGGAAACTGAATGTACAAATCATATTTATCTCCCGTATTACTTTTGAAATCGTCTGACATTATAAAGACCCTTTTTTTGGTTCTGTTGTGTTGAGATCTGCTGTGTTCACAGGACAACTGGATCGCCCACCAAGATGATTTCAATGAGCTTCTTGCTCAACTGAACAACTGCCATGGTCAAAACAACCAACATATCAGCACTGGTATGTACGAACAGCAGTCGACTCCATGGGGTGGCACTGTGTTGTTTTCAAAACAGTGTCACATGTTCTTCACAAACCAGTTATCCCTGTTACGTTAAAGAAAATGTCTTAATTCATGTCAGTATAAAACTAAAAACAAGATCCTAAAATTTGACTGCCCCTTGCATCACCACAGCTCACATAGTGTTTCCAAGCACTTCACTGTCCTCGGTTGTGTAAAAAAAAATGTTACTATTATTGGTTAATTAGATCTGGCCAAAGGATATTATATGTTCAGATATATTTGAAATTAATGTTGTATTTCTCCTTAATTGGTGGGCAGTGATAAATAAATAGTCCGTGCACTAAACATTTGTCACATATGACTCACACTGGCACTGCGTTCATTTATAATGTATTTTATTAATTGCTGTCTAGAGTTGATGCATGATGTGTACTTACTGTCAGTGTTACGCTTCCCAACACTGTGGCTCTGTCTCAAACTACACACGACTACACTAAATTACAGTGCAGCTTTTTCTGCTTGGTTGGTCCATCTCTTGGGCAGTAGAGGGTGCTGCACTGCAACATTTAGGAGAGAAAACATAAGGCTGCAGTCACTGTCATACAATGAACATCTTCATTATCACTGTTCTGGGAAACAAAGCACATATAGAACACTGTTATTTCTGAGTTGGTAAAGCGGTGCAATAATACTGAACATCATTTACAACATTGTAACTACATTTAACAATATTTATTTTCTTATATTTTCTTTATTGTCTATAGAACCTCTACCAGAGGAGCAGAAAGGATTCAGCTTGGAAGAGAAGTCCAAGACTTCCAGAAAGAGGGTCCATTACATGAAGTTCACTAAAGGTGGGTTCATCTTTTGGCAGCCGACAGTTTTTTACAGCAGCAGACAGAGAGCAGAGGGATCTTTTCTCATTCTCAACACTCATTACGTTGATCACCTGTAAAACTGTTTCTGTAGTATCATTACAAACTCAGCCAGACTGCATCAGCTGTTCATCATAGTCAAAAGTCTCCTCTGCCTTTTTTAAATAAAATTGTTTTAGGCTACCCATGTACTGATTTAAGCTCAGCACCTTTTTTTTTTTCCAACAACAACTCAAAAACTGTGCGCCTCTGCCTTTTTAGTTTTCCACCTTTCATACAGTCCACCCAGACAGACAGCCTCCTTTTCAACCCTGGTTGAGCCTTGTGCACTTGGCTCAGAACACAGATGCTGATCAGAGCTCTTGTCAGCCTGTGCTGGGTCAGTTGGCCCGGTCAGTGCTAGGGGAGGTTATTAATAACTCTTCCTTCTACTTTCATTACTCCTTTACACGTCAGGAAGTCAAGATTTGCTGGTCAAGGCCAGTACACTGATAGGCACGAGGAGGAATTTTGTGTTCAGGACCACTGGAGACCAAAATGAGTAACCACTAGCCCATATTTTACTGCTGAGTCGCTTTACTTGAGCATGGAGCATAGTTGAGTGATTACAGGCACAATTTCTCAATAAGATTGTCAGGGTATTCATTAATAATGGTGTTTTGTGTTGGACTAAACTTGCAATATGTAGCCAATATTAATTTACAACATTTTATTACAGTAATTCTGCAAGTCCCTTTGCAAGAAAGTAGTAGACATATTAACATGTGTTAAAGTTGTTAATCTATAATCATTTTTGTTATTGGGTTCAAATGTAGCTCATCAGGTCAGCATACATGGGAAAACAAAATATCTCAACTTTTGCCTCACCTGGAAGAGCCTTTTTATATTTTACGTCATTCAATAGCAACTTCCTTTTTCCTGTTTGGGGCATCTGGCATGTCCATTTGCCGCCCCCCCCCCCCCCCAAAAAACAACACCTCCCAGGGGCTGTGCGACCCATTAGATGACCCTGCCAGATAAAACGTGTCCTCGGTCTCTCCCCCAGACCCTCTCACCCTGTTTTCGTGATCTTAATTTGGCAGGAGCCAGAAAAAGACCATGTCCCTGATGAATGAGATGCACCGTGCAAGACATGAAGCACAGACATCAGGGGTGTGATGATGACTCTTTTCTTTTTTCTTGTTTTCGTCCGGATGCTCTCCTTCCTGCCTTCACTGAATTGATGTCGTACAACTCGGTATAACAGCGAATTTTTGCTCAAGTTGTAACTTTTCTGGCTCATGCAGAGGCACCTTTGCCTCAGTTGGTGGTCCATACTGCGAGTCAGCATTATGAATGCATTCATGCTGTCTCTAAATATCACTTCACATTGTTTAATGTTGCCACACAGCACCATTTACCATATTTGCTTTGGAAATTTGGATTTGTGACCGACTAAGGTGTTTTCTTGATGATGACCTATTATCTTGGCATTGTGAGAATGTAAGATGATATTTGCGTTTTGCACCAAAATGGTTTTAGTTAAACTTTTGTCAAAGATATCTTGAGTGTATCAAAATGTTAACTCTGTATTGTGTATCCCACTAAACCGTGAGCTTATTGAATTGCTACACTTCCACATCCACAGCTTCATTTGTCTCATCACTGGATATTTGTGTTGACTTTGAACTTGGGCCTCTTTTGTCGTCTTTTGTCGTCAACTAATGAAGTCTGATCCCGCAGGACTTTAAGTTCTAATCCATTTGATGAGATCCCTTCCGTTATCACCACCAGCTGTTTGTAAATGTCAGGGGAAGCTCAAGAGCAGGTAGCACCTGACGCTACAACTGTTTGTTATATTGAGACAGTTGACATCTACTCACTGTCAGAAAGCAGAGAGCAAGGCAATTTAGGCGACATGCAGGTGGAAATGTTTTCACTGGAATTCAATCTTAAGGCAGTTTGTGACTTTGCTGCCAGTAGACCTGTCAATTCAACTGTCTTCGGCAACACAACACCTCTTTAACCTGTTCCTTCTCAAAGAGGCGCAACCGTTGTTATGCAACTGAAGGGACGCTGGCACTACTTGTTTGTCCATAAACGACCCATAACATAACTGGAAACTTGAGAGTTGAGTGCTCCACCTGCCTTAAGTGGTCTGACAGGCATAAACATTCAGTGCACGTTTACTGTGAAACTGTTTAAATATTGGAAATATTGATGGTCCTCTCACAGCGGTATGCGACAGCTGTAGGAAGTCTTACTTTAATTATTTATCTATTATTTCTTTCTTTCTGTTAGTCTTCTGTTGACATTGCCTTACTGTGTCCAGCTTGTGGTCATGGATCGGCTTGAGCAAACCAAAGAGTTACCTGGCAACATATAACCTGCCACGCCTGTTTGCATGCTTCCACTGACTGCTCTGATGCCAGCTCCCCTCCCTGTGAAGCCGTTGCCAAGTTAAGGCTTAGTAATAGATTTAGTGTCGCTAAGCCTGTTACATGAGAGTTTGGAAAAAGTCAGGCCACTACTCTCATAGTTCTGTACAGAGATCATCTGTGAGCGGGCAAAGGTCAGCCGCTGAAGCTGCCGTTAAATACCTGATTTCTTATCCAGTCGGATAAAAAATATTTTAAGAGACTTTAAATCTATATTGTTTGCTTAGTCTATAACCAATTACTAAACTCAAATACTACTCTTTTCTAGTAATTTATTATTGATTGATTTCTCTTGATATTAAATCTGGAAAACTGCAAAAAATGTGGCCACAGCAGCATCTGAGAACCTTCCAAACATCTCCCTCTCTGTCTCAGTGCAGGTCTACTCCTTACTCTCCTGCTTTTTTGTCTTTTTATTTTTTTTATTTTTTTTTATTGATATCCTGCTCAGGCTGGTTCCCTCACTGCCAGCGCTAAGGATTGATGGCCTTTGTTTGTGGGGAAAGGCACCAAAATCTCCGCTGCTCAGGTCCGGGGCCCACAGCATAAACCAGTAACCCAGTTTTAATTGCTGCCTCCATCTATCACCTGTCACGGCAGCGAGGGTGGTTGATGCAGAATTTAACTACAGCTCTCGGTCCGTTGCTCTGTGTGGTTGGTTTTATCGCAGTCTTTGGGATTTTAGCAAAACACGTTCTTGCATGTCAGCCAGCATATGCGTCTGTAAACTGAAAGGCTTTGAGAAAACATGACAGACCATGTAAACTACAGTATATGAAGTTACTAAGTTGTGTTGTTCATGCGTTCCCCTAGAAACATCACATCTACTTCCAGTTCCATGTTTAATACCAGTAACATTGATATGACTGGATCTTATTTTGGTTTTTGGTAGTTTTTACATTTTTGATTAATCAAATGTTTGTATTTCTCTGTAAAGCCTCACTGATTTGTTGGTCTGGTTTTACTACTTATCTGTACTGACAGTTGTTTATTTTAACCGTGTCCTTGGAAACCAGCATGCATTCACATCACAAAGATGTTTCACTGCATGTTAGCAGTGGGAAAATCAGGGTTAAGCTCCTCTTTATCAGAACACTGTTAGTTGCACTTTCACCTGAAAAGCCTGAGAATTTCTGACAGGTACTTCCTCATCCAAACAGCACAAAGGTCACATTGGGCATAATTTTGCGTTTGACCCAAGTTCATGAGATGACAAACACCACAGGCCCCCCTCGTCATTTATTTTAGTTTTCAACATACTTTCTTGGTTTTACTTCTTAGACCTGCATGTGCAGTGACTTTCAAAGCCAAGAGTAGGGGAGATAGAGGTTTAAAAGCAATAAATAACCAAATGTTATCAGAGCCCCGCTGAAGGAAGAGGATGCAGCTGTACGAACAGGACCCGGGCTCGAGACAGACGACTGTGTGCTTCAGGAGTCTTTGAGGCCCGGCTTGAAAATGGGAATCCGGAGGCGTGGCGTGGCAGACCTTCTCGTTGGTTTATTTTTCTTTGCCGTTTTATCCCTGGAGCAAGACGCAAACCACGCAAACCTCCCCTTGCTTTACTCAAGAGACCACCTCCTCTTACCTTCAACCCCCTACACACACACACACACACACACACGCACACGCTTTCAACTGCAACCATTACAGGATGCCTAGGTAAAACAGTTGCCCTTAAGATGTCTGCATTTTAGATGTATCATTATTATTTTATTTTTAATATCTTAAGGGTGTGTGGGGATGTGTTGGGGAAAAAATGTGACTCTGAATTGTTTTTGATACATTTGCATAAGTAAAAGCCCACTGGTGTATGCCAGTGATGATTTTTTGTTTTGCGGATTGATAATTTCTGTTTCATTTTATCCTGTTGTTTATTAGCCTCGTTTATATGTAGCAGAATAATAGAGCCCAAAAAAGTTAGTTTAGTTTTTTTAAAGTAAGTTTTAATTTGCTATATGAAATTGAAAAGGTGTTTTTCTCCCCCCCCCCCACACACACACACTTTTAAGGAAAGGATCTGTCCTCCCGTACTGAAACAGACCTTAACTGTATCTTTGGGAAGAGAGGAAGATCTGCCAACGACCAAGAGCGGGTAAGAGACATCAGGATTATTTACATGATCCACAATTCAGGGAAAAAATCCTCTATTGCCTTAAAGTTCAATTTAGGCAGCAATTTCAAGTTTCCATCTAAAATATCTTTTTGTTTTTTTTTTATAAACAAACATTTTTTTAAAATCCCAAATCCCGCACACTGTTGATCACTTGTACTCCCTTCATAACTAAAGTTTGGTCATAAAACAACGTACACATAAAACACTCCAAATATTCCCCAAAGAAAGCAAGCAAACAAAAAGACACAGATTCAATCCAACATGAAACACGGACACGCAGAAACACAAAACAAATTAAACAAACTATAAACAGCATATAAAACAAACTTGTGAATCTAACAAGGATGACACAGGAGAAAAAGTAAGATCAAAGTTAAACCTATTTCCATAGTGAGTTCCAGTGATCGACGGTGTGCGGGATTTGTTTGGGTCTTTCACAGTCAGAGTTTCTGAAACACCTGTCTGTAGTACTTTCTTGTGTAGTAAGTATATCCACAATAGGAAATATGATCATGACTAATACCTATAATATATGATTATATTCATTAGATCCAGTCAGTCAGTCTTATCGTGTCAAAGCGCACTATATCCAGTTACAATAGATCTGTAGAGAATATTCCTAATCCAAAGTATAAACGAGTCTCTTTACAGTGAAACAGTAGTTTTCTAAACTGAGAGGGCAGGCCTCTGATCTTCCTTAACCCAGTCAATGTCAAGTGTGCACTGGGGGAGGAGGTGGCGTACCTCTGGCCGGGTGGCTCGAGTTTATCAGCCTCTGTCTTGGTAATTAAGGATGACCACTGGTGCTGATGCCTCCATCAGTTGCTGCAGTATCATGTGATCCTTCTGCTTCTGCAGGGCCCAGCTCCTGAGCAGCCTGTGGCCCTAGATTAGCCATGTCACAGCGTACAGCTTTAACACCGCCAACAGGCCACTGATGCCGTCAAGAGCATCTAAATCCAGTTAAAGGATTTGCACTCATACCCCCTACTCCTCTCTTCGCACTCCCTCTCTTCTCTACTTCTGTCTTGGAGCGCTCACATCAGGTAGTTATAATGCCTGCAGGCATTATTAAAGGCAAATCAAAATTGGGGTGAGGTGGGCAGAAATCTGAAATGATGATGCTTGCAAAAAAAGTTCTCTTTTTGCTCTTGGCATTGGTGGTTGGTCACTTCAAACGTCACTTTGCCATTTGGCGTTTTGCTGGCTCTCATGCTTTTGAAATGTAGCTCAAAGGCTCAGACAGGTGCAAGTTGCATTTCAGGCCCAGTAAGTTCCTTTGGCTTATCAAAAACAAAACCGTGCTGCTTATTAAATTAAGCTGTGTTTGGTCTCTTCCATTTCTATGGTCTTTCTAATTAGAAAATGGGCTGCCTTGGAATGAGAAAACAGTGATTGAGTTATTGTTATTGTCAGAAAGTAAACATAAAAATTAAACACAAGTATCTGCTACCTATTTAACTTATTTATAACATTTATTACAGGGACTATAATTTTGTCCCACCACCCAGTATCTGCCTCAATCAGCTGACAATACTGCCAAATAAAATCATCACGTTAAATAAGTATATTGCATATTTAAAATCACAATAATCCCACCAGTGAGATTTGTGAAGACAGTTTTAGACATTAGATGTTTTGGATGCTAACAGATGTTAATACATTTTTTCTGGTTTTTCATGAACATTAACTGTCATAAAGACATGAGAAGTGACACAAGCAGACACACAACTTCTATGTATTTTAATGTGAATGAATAAATCTTCATTTAATAAACTGGTATTTTTGGTGTCACAAGTTCTGCTGACCTCATACCGAGCCAGAAGGACAATGACAAATGTAGCTTTTGGACACAGGAAAGCCTCTTGCTGGCTTCCTCCGTTTATCTCAAGCATTTAGCTTGAAGAAATTGGCATCTTAAAATCCATAAATTGCACGAGAAAAACCTTCTCTATTCCCCTGCAGGTGCCGAGCCATAACATCACAATGGCTGCTGCTCCCTAGCTGATTAACATTGGAAATGCAAGCAATACACACCATCATTTTCTCCCTAATCGTTTGGTTATGGGTTGTTATTTTTCAGCCAGGAGGGACACCATTGACCATATCGAAAACACCGAACACAATTACAATGGCTTCCCATGAGGCCTTGTGTTGAAGCCCAGCAACATCTGAGGTTGCTGGGAAGAGGTAAAGAGGGTGATGGACCAATCAAGCTCAAGGCATTGTGCAGGATCTCCTGTGAGTGTGTCCGTGACCCTCTGTGCACCCTGATCTGTGCTTACAGTACTGTTAGAGCACAAAATACGCTCTACAATATACACACATGCAATAATCTCAATACCCCAAAAATATGTATTCCTAAGCATTGACTATATCAATTAGGAGCATTGGTTTAGTGGTGGAGTTGATTTGCAGGGGTTTGCACACGCAGCCACCAGTCACATTATCACATATCTGCATCCTGACAAGGTGAGGCGACCAAATCTGGATCAGCTCCTCCAGAACGGTCCTCCTTCCCGCTCATGAATCTTCCAGCACTTCACCCACCACCCACTGCTGTCTCTTCAGCCTCCCTTCCACCAGTCCCCCACTGCTGGGGTTTTCCTTCCTCCCGCAGTGATGTGCTTCCTGCTCGCCTCTTATCGCTGCTCACAACGCTCCCTGAAATACAGGCAGGCAGACACACACATACGCGCACACACTCGGCTGTCCCACATGCCTCTGTTCATCAAAAGTAGCACTGGATGTGTTGAAAAGTCCATATGAGCACATGGGACAGATTATTAACCCCTTCATATTAATTGGTTGCACACAGGTAGCCACTAAGTCTCATCCATTATTGTGTTTCACCTGAACTACTGTTCTTTAAATTATGTTTAGTTGTAAACCTTCTGTATTGACAGTAGAGCTGTGTTGAAAAAAAAAAAATCCCCCCTTTTTTTAAAGTTTGAAACATTTTAATGCATTTTGTATAAAAATGTCTTTTTAAGTTGAAACTAACATGTAGGAAGCATTAGGAACAAAGACCATTTAAGACCACAGTACAGTAGCTGTGTGACACAAAAACATAAAAACTCCAGGTCCGACCACTCCGTATGCTTAAAATAAAATAAAGAGCATTTATTGAGAAAAGTTCACTGATTTTGATCATCAGATATCTGATCAAAGAATAATTAAACAAGGCTAAACAAGCATGTCGATGTCAGCTTGGGATACTTTTTAATCATCAATGCTAATGACCCATTTCAAAAATGAATTCAAAGTGAATTGAGGTTTAATACCCAGCCGCCCTACTTATAAATGAAAGATTGAGTGTTGAGTACTAAAGTATAACGAGCATATCAAATCATATCTTATCTTCCTCGGGATGTATGACAGAGCAGGGATTTTAAGCACTAACGTATATATCATCTATTTAGAACACACACAAACATACAACATGCAACTGACCTGCCATAAAGTCTACTGTTATGACCTAAGCCTATAATGTTCAGGGTTGTTTTTTTTTTGTTTGTTTTTTTGACACTGGACTGTGTTTTAATATTTTGCCCTTCTCAAATAGGCAGGACAAAAAATTAGAAACACTTCTCAATATATATATAGTGCAATATAATGCTACCTATGGCCTCACATAATTGAATTTACAAATTTCCAACAATGTCAGCATAAACTGAGCATTATAAACTTTGTAAAGGTAGAATTTATGGCAGAGCTGTTGTATTTAGTTGCTATAGATTTTACAGGTGTACCTAATAAAGTGGCCACTGAATATACATACCTGAATTATAAGTTTATTACACTTGTGCAAAATGACTTGTTAAACAGACTATTAAGTACAAGTTAAATGGACGACCACCATTTCACCCACAACCTCATTCCACCGTGCCGTGTAGCCACCTGAAAATGTATGCTTAAAACCATTATTTACACTCCCTGACCAGTGAGGGTTATCAAGTTGTGGTGGAGCACCTGTCCATCTACATGGCTCTCTGTTATCCATCACCCACCCCACGCTCGCGAGCCCCCTCCATCTCCTGCCTCCTCTTGTGCCCCTCAACACAATTACTCACAGCATGACAAACGACAGGCTCTCTCTGCCGAGATATCAAAAAGCCCCGGCCACTTCTAAATGAAGGCACTTTGGCAGCCCTGTGCTCCCCGTGCTTATCGGCGGGCGAGCAGTGCCCCTGGCCGTCCTGCGTCCCCCTCTCATTCCCCCTCCTTCTCCACCACTGTGCCCTCCTCAGGGGGTTTAGTTAGGGGAGCCACATGGAGGGCCAGCCCGGCTTGATTTATCTCCCTTGCCCCTCTGCCCGGCCACTCAGGCAGACCGAAAGAGCCGACGAGGCTCCAACGGGCCTCAGCTCGAAAGCCCGGCATTAGCTGAAATAAACCATTCTGCCGCCCAGTGAAAAATGTCCTCTGATTGGCTAATTAATCAGTCAAAGGGGAGCGACGCGGCTTGTGACTTGAGGGACCCAAGCGGGCGACCGCAGAGGGCCTGCTGATAAATAGACTCCCCGCCGATTCATACATCAACAAAAGTTAGTCATTTTTTAAAGCCGCCAGCTCAGATGAAAGGTGGAAACGAGCCATAGTTTTATTTTTCCACCTACATTTCCTTCTACATTTCTTTTTTTGGGGGTGTGTGTTTTTAAAAAGACAAAATTCAGTTTTGTCTTTTTGTTGTTGTCGTTTTTTCTTACTTTTAAAGCTGCATTAACAAAACAAACGTAATTTATATATTATGACTGTAAAATGGCCATGCCTTAGATACTGACATTTATACTTTGTCAATGTAATAAATGTTAAAATAAAATTAGATTTTAATATTGTTGTCTTCCAGATATTGAGTTTGTGAAGAAGAAATTTATTATATAATTTTACTTCAGCATAATGCAATCACTGAGTTGAATTTTCAGTTTACTGATTTAGCCTCTTAATCAGCACAGTAAAAAATAACATTCATATATATAATGAATTAAATTTTACAATCGATTTAAGAGATGCGAGATTTCACTATTGGAAACATCAATGTTGTTACAATATCGACCCGTTCATTAGTTCTATACTCCTTAAAAATGTCGGGGAAGAAAAATGGTTTGGTAGAAGGCTTGTTTTGACGTCTGAACCTTCCAGTCAGACAGTCGGTATGGCGCACCCTGCTCTCGGGTCAGCCTGACCCCTGCGGCCTCTCCCACTCCCACTCCTGCTCAGGCACAAAGGGCTGAGGATCGAGCGTCATCGGGTGGCACCTGTTGCAAGTTTTTCCTGCCCACGCGTCGTCCACATGAAGGATCGCACGTCAGCGGGGGCTCCCCCGATACCACCATCTTAAGCAATATGGGACAGGGGCGGCGCAGGCTGGGGGCTCGAGCGTTTGGCAGATGTGTCGGCAAGGCGCCAGGGAGCCGATGGGCGGAGTCGAGCAGTGAAACTTTGCTGACAGCGCAGAAGCAAAATGTCTTTTCGGTACAGAAATTGTCTGCAACTCTAGTTCGGGGTTCACAGGTTGCTACAAAGGCCTGTGAACAGTGGAGTGAGGTAGTGTTGAATTGTTATTTTGAAAGTGTGTCAAAATTATTAGTAATTGGGCTGATTGTTATAGATAAGGCATAAATTGTTCCATTAACATGTATTTAGTTACTACAATCATTTAAGACTAAGACATCTTTTTTTATTTTAGCTTGACTTCATGCAAGTAAGCAGACTGTAAACTGTTTTATTTCTGTCTTCCGTTACTGTTATTTTAAAGCTCTTTATTTTTCTACATGTTGACTTCCATCAGTGGGATGTCAACTAATAGACTGGCTTAAATGGCTTCATACGTGGCTAGTACACATTTTATTTAAGCATTTGTTTATATCAAGCAGTTTTATTGTTAACTTATATCCTTCACAGGGTTAACTGTCTGTCCCTAATAAGATTATTCTTTACTTACTGCAGAGCTCCACCGCATTATATAATTTATAGTATAAATAAAAATATGGCACCAAAGCAGAGAATTTCTTTTTGGCTCCGTTGTCCTTCAACATACAGTACTGATCTGTTGAAAGGGGATGCCGGTGTAAACGTGCGTTGTCGCAGTGTGTTTGCCGCACTTTGAATGGGCCAGTGCATTCACGCAGGGTGCCGGGCTTATTGTGAAGCCGAGGAGCTCTAATTCATTCTCAGATAACATCTAATTGCCTCAAGCAAAAGCTCTCCCTTTCTTGAGCATGTTTGTTGACAGGCGGCCCTTTTGCTTCTACCGCCGAAAATATCTAGACCCGCCAAGTAACCCCCCCCCCCCAGCAAAGACACACACGCACCAACATATTTACCACCTACCTCCCTGGCAGTTCTGTGGACTGCTCCCTCCTGGCCATACCAGCTCGCTGACACTTACAGATTAGCGCAGGACAAAAAAGAAAAGGAGGGCGTCCGTCTCTTAGTTACGGGCTTAAACTAGAATACATGGGGCCAGGGTAATTACCGCCTGGTGAAGCTAACCGCCCAAAGATTTCCAGCCCTCTCGGCTGTTTACAGCCACCGACTACCGTTTAATCACTGACTCTTTAATCTAATAAATCACAGCTGGGGAAAATAATCACTGTATCTTCCCTCTCTGGGGTTTGGGTGGAGTGACCCTATGCTCTTGAGGGGGGTATTGTCGGCAAGCGTTTGCAATGTTGAACAAGCACAGGGCAGTCATGCTGCATGCATAATGTTGTCTTCATTTGTTACTTATGATAAACGTTCTCGCACCAGGCACAAAGTGCAATTTTTCAAAAAACCAATTTTTTTGTGTTTTGTCTTAACTACACACAGAAAGTATGCCTTTAGCAAAAGTATTGTTTTGTGGAAGCTTCCATGTGTGGCATTTAATGAACTTGCGGTACATGATTTTATGGTTTCTAACTTTGTTACTCTTGTGTAACATAAATATTATTTCTGCAGAAGACAAAGATAAATATTAGTATCACTTTAGAGGCAGTGACATTACTTAAAAAATATTGATGGTCAACCGAAGGGTTTGCTTATTTACCAGGGAATAAGGTATCAACCTGTTTTTCTGTCCGCCCACATCAGGCTCATGAAGGATGGGCTGCTGGACTTGTGTGCTCATCAGGGAGAGACAGCTGGCTAATCAGGGTCTGATCCATAGACCTTGAGTATTGCCAAATTTATTATTGTGGCAGGACAATGAGGGCACACTCATGCAATTACAGACCCAACCAATATTGGCTAGAAATTATTGAAAAAAAAAAGAACAGCAAGTAATGCAAACAGGCAGTTTTTAAGAAAATAAATGGGCAACTGCAGCTTTGTCAAATGCTAATGAACATGTGAGCCAGAAGGTGACTTTATACCCCTGAATAGCTGATTGGTAAGACGTAACTCTTAATATTTACCTGTTTTAATAACTTTTAGTGAATCTAAAGCAAGCAAATCTCCGAACCTTGCGTTTGAGTCTCATCCGGTTTTACACTTGCATGAGGTTTAGATTTTTCATGATTTTTCTATTATTTTTAAACCTTATACCCGCACCTTGAAGGACTTGAAGGACTGGTAGTGCATGGGAACGCTGATCTCGTTCCTGTTTGTTTCGCAGCTACCATGAAATGGTCAATTTAAAAATACAGTCAACAAGACCTAACACCTCTGTTTAATCTGGTTTGGGTATTAGTGAGGTTTTAATATGAAATGTTAATGAATAAATTGTTATTTGACTTTCTTTTCACTTAGATGGTTAACCAGAAAAGTAATGTGTTGCATGTCAGTTGGGTTATGCATAAAAACGTCCCAATACTGCAGACAGTTAGATGCCCCAGTTTACACCCATTTTGTAAGCAACCACATGGTTTTATCTGCACATCAGGGAAACGGGGTGCCAGAATACCAATGCTTTCTGCACATTTTACAGGACCTCTGTGTTCATGATAACAATTGGATGGTGTGTGATTAGGAAGTGCTTGATTGGTAATGCTTTGAATTAAGGCCAGAACTAACCAATGTGTGTTCATCATTGTTTAATCAAATTCATTTTTTTGGTTAGTAAGTTGAATGTCGAAAATCATGACTAATGTTCATTCTGACATGTCTTGACATGATGCCTTGAAATTCCTTATTTTCTAACGCTTCAAAAACAAACTTTTATTGATCCCACAGTGGGGAAAGTTCACCGTTACAGCAGCTCAAAAAAGAGATAAAACAACAATTAAAGAGAGAGAGGATGACGAGGATGATTGGATTGGAATTGAGTCAGAGCAAAGAATTTATCCTCACATTTGAAATCACAATTGATGTTGAGCCAGATGGTGCCCACATATTAGCCTTCAGTATGGCAACTACAAATATTAGGAATGTCCTGTGCTGATCTGCAGGATCAGGATAAGGACCAATCTGGGCATCTAATGGACCGCATTGTCCATTTACAGTGCTTTGTAATGACCCATTGCGCTACAGACTTCAGCCAGTTGTCAACAAATCTCCATTGCACACTGTTACTCATTGGAACAGTTTGCTGATGCTCAGCATTGCAAGTGATTGGGTTGTGGAATTACAGATAAATTAACAGCAGCCAACAGTTTCAGTTAATGACATCCACACCGACTATGAGCATCCACAAGTGGTGCAAACTGAGGGATTTAATTTTGCTGTAGGTTAAAATCCTGTCCAAACCCTCCATACTGGCACTCTACAGATAATAAATAAAACTCTCTAAAAATACTAAAGGAAACCACCAAAGGGCTATATTTACTAAATGCAGAGCCATTCAACTGTCACAAAAACCTGAATTGTTTTGCTGATTTACCATGTAGGTAAACCTGCTTTTGTGTACTCTAGTACTTAATTGTACACTCCGAAAACAATTAAAAGAAATATTGGATTGGGCTCTGTATTAGCAAAGACTCCAAAGGCCTTGGATTGGGATCAAAAAACTTAATTAGGACATCCCTAAAAGTATTGATTTTGGAAATGTATTCTCTCTTTAGAAATAAAGACATATTTGCTTTGCTTGCTCACTAAAGGTTTCAGATCTAGTCAGTCGGCAATTAATTGAATAAAGTTTTGAGTTTGAATTGAATTTCTCTGCTGATCTTTTTGGGTCAAAAAAGTTTCACATGCACTCTAGTGAACCTTTCCCACCATCCCTCTGCTGGCTCGATTGACTCTCCTCCTGAATATGTTGGCCTCAGTATCTTGGCACCTTGGCACATGTCTCCCCGTTGGCTTTCCATCAGCTACATTAGCAGGGACAGATAGAACTGGAGTGTCTTGAAGGAGGCGTCCTGTTGAATGTCTTCCCACCCTCTCCTTTTCTCTGGGACCCTCTGCGGGCCCTCCCTGTGTTCCCTGCCCAGCCCCAGCCCCCGCCAGGGGAGAGAGGGGAGCAGGAAGGGCCCGATAGCCAGCCAGACCGCTCCTCTGCCGAAGGAGCCTTATCTCAGAACTGCACACAGTGCACTGAGCGCATCCTTTTCCTGGGGTTCTGGGTCGGGGAGGAGGAGGTGGAGGAGGAAGAGGAGGAGGAGTAGACACGGCTGGATATAGGTGTGTTCTCCAACCCTCCACTCCTCAACTCCACTGTGTTGTAGCCTGGGACTGCCTTTTTCAGTCATTCTTCTCTGGTTCCAGCAATTATGTAAACTGATTTTCTAAATTATGAATTGGTTGTGTTCCTTCTTGAGCTGTAGGTCTTAGTTTCAGGCAAATCCCCTATAAAGTGCACTTACTATTCTGGGAAATAAACTTTGCTCTTCAAAATATGGTTTAGTGTTTAAATAGTAAAACATTTAAGTTGGGTCAAAAACAGTGTTTCTCTTTAAGGATCAGCATTACAAGAAAATAAAAATCTAAACCATTATGGCATTATTATCTTACAGCATGAGAGTTTTACTTACCTCAGTAACAATTCAGGAATGGAAATTAGTACTGCAGTAATTGTGTTTAATACTACGTTTAATAAAAAACAACCATTAAAACATTTTCAAGTTCTTAAAGAAGAAAGTGTCACTTGTCTTGAAGAAAAGCAAAGTCACTAAGAAAGATTTATTTTTGTTTTATGTATTAATACTGCATCTTCATGATAATTTTCTTGAGGAAATGAAGCAGCATTAAATATTGATACTGCCATGCCTACATTTTGATATTATATTATAAATTCATAAAATGGCTTTTTGTGATTGCTGTATTTTGAGACTAAAATATTTTATCATGGAGCTTGTGTCAGGAGACGTGTATTCTGGTCAGAGGGTATCGTCTCACGCCTGCTGTAGACTATAAGCTATGGCACTCACACAGAAATGGTGACTGATAACAGGTCAGTGAAAACGACACACACCTGGAAATAGGGAAACAAGATCTCAAACATTACTGCCGAGTTGTTTCTTAGTAACATGTTGCCCTCAACACAAAAATCTCCAGGGCTGCCAGTAATGCTGACTGGACCTGTAGGTTTACATCCATACTGTACGTGTGTGTGTGTGTGTTTGTATCCAGCCTGTGCTCAGCACAGCACTTTCCCTCCTGTCGGATCAGGGTCTAATGGAGATCCCCAGGCAGTGAGGACGAACCACAAACCAAGTTCCAGCCACTTCCCCTGATGAAGGAGATGTTCCTCTCTCAGTCACTCTCCTCTCCTTTTTCCCTCGCTCATTCACCCTCTCCCTCTCTTGAGAGTAATTTCACAGGCAGTTCTAAAGTGGCCCCCAGCCATCTTCCCAAATCCCAGTTACATGTTGTTTGGCGCTGTCAGCTCTAAGCCCCATCTACACTCTCCCAAGCAGAGAGGATGCCATTGTGCAGTAACAGGGAGTATAGATTTTCTCTGGGAAATGGGAAAGTTTTGTTTAATGGTAGCTCACCTGAAGGGCCTTATCCCCCTTGTTAGAAGTTGGGGTTCTTTCTAGTCGAGGTCTTAGGTGGCGGAAAACTTTGTAGCCCGTTTGAACACCTGCCTTGTCATTTAGCCTCAATCATGTGCCTCATGACTGTGTGGGACGTAGTCCAGGCAACAGAATATGCGGTAACTCATGTAATACTCAAGTATGTTATACTTGATCAAATCCTGATTTTACATGCAGAATTTATCACAAAAACAATGGTTGTCCTCTTATGGAAATATATTGACTATGAAGAGCCTTTTAGTGGGTTAAGACTGATAGCTTGTAGGGTTTCACTGAAGTCCCTGGTGGCTAGTTTAAAAGAAATGACACTTTTGGTATATCTAGATAAATATAGATACAGTATACTCCAAGGCCCCGAGAAAGCCCAGTGCCTATGTAGTAATGTCACTCTGTATTTCAGTCTCTTTAGGTCCCACAAGACCTGTTCGGATCTACATCCACATTGTTTTACTGGCCCATCAGTTAGCTTGTCTATCTCAATCAGTGTTGAGGGTTAAAGTAGTGTAATCTGAATGTAAAAGCTTAACGGCCAAAACATGAGGTGACTCGGCACAACACGGTGTTTTCAATTCATCTCTAATCTGTAGGATTTGAAAAATGCCGTCCACTTCAGCGTCTCTGAGGTAATACACAGAGCGGCAGTATTGTTTAGTGCGATTCTCGGGAGGAGCTTCTGTATTCTTTCGGACAAATCATTATGCATTGAGTAGGCCATTAGGAAAATGAAGACAAATGGGTCGCAGGGGTGAGGTGACAAATTGTTCATGCTGTAGAGTTGAAATCTAGACCATGTTGTACCTCACAGTTGTAAAGTTGGCGCTGGTTAATAATGCAGCCTAAAGGTTGGCGATGAGTTGGTGACTCGTGTCCCCAGATTGGAGACAGTTTAACCACATCAAATGTATGAGTACTGCTCTTTCCCCCTTTTTAACAGCTATT
This sequence comes from Macquaria australasica, assembly GCA_005408345.1. Lineage (NCBI taxonomy): Eukaryota > Metazoa > Chordata > Actinopteri > Centrarchiformes > Percichthyidae > Macquaria > Macquaria australasica. The sequence continues at coordinate 1,453,507 of SEMN01000040.1, read as the reverse complement.
ACTATTCGACAGTGTGTCTTTTAGCAAAGGGATCACCTCCTGACTGCCTTACTGGAATCAGTAAAAGTTTTTTTTTTCTTTACTTTTTTTGCTTTGAGCAGCTTCCACTTTGATCACAAAATGGGTCATTCTCTGACAAAAAAAAATCTGTGAATCTGATGTTGCTTATTGGCAGACACGCATAGAGGAGGTACGCAATTTAACAAACACCTGCCTGAAGATGCTGTATGTCATCTTTCGCAATCTTTGAACAATTATGTAATGTTGCAGGGGAAAAGTCCCATATATCGAAATCAAGACGACATGTGCCAAACACCAGGAATGATCATGTATTCTGTGAATTCTCGGCTGAGTTGCCTGAAAGATATTTAAAATATGTGGCTAAACAACTCTACAAAATCCAGTTCTGGTTGCCTGGTGGTCATATCATATGACTGTAATCTCCCTCGTTAAGTTCCAGCTGGGGATCTTTGTTGCATATCATACCCTCTCTTGCTCCCTACGTTTCCTGTCTGCAAAAAGCTATTAACTGCACAGTTATTGTTGTTTACCATTCAATGGTTTCCCAAAAGCACTAAATATTGAAGGTATGAACTGTGGTCAGTTTTCATTTTTGTGAATTGTGAATTTATTTCCGAAAGTTAATATTTGATGTCAAAGCAAAATCAGGCGCATGTACTATTGTTTCACACTAGAATGCTTTACTAGTGAGGAGCCGTCACAGAGAGATGGTAAGGAGCTGACCATGCAAGGACACACAGCTGGATGTGTGGAGCTACGTAGTGTTGAAGATGATGTGTGGCGATTAGGTCCGCGATGCTTATTTTAAGGTGATCCTTTAACACCTATTGTTACATCAACATCCTATTTTGGGCTCTTTTCACTCACCAAAATCTGCCTGGTTAATCTCTGCACGATGATTGACGATCACTTAAGCTCCTCGGTCCACCATTGTGTGCTGTCTATTTCTGTGTGGATTCTCTAAATGCTGCATTATATCCTAACTCTGTCTTCTCATTTGTGTATTTTTTGGTCTAGGAGCAGAGCAACAGCAGTGATTCTCAGGGTGAGACGGAGGAGATTTTTACTCCTGCTACTTCTGAACTGGACACAGAGTCCATCACCAAGACTGTGAAAAGTACTCTCAATATGCAGGAGTATTTTGCACAGCGAATGGCTCAGTTGAAGAAGGCTCGTGGACAGGCCCCGAGTACAGCACCCTCAGTGGAGGCAGAGGTCAACGAGACGTCGGGTCCATCCGAGGAACCCAGCAATGACAACTCAGAAGGGCCCAAAAAGAAGAAGAAGAAGAAGAAGAGCAAAAAGTCAGCAGATGAGCTGGAAGTGGCAGAAGAGAACAGTACCGCTCTCATCGTAATAGAGGACGATGAGGACCAACAGCAGGAACGTCTGGGGAAGAAGAAGAAAAAGAGGAAAATTGTCGAAAACGAAGGAGCTACAAATGAGAACTGTAGCGCCACCTCTGGTGTGGAGCAGAACTGCGAGGAGCTGCCTCCATCCAAGAAGAAGAAGCAGCAGCTTAAAAAACACAATAAGGAAACTGAGCTATTAAATAGACACGGGCCAACTGAGGACCACACTGTAGAATCTGAGGTTGTTTACAAAAAGAAGAAGAAACAGCGAGAGGAGGTGGACGATGTATTAATAGAGGAGAAGGAGGAGCTGGTGGAGAAGAAATCCAAAAAGGACAAGAAAAAAAAAAAGAAACATCAAGAATAGCGTGGAATTAATAGAATTGGCCTCCACTTCCACCAGTCCTTTAGGCTTCAGGGGGACTCACGTTATCCTGTTATCATAATGATAACATGGGGGCACACATGAATTGCCTTTATGATGAAATCAAATGTACTGTGTATATATACAATCTAATGACCTGTTCATGAAGAACACTTGCTACAGTGAGGAGAAAAGGGAGGTTAGACATTTGATCACATTAAAAACCTTGGTAAAATGTCTCTACTTAAAGAAAGAGTTTGACATTTTGGGAAATATTAGTAAAGTATTTGCTTTCTTTCTGAGTTAGACGAGAAGATCGGTCCCACTCATGTCTGTACAGTAAATATGAAGTTAAGAAACGGTGCGTAACTCCCCATAAATACGTGTCATTTTTACACTGTTTTAGTATGAATTAAACAAACAAGACATAACGTGTTAATATGAGCTTTATAGATACTGGTAGGCTGATGATGTTACTTTAAGACAGCCAGACTAGCTGTTTCCCTGTTTCCAGTCTAAATGCTAAGCTAAGCTAAGCTAACCAGCTGCTGGCGGTAGCTTCATATTTAACAGACAGACATGAGAGTGGTATCAATCTACTCATCCAACTCTGGGCAAGAAGCAAATAAGCGTATTTCCCAAAATGTTAAACTATTCCTTTAATCTGTATAAATCTATTTCTCTACATGTGGCTCCACAATGTCTAAAATGTATTAATACAGACATCATAATTTGACATACTTTTTTTAAATGAGCCTGTGTTTCCATCATATGTTTTGCAAATATGTCGGTGCATTTTTACCATCATTTGTGTCTTATCATCTAGTATGCATCAACATTACTATTTATTTTAGCAATATTTCACAGTGGGTTTTATTTTCTTGGCAGCAGTTGGTTTTAATCATCTTTGTCCAATTGGATACCTGCTTGTGAAAAACTCTTCATATTGACCATTAAAGACAGTTTTTGTCAATCTTGTAAAGACAACAGAAGTACACAGAAATGAGAAGTCTCTTTGATGTTAAATGACTTGAATATGAAAAGTACTGAAACATATGTTTCGATGAAAATCTGAAAAACTTGTCTGACACATTGATGAGCTGTAAGAAAGCAGATGGGGTCAAATCACTTTTTAAATAAATCCAAATAGTCATGCATGCATGTTTGTGTTTTTTTTTTTCTTCCTTCATAGGTGGAGTGAAATGCAGTTGAATATATATAAAGAAAATATAGGAGAGTGGTGAGGAGAAATAGTTTTACCTCAGTCGAGCAGTGAGCACCGTGTATCAGCTGTAAAGGTAATCGGAAACACCACAGTCACCCTTTCCACTTTCAAATGTGATTTATGAGGTTACGAAATCTTTTCTTTGACAGACGAACTCTTTACAAGCCTGTCTTGTTCAGCAATGAGAGTGGGTGGTGTGAGTCAAATGAAGAAAAAGGAAACTAGCTGTCCAGTAGTACACGTCAAAACAATGCAGCATTCCTCATCAGGGTTTTGGGTTTGCAAGTTACGAAAACTGGACTTGGATTGGTTCAGAGCCTGACTATTACTGTAAGCATCTCAGGTGGACAGGTGTTGTTTTTTTCTCTCCATATCCTCATATACTGATGAGTCATTATCAGATTCAGTTCGGGTTTATTACAAGACCCATTAGTCCATATAGAAGATAGAAGTGCAATTTAAGAGTAGGCCTACAAGGAACTGGCTTTAGAAACTGAACCTTTATCTATGCTAAATAAAAGGTTCAGGATCATTTTATCAATTTAGGCAACGTTTTTTTTTTTAAATTAAAGATAAAAAAAATGGCTCTCAAACTAATCTGTTAAATAATGTTTTATGTTAAGAAAATGTCTACATTCCTTTTAAAAATCACACCAGTCACAGTATGAATATACTGTAATTGTTCAACCACCACCATTTAATGACGTATTTACACACAACGATGTTGCTCACTTTTATTTTGAAAATAACATTAAAATTATTCATTGGAATGTATAACAGCAGGTTATGTATGATGGAGAGAAATAATAGAAAATAGTGATAAAGCTGTAGGTTAGTTAGTAGTGCAGGTTAGTTCATGCTCAACACTGGAATTCATTCATAAACTGATTTGGATTTGGACTTGTTTAAAAAAGTTGTGCTACCAAAGTGAAATTTCCTCTTATATAGCACATAAGCAGAGACGAACCCCCTCCTCAAATCTCCAGTAGCCACATGTCTTTTACACTGAAAGGGTGACCAACAGCAGGCTGACGCACCACCCACCCACACAGCGGTTAACACCCAGAGCTATTAGTCATTTCAGAAACCCTCAACTCAGAGCTTTCGTGTCCTTCATTGTACTCTAACTTGCAAATATGATGTGAAACGTTAGTCTCACACATGCCAGTCTGCTGTCTGACTGTACTGTGCATGCACTCTCACTCATTCCTGTGCTTCCATCAGCTCACACTTGTGTTATGCTGACTTTCACTGGCTCCACATCAATGTGGCCTATGTCAGAGCAGCAAGAGTAAGTGCGGCCCTATATATCACTGATGTGTCCTGCTCTGTGCACAATCTGTGGCTTCAGGTGCTGTATCCTGTTCCTGTGTGTGTGTGTGGGGGGGGGGCAAGTTTCACACAAAGCTAGTATCAGTTTGATGGGTGGGGAGGCACTAATTACAACTTGGAATCCATGTTGCCTGTGGATTAACTGGAGGAAGAAATTTGGAAATTCTTTAATTCCAATAGTTAAAAATCACGGTATCTCTAGCCAGGTTACTCCCTCCTCTATAAATATTACAAACCAAGATACTATCTGACCTGTGACCAGTGACCATTTGAGAAGTGTGTGCGTGTGTCTGCCCTTGTGTGTGAGAGTGTGAGCTTCTCCATGGCTGCAGCCCAAGAGTATCCTGTCAACAGGAACTCCTGGATTTGATATGCACCGGCCTCTGCCCACAGAAGGAAACTGATTTGTTTGTAGTGTGTGTTCAGTGGTTTTTATCTCCAAAATCAGAGGTTCCAAAATTGATCAGCACCCAAACTGTTAATATAGGGATTTGCATTTAGATGTTTAACAGGAATTGTGTGGAAAATATATATTTATAAAGCTAGTAGAATGCCTCTGTTTGTTAAAAATAAAGGAAGAAAAGTTGTTTCTCAAAAATGGGAGTGTTGTGTTTTCATTAGCATGCCAACATGGTTGGTGCTTAGGAGTTCAGTGGAAATCTGAAAACGCCACCTTACCAGTGCAGTTAGCTGTTTAATGCCGTGACTATACTGCAGAACAGGTTAGATAAGTTCGTCAGGTTTTTTTTTTCCGTTGACTAGAAAAAAAAACTGAAGTTGCCAAATCTCTTTGTCGTCACAGCGACATTGACATATACGTGTAAAATTAGTGGTTGCAAATTATTATTATTATTCACTTTGACGAACTTTGGTCCCATGTGAATTTAACCCAATTGATCACAATAGGAAAAACAACTGGTAGGCTAATCAGAAATAGCCTACAGAAAATAATCATGACCTGCGCGCAACTTATTTAAAAGATTATGGGTTTAGTCGAACAGAAATCACGTTATCTGTCAGTGGAAAGTGTTGTTTTGTTGCGAGGCCAGTTTAAGTAGTAAGTAGCGTTGAAATGCCGCTGCTCTCTCTCTTCCCTTTCACGGGGCTCAACTTGCAATCAAGGAGGAGCCGAGAGTCCTCCGGGGCTTCTCCTGGAACCTGCTCCTCAAATATAAAGCGCTCCCCCCATCCACCATGAAAGACTGAATCATAAGTCACGAGGAGGAGCCGCTGCCTGAGCACATCTGTGGTTTCTCCTAAACCCTGTACTGACATCTGACTGTAGCCTGTAGCTCTAGTGATCCAGTCAGTGAGTGAAACACCGCTGGGTTTGTAAAAAGTAGTGTGTGTAGTTTTTCAGCTTTTTAATTAGCCCACAGAAGGCTGTACTCCGACAGAGAACTTGTCAACGACAGAGACAGAAGCGCGTCTTGAGTTTGGAGAGGAGAGAGCTCCCACATGGCAGCCCTCATCAGCGCGTACTCGTCGTGGCCAGAGTCCTTCGAGTGTCCTCCAGGAGACGGGGACGTGCCCGACGGACATGGCCCGCACAGGACCCCCGTGGACAAGGCGCCGGAGCCGCGGATCAGACGGCCCATGAACGCGTTCATGGTGTGGGCCAAAGATGAGCGCAAGCGGCTGGCGGTTCAAAATCCAGACCTGCACAACGCCGAGCTCAGCAAAATGTTGGGTGAGATTAAAAAAAAGTTGTTTAAAGTTTAAAGTTTTTTTAATATCTACGAATTATTACTATTATTATTGTGTATGATTATGGCTACTTTTTAACCGTCCACACACTTGTAATTCACTTCAGGCCTCGGCTGTTTTACAAAAGTTTAAATGTTGTTTTCAACGCCAAAAGGATAACTAAATTAAAATCTATAAAAACTTTTAAAAGATGTTAAAGACAATACAATAAATCGCAGCTGGTCTTAAATTAAACCAAGTAGGCTAAATAAATCACATAACTTCACAAGCATTGTAGTTATGAAGCGCGTCGCCCAAATCGCCTGAATTTCAAAGTTAATGTCACTGAACCGTCAAATTCGTTAAGACTGTGGACATAGAAAAGGACAGAAATGGTTCATTTTGCGTTGGATTTAAGCTACTTGGATTAGTGTTTAATGTTAAGCTCAAAATCTGGCACTCTCGCAAATCGGAAATCACCTTGAAGCCAATTCGAGAACAGCATGTAAAATATGCTTTCATGAATAAAGATAAAATCGGCACTTGTGTTTATCTTGAAATAAGGAATTCATTACTTGAAGGTAAATCCCACAATTAAGAACCAAAGAGGAAGCTGAATATTGAGGTTGCCGTTAAAGTTTTAATATGGATGTTTTTTCTTTCATTTTTTTTTTAAATGTCACGTACTTGAGAAGTAAAACACAATTGTGAGTTGTTGTTTTTTAAAGTAAAGGCAGATTTATTTTTTTATTTTTTATGTTATGTCTGTTTTATAGTGCTATTTAACTTTTGGAAAACATGTTGTAATCCCACCATTATTCATGTGACTTTAATATCTTAATTATCCAATAAAGGAGTATAAGCTTACAACAACAAAAAAATTATTGAGAACATATTTATGGATATTTTTCAAGTTGTAGAAATTGTTAGAGTGAGAGAAAATATATTCATTATAATATTGTGTAGTTATAACAGATTTTAACCTGAAGGTGCAAAAGTAAATTGCAAACTAATGTGTTCAGGATTTTTAGTCAAAAATTTAAAAAATTCTTCTTGCAGGCAAGTCCTGGAAGGCCCTGACTCCCCCTCAGAAGAGGCCCTACGTGGAGGAAGCAGAGAGGCTTCGGGTGCAGCACATGCAGGACTACCCCAACTACAAGTATCGGCCTCGCCGGAAGAAGCAGCTGAAACGCATCTGCAAGCGAGTGGACCCTGGCTTCCTCCTGAGTGGGCTGGCCCCCGATCAGAACGCCCTGCCCGACCAGCGAGCCCTCTGTCACCCCCTCGACAAAGACGAGGGCAGCCCAAATGGTGTCAGCAGCAGGTTTTCCAGCCCCAGCCCTGCTCTGCCCAGCGTCAGAAGCTTCAGAGACCCAGCCGGTTCTAACAGCAGCTTTGACACCTACCCCTATGGCCTGCCCACTCCTCCCGAGATGTCCCCCTTAGATGCCATGGACCACGAGCATGTACCCCCCTCTTATTATTCAACGTCCGGTAGCTCCTCCGTCTCCTGCGCTTCCTCAGCCTCCTGTCCAGATGAGCACCACCAGAATCAGACACACATGGGCAGCCCGCCCCCTTACCACACTGACTACACTCAGACCCAAATCCACTGTGGGGGCACACACATAGGTCACATCCCTCACATGTCCCAAGCTGGTGGCGGCAGTGGACTGATCCCTGGCCATCCCCTGTCTTACTACAGTACCTCATCTTTCCCCCAGATTCACCACGGGCTCCACCAGGGCCACCTGGGTCAGCTGTCCCCCCCACCAGAGACACAGGGTCACCTGGAGACTCTAGACCAGCTGAGCCAGGCTGAGCTTCTGGGTGAGGTGGACCGCAATGAGTTTGACCAGTACCTGAACTCCACTGGGACCGGGTTCCACCCTGAGCAGGGCAGCAGCATGACTGTTACAGGACACATCCAGGTGGCGTCTGCTGCCACCGCTTCTGCCACTGCGTGTCCCAGTAGCACCACAGAAACCAGCCTCATCTCCGTGCTGGCGGACGCAACGGCGGCCTACTACAACAACTACGGCATCTCGTAAGCTTGGTTACAGAGCCCGTTACACTTGGGACTGATCAGGGTCCTACAGGCCCTACAGGGTTTAAAATGGGTGAAGAAATTTGGGATGACGTTGCACTTGGGTGCTAGTAAGGGAAAGATTTCTGTGCTTTCATCTGTAATTTCAAATCCCATATTAGCATCTATGAGCAGCGTCCTCCCACCATGATTAAAACCCTGAACTGAGCAATATGATTGTCTGGAGCCGAGGAAAGAACAAAGAGGAAGTGGAGGAATATGAAGAAAGGGAGATGGACAACTCAGGGATGCAGACACAAAATACTATAGTATGCCACCTCCAGTTGTCATGAAATTTCTAAACCTGAAGAACAATCGTAAAGACTTGCCGTCCACTTGTAAATGTCACCAGTTACTGTTGCCACTGCGGCATGTACAGATGCTCTTTAGAAGCTAATTTAAGTCCTTTGATGTTTCGCATAAATGCTAACTGTAATGCTATTATCAATGCTTTCCATTCGAATGTTTGTATTCTATGTTCTCGCTCTCATTAGTTTGGGAGTCTTACCTCAGTAGTTGTAATTTGAATGAGGTTTTAGTTGGACATTTCTTATGCAATTTAACAAAACGGTGTATAATGAAGAAAAAAGGCGTTTATACTTCCTCTCAAGTACTTAATAATATATAATCATAACCTCTACGATGAAAAATAATAATGGTAACTATAACTGTATGCTGATTTTAGGTTTGTGAAAGACAATAATTTAAAATAAAGTTCAATTTTTATATAAATGCAGTTGCTACTTGGATAATGCGCCCACAGTCAACATACCACAACAAAATAATTACTTTTTATGATTTCATCATTGCACTTAATCAGGAGATATTAACTGTTACACTTAAAAGGTATTGTGTGGTAACAGATGAAACACATTTCTACTCATATACACAGCAGCTAATTAATACAATCAGATTCCTGAATAAAAACAATAAAAGAAAGTAGGACTCCTGCTTAGTACTTTTTTTTACACTACAAGTTTTCAGACACAAATAGGGAAAGAAATGGTGTGTGCTACTTGTCCATCTTTGAATTCAGTGTCACACTGTGTATTCTTCTATTTTGGGCTAGGTCTAGTTGTTGTACCGCAAGTGGCCCATTCTGACACCCACTCCCCTGCTCGCTTTTTCCACCCTCCATCACATCATCCTTCTCCATCCGTCTCCTCTCGCTTTCATTTCATCCCGGTTCAGAGGATTAGTGTAAAACAGGCACAGCCGTCGCCACCCGCCTCCATCTCTACCATCCTTTGTTTTCCTGGAGTCTTATTCTCGGTGCCATTCTTAGGCACTCTGGACCCCCCTTCCACCCACACTCCCTCACCCCGTGTTCTATCTTGCTGATGCAGACCATTCGTAATCTGTGCAAAATAAATAAAAAAATAAATCCCAGGGCCTCGTTGACTGTTTTACACCCTCCTCATTTTTCTCCCCCCCACCCCCCTCCTCTCCACTCCTCCCCTCTCACCCTCTCTGTTCTCTTGAATTCTTCTTTTTCGATAAAAGGAATTCAGGGGGCTTTTGACAAATCCTGGAGTCTGGCTGGTCTTCCTGCATTTTTTGGGAACGGTTGAGTCGTGCTTCTTGTAAAGAGGATGTGGCGGAGGAGCGGTGTTTCCTGACTGATAAGGGAAAAGCCTCTCTCCGTCAGGATGTTTGGGCCTGGCTGGGCCCTGCATTAAAGAGCCAGAGAGAGGGAAGGGAACCTGCTGTTCAGCAAGCGGGAGGAAACACTGCTGTGCTGATTAGCATCTTACTTACCCGTCTTTACTTACCCACTATTTTTCAGGAGAGGCTTTGTCAACCTGGCCTGTCGTACCTTGACCACAGACACACGACAAACATCCACAATGAGCTTGTGGTGAACATATATACCAAACATGACCTTTCTCTGTACCCATATTCAACCATGATCGTGTGCTTTTGACACACCTTGCTGTGAACGTGATTAAAGTGACCAGAATGACAACATTCATCAAGTACCAGTGTTTGCAGCTGGCCAATGTTGTGCTCATTTCTTCAGGGTTAGATCATTACCCTTTGTGCCTGCAGGGGTTCAAAACTCTGCAGAGGGTCCATTTGAGTGCGACCGTGTTTTGGATGTGGGAGCCGGGCGGGTGGTGCCCCAGGCATACGGGGTGAGAAAGTAGTCTTTGGTGCGGCATCAGCCCCAGAGTTGTCAGGGTCAGCTCAGGGTGCTGCTGCAGACTCCCTTGGTAAAGACGCCCTGTAATGTCTCAACAATCACATCCACCACCTCAGGGTAGGACACTGTAACACGGACAAGGACAAAGACTCAAGTGTCAACAGAGCATCACCACTTTAGACTAGTACACACAAAAAGTACTTGAGCATAAATTGCAGAATAAAGCAGAGTTTTCATCATCATATCATATTATTCCCATATGCTTTCATATTTTAATATCCACATCCAAACGACACAGAACATCATTTTGGCGGCTATGGAGATACAGGCAAGGGATAAATATACGAGCAAGATACAATGCAGTTAATGTCACGTAAAAACTATGTATCTCCAAAATGTCAACCTTTCGTGAGCTAAGAAAAACCAGACATGTTTTTAGCTTCGTCACAATGCATTTTTGAGATGTTTTTTTTAAATGGTTTCTTTATTTCTCAAGCCATAAAGGCTTATCTTTGATTAGCGCACCAAAATCTCTTTTGTGAAATGCCCGGAGGAGCTCTACAGGAGTAATTACCGAGAATTGTGGATCCAGTGACTTTTAGGATTTCGGGAAGTGAGGGCAAAACGCTCAGCTTGTCATCCTCATTCCTTTCCTCCCTAGAAGTTGACTCATCGTCATTGTAACCTTTAGTTAGAGCCTTCTCTGAAAACCTATGACAGCCATCGCTGCTGTTTTAGCTACAATAAATCAACAAGAGAGGAAAGTGAAAATAATGTGTCAACAAACACTGGCATGACATTGTTGTGAACTGCATACACCTTACACTTTATACACACAGGCACTTGCAGGAATTGTCTGTTAAGCCCCTTCCTTTGTGAGAATGGGGTGCATAATTAATTTAACTGAATGTTTCACACACTTGCGGGATCACAAGATTTACAATATTTGTGAATATAAGGATATAGGCTGAGCAAACAAAAGAGCCTCCTCTTGTTATTTCTCTCTGATTGCTGACTGGCTCTGTTCCAGTCTCAGGTCAAGCCCGTGGAATGAGTCTGTCAGGTAGTCTGTTATGTTTCCTATTTCCTCCTCTGCCGTCATGTCACTTCCCTCGGCAAACAAACAACTCGGCAGTCTAACTCAACAGCGACTGTCAAGGTAACAACGTAAGGCTCAGTGTGTGTGGACGGGGCGCAGAGCTCGCACAGCTGCGTAAAGTATTATCCATCTGCTCGGGCCGAGCTGAGCAGTGATCACTTTAAATATCGTGTCCTCCGGAGGCACGGAGGAGGCTGACTGTCTGGTTGGTCCAGCGTCTATTGTGTAGCCAGCGAGGGAGCGTCCAATCACGTCACATTTGGAGGTCGACCATTTGCGCTATGTGACGTATTAACTGTAGGTCAAGAGGAAGTGGCTGATTTGAACTACGTGACTAAGGCATGTCAATGTCTGAGACTGGGATGCCCTTTAAACCTACATACTGATACTGTATGTTATGGTGTGTTTGAGTTAGCTTTTGTATTTGCTGCATGAAGGAAGTTATTATGAGCACGGCATATTGCTTACTTTACTTTTATAAAACCTAATATATGCAGCTGCATGTATCCCAAGTAATAATTAGCAACTGGATAAAGCAAAGTTATCATTCCAAGTGATTCTGGGGGAATAATCATGTCTTTCCTGTTAAGCCCTGCAAATAGAAAACAACAAACCCATAACAACATCCTCATCACAGTAAATGCAGTGAACTTTACACCAAATTAAACTAGTCTGCACACTTACATCAGTAAACACTAAATGTTGTCGGAGTGCATTTCCAGTTGGAGTGTGTTACAGCAGCATAATAACCTGTTTACAATTTGTACTTGGCCCTAAATCTGGCCAAAGGAGGAAAAGAAGGGGGGGGTGGGGACACATCTCACAGCAAGGGATTATGGGTGCAGCTATTCTTCATCTCATTGTGGCTCAACAACAGGCAGAGTGTGGGGTGGCAGGCAGGCGTGTACGTCGCCGGACGAAGAATGGACCAGACTCGTCGAGGGACAGGTGCCATGTGGCAGAGGATGTGCGGGGACACAGATGGGGACCCCTGGAAAACTTGGGGGACTGTACGAGCAGCCAAGGGCCTCCCACCCGTACCTGTGCTGTGAATGCTGCAGCTGAACGGGATCCGGCACCTGTTCTAAGCAGATACAGGCGACCAGCAAAAGCACAGAGGGAGGCCAGCACATGGCTGCCAACCCAGGGAAGGAGAAGGCTAGATTTCCATTTACCCATAAGCGCAGCCTGATTACCAAATCGGCACAGGCTTTACTGCAGAATGTACAAAAAAGGACTGAGAAATGTGCTCTCTTCCAAAACTATGTGCATTTCTGTAAACTCCCCACTTTAATAAGAGCTTTCTAGTTGTGTATTAAAATGTTTTACTCAAAATAGAAACAGCACTGAAACGTCAGGAGGTATAAAAACTTAGAAAATACTAGCACAGATTTATTATTTTTAAAACAAGTGATGCACAATTGCTGTGCATGTCCTATTTTTGCGGCCTGGCCCGCATTGGTCTCTCTCTCTCTCTCTCTAATAGCATGGCTTGCATTGGTCTATGTGTGCTGCAGCGCTATCTGGCTTGTTTTTGACTGCTGCAGATTCTCCCTGGGGTGGTGTAACTCTTCACCTCAATGTGGAGGAGGATGTTCCTATTGTGCTTCCTAATTGCAATGTGGTTGTTCCATTTAAGAGATAGAACATCCTTATCTGTTCCGTGTGTGATCTCCTATTGTGGGAATAACTGGAAGAGGCTTTACGTGTTTTGATTCATGTCTTAATTGAGATAATTACAATATTTTATGTAATATTTTCATTTTCTGACACCTCTGTTAAACCGAGACTGGAATGAGACATGCAGCTATACTGCAAAGGATATGGCTAATTCCTGCAAAGTTTGGAAAGGTTAAAATTGGTCGTCTTTTGAGATGTTGTTTTCTCTTCATAAATTCACAGATGTGAAAAACTCAGCTTAATACCATGTCCAAACATTAAGTGAATTTGGACATTGCTCTTTAAAAGGGCTACATGTCTTTGATCTTAAGTCACTCCCCGTCTTTTCCACTGAGTGGGCCCCACATACTGCCATCTGGCTCTGGCCCCGCCGTCCTGCACCAACAGAGTTTACTCAGCGCGCATCCTGAAAAGCAGACGCACTAATGATTCAGATGAGTGATGTTATAAGTTCAGCGGTGTGAGAGAGCCCCTTTTAACAGCTACTGTGGAGGATATAGACAAAGCAAAGCACCAGGCTGCCTGATGACAGAATGTGAGACACACTGAGAGCCATTAAGTTTGAAATATTTCAGCGAATATCATTCATAAAATGAGTTTTGATACAATGTGACAGTTAAATCAGATTGCAAAGCAGATGTGTTCAATCCCCGTAAGAGTTGAATTGAGTTGAATAACTTTATTATGTAGTGAAATAGATTTGCATTGCAGAATATTGCCTGACCAAATCAGCAGCAACACAAAGGACTCCTTGATAAACTTATTTTAACAGTTAACAATGATTTCTATCCAAAATCATTGTCCTTGACCTATTTTATGTTTTTGCAACATCTTTTTGTTGTTGTTGTTTCTCAGTTATTTACTTTGACTACTTTTCACACATATCATAAAACATCTTGTATCTGTGTTAGAAATGGCTATACATCTAAAATCACATATTGATTTCAATACAACATTCGTAAAACCTTTTATATTTTTTTTTTACATCGGCAACTTAAGTGTTACTATTTTTGACTTATGTAAAGCAGACAGTGAATATAGTGATGTCTGCCATTTCAATAAAAGTAAAATATGTTATTTTGTCTGTATGTTGTGATTCTTCTGTTTCTCTTATGTTGAAACTCAGATTATCTTATAATAAGATCATCTTATTTTGGATTTAAAAAATCATCTCTAACATTTAAGTGGTATCACTTAAGTTACCAAAATCCAAGTAAGGAACAAAACAGTAACTAACTTCACACTAATGAACAGCTATGTAGTAGTTCCTGAGCAGCAATACAGTAGAAATGATAAGTTAATTGAGAACAGCTACTGTTAATGAACCAGTGTCTTTGCTTGACTTGTTTCTCTAATGCACTTTTATTTCCTTTGTTGCATTGGCAACTTACATCTTATTACTGCACTGTAACCATATTTTTCTTCATTTTATGTATCTCATTTAATTTAATCTCATTTTATAATTTCATTTTATCTTTATTGATTTTATTCTTATTGTTTTGAATATCATTCTAATGTTTTTCTTTGCCTATGTAAAGCACTTTGAATTGCCTCTGTGTTTGAAATGTGCTAATCTCTGTGAATTTGCATAATGACCACTTTCTTAATGAATAATTGGTTATTTGCTTTAATGGTACATCCAATAACTAATCATTTCTTCCTTATCATTAGTTACTATTGTTACTACTTTACCCCCTTTACCCCATTCATCAATATTTTGAAAAATCCTTTTAACTATGAATCAAATAATAATGTGTAATGTGAAAGGAGTTGTTTGTAGTGTTGAATAAATGTGTTCACTTCTAAAAAAAAATAATCTAGATGGTACAAGTGTGATAGCATATCCAACAAAAAATTTTAAAAAATCATGAAAAAGTACAATTTCCAGCAATGACACTTGAAGATTTTGTTAAAATACTGTCATATTCTAGTTTCTAAGAACAAAGGCAATGAGTTAGCATGTCAAATTAAGTTTTATATTTCTTTCTTTCTTTTCTTTCTTTAGGATTTTAGTGCCCACATTAGATGAAAATGACACCCACCCAAACCTTAGACCCTCAATGAAAACAAGGAAAAACTCCCAAAAGGAAGAAACCTTGGGAGGGCCTACTCAAAGAGGGATCCCCGGATCCGGGACGATCAGCTGGTGGGCGCCAAGAGCGGGCTGCTGGTGGTGACTTCTCTGTCTGTGTACATCCCTGCCCTGGTCTCTACCAAGATCTGGATCTAGAGCTTGAAAAGATATAGAAGAGGTTGGGTTGAGGCTGATCATCTAATGCCGGGTGCAGGGGATGTTATGTGGATGGTGTAGAATAGGACTTATGATTGATGGTGATACTGTCTGGATTTTTTGGTGCTCCTTTCATCTTCATCTTCCTCATCTCTTTGCCTCTTCCTGGACACTCCTGGAAGTGGGTCCTCCTCCTCTTCTTCTTCTTCTTCTTCTGTGACTGTATCATCCTCATCACTGTCCTCACAGCTGTCATAGTCACTGTCTGTGTACTCATCCCACCACCTGAATCTTTTGCTACTGCTCTCCTCAAACTCATCATCCTCCTCCTCTCGAGGCCGCCACCTGGACCCACCAGGCAGTGGGTCTTCTTGTTCAATATGCTGGTTGATTCCCACATCAACCTCAGCACGTGGACCAACATCCTCAACATTATGATTGTTAATGTTGTCATCATTGCCGTTAGAGTGAAGGTGACCCGGATTCTCACCGGAAGCCATATTGCGCCCCTGAGGGAGGTTCATGTCTGCTGGTCCAAGGACTCCGAATACTGGTTGTCTGAAGAAGATGAAGATGTATCGCACCGGATTGGGTCCGTCTCCTTGTCCGTTCATCTTAACTGGGAAGATTACACGAGGAAACAAATACTTGTGTGTAGGTGTATAGACCGAACACAACTGAGCTGGTCTGTAAATCTTCAGAGCAGTTACAAACTTGTGGTAGTTTTTCTGGACTATGTCTCTTCTTGGAAAACGTGTGTTTTATATCTGGTTATATAATCACTAGTAAAGAGTTACTTATGAGTGTGAAGCCAAAATTCTTACTGTGACTGTTATATTATTGTGATGTAATCAGAACCTTCAGAATTCCAAGACAGGATTCCATCGCCTTTGATGCATTTCAAATGGAACTTCGTGTGTCTGTGGGGGAGTGTCAGTACATAGCCGTAGCCATGCTGTTTACTGCGGATGACGTTACTGTCCCTTGTACCCTAAATATCTCGTCTCTGAATATAGAGGAATGCAGAGGAAATAATCTGAAATAAGCTGTTTTTCTGTTTTTGCAACCAGCAGCTATGAGAAGCACAAACTGGGGCTACGGTTAGCCAGTGTCCTGCTTTTTATAGCCTACTTGGAGCGGCAGTTGCAGTATTCTTGCCTATTTTGTCACGGTTAGGGAGGGGCCAGAGAATTTGGCTGAACCAAACGTTCAAATCCAAGCAGACACATAAAAGCTAATTTTGGCCAGATAAAGCAGTTTTTACACGTGTTTTGTTGGGAAAATCACCTGCATTAACATCATATCCCACAAGAATCTACATGAATACTATTATTAGCCCACTAAGCTTAAGTATAAATCATAACCTTTAACATCTATGTTTATTCGTTTGGTAGATCCATTTTCGTCTGTTTTATTACTTTGTACTCTTTATTACATTGTACTCTTATTCATCATGTTCAGAATATTTTTATGGTTATGAGGACATAGGCCTGTGTCAGGATGGCCGAGCGGTCTAAGGCGCTGTTTGTCAAAGAGGGGGAAGAAGGGGGAAGAGGAAAAAAGAGGGGAAAAGGGAAAAAAAGAAAAGAAAAAATGTGGATGTTTGGTATTTATACATATTTGATGAAAGTATTTCTAGCTGCTTAAACACAAAAAAGAAACTTTTGATGCTTTGGACACGCCGTGGACGGGATTCGAACCGAAGAACAGTGGAAATTGGGCAGTCCCCCCTACTTGCGTGATGCACATTGCCTTATTTAGACATAAGCGTCACTCCCAGAGTTGGGGGTGTTCCCCAGTTATAAAACTAGGCTACTGACATGAGTAAAGGCAATAAATGACAAATACAATGAAATTATTGCCTTTTAAGGATCGTTTTGGCATCTTTTATGAATGCAAATATTTTTAGTTTGAAAAAAGTTTTATATATATATTCTTATTTATGAGAATAATTTCTTTATGTGTAATGATTCTTTTTTTCTTTCTCCCATCTTCCTAAAGGACCGGAATGCCCACTGCCAAGTTCTCATCCCATGACTTGGATCTTTCCATTGCTGACCCTCATTCTGAAACTTCACCTCATGTATCAGAGACCACCTCCAACATTTACCAGAACTGAAAATGCCTCCTCTAATCATGTTTCTTTTTCTGTTTCATATCATGGTGTTTTTTCAAGTCTCAAGTTAATTAACTTGTAAATAACATACCATGTTACACTATTACTATTATTGTGCTGTTTTATACAAACTGTCATTAAAAACACTCACTTGTACATTGCTGTATACCAGTTTTGTTTGAAAAAAAGAAATAAACACTTTTGAAAGGTGTAATTAAAACAGACCACTACAAGTATAATAAATACAATTAAGAGTTTAAAATCAGAAATAGGGATTTTTTCATACAACTATTTACAGTCAACACAGAATCATGTATCAATACTTTAAGAATATTTAAAACTATTAACAGTCAACACAGAATCATGTATCAATACTTTAACAATATTTAAAACTATTTACAATACAACTATTATTTAACTATATTATTATTTAACTATTTACAATACATTTCACATGATTATTTAGGGACATTTTTCCTCATTTCCGCCAACCACTGGTCTTTTGAGACAGACTCGGACAGAGGGCAATACACTCTGCCGCGGTACTGGCTGTGTCCAGTGTCAGCGGTGCGGAACTGGCCACACTTTTTACAGGTATTGGCCTCCACACTTCGCCTATATGGCCTCTTGGCAGTGGGCCCAGCATCCACTGTGGTCGTAGGCGCACTGGTTTGTGGGACTGGACACACAGGAAGGATTACTGGTACCATATTTACAGTTAGCCCTGCTGGTGTGAGGATCTGAGGTGTCAGAAAGGGGCCTGGTGCTGTGGGTGTGGCAAACAAATGCCTCTTCACTGTCCCCTTTGGCATGATGGGGCGTGGGAGCTGACGAGGGGTCTGCCTCTGTTGCGCCTGACCTGCTGTACTCTCCGGCAGCTGGTACTGATGCTCGTGTCGTGCTGGCATGTGTTCAGCAGGGAGTACTCTTGCCTCCTGAAGAGGCTCTTCAGATTCAGGGAGAGCTGAAGGCAACGCAGTGCCCTGGAGCACCTCAGAGAGCCCCTGCCTCTTCTGCCTGTTGTTGTACCACTGGATGAGGGTGTTCTGGTTCACTTCCACCAGCTGAATCTTTGTTCCCTGCATCACCAGGGAGTTACCAATAACAATTCTGAGGGACTATCACAGGATTAGGCAGCTTAAGGACCACCGTGAATCGGCCCTCTTTCCTTTCCTAACTGGGCTTGGGTGGAGATCACAGAGTCTTAAAAAAATGTTTTCCACCAACTGACAGCAGTCAGGCCACTGAGCAGGTGCACTACTCGCACCTAACATACAACGGGTGGTGCTCTCCACACCAAGCGTTTTTGAGGGCTTCTTCGGTGTTCTGAATCGTCCACTCAAAAGTCTCTCCTGATGCCGTGCTGCATAAACCACCCGCTGCTTGTCACCTTCATCCAGGCTGTCCCACAGTGCTATGATTGTGTCCGCCTGCTGGTTTTTCAGACAGAGAGAGGTGTGATCCCGAAGCTCCACCAAGTACTCAGCAAGTCTGTCCACGTGCTGGTATCCAGGGACATTCTGGTCATCAACAGCCTGTTGCAAATTAAATAGTTTAGAAAATAGCAATGCAAAAGCTTCACTGACACTGACTTTTAATGACACTTTACCGATGCTATGGATTTAATAAAATATGTCTGCCTATGTACTAAAAAATAGTGATTCGAAATTGATCACACTGACACTTACCATATCTTCATCTTCAACTCCAGCCTCAAAGGATGAACTAGAGGGCAGAATGGATGCTTCGGAGGCCAGTGCAGATGTGCCAGGAGCCAGGGCTGAAAGAAAAACATATTGCAATTATTTTGACAGATATTACAATTGTGATATGATGCACAGTTAGTGGGAATGATTGTTTTTTGCATCAAAACTTAAAATCATGATGACGTGACATTTGTTGGGGTCTGTACCAAACAAACATGTTTTCTTACATCTGGAGAACAAGATTTCTAGGCCAGGGCATCTCAGCAGCACTACAGTACTTCATTATAATGCTGTTTTGTCACACATATTACCTTTATCAAAAAATTGCAGCTTCTAAGTTGGATATTGCACTTGGCCATATTGCAATTTTTATAAGATTTCGATTAACTGTTCAGCCCTACCAGGAGCCGTGGAACTAGGACCAGAGGTAATGGTGGAGGGACCAGGAGTCGGAGAGGCTGGAGCCTGAAGGACCTCCAGGACTGTGGGGTCGTCTGTGATGTCAGAGAAGCCCTCATCGTCCTCCACGTCATGCTGCTCAATTAACTGAGCAGTGTCCTCCGAATCAGGGTGCATATCCTGCAGTGCCTGACCAGTCTGCCGGAACAGATACTGTACCCCTATGAGTTCTCCTGAAACAACATAGGTAGTAAAGTGGATCATTTACAAAAGTTAATAAAGTTAATACAACATTTTAAAAGTTGAATTACCAATGTGTTCACAAATGCTTACCAGTGTAACGTGACGGTGGACAGAACTCCGGTACCACCTTCCTGCCGAACAGCTTCTCGTAATTTTTGTTTACAGACTGAAGCAGGTCACCCGAGTAGCTGCGCATAGCAGATGGTCCGGTAGACAGGGCAGCACTGCCACGGTCCTAGTTCCACCTATGCAGTCCTTCCAGCAGGTAGATCTGAAAGTTCAGGCTGTTGGCACTGGTCCCTAGAAGTACATTATTAAATATTAAATTACAAAATATTTTTGGACTATACAACACATGAACCAATATGTCTGATGGACACAAACCTGGTATGAAGCGGTTAAGGTGTAAATGGAAAGACTCTGGCACATCTGTACGTGGGTAACCGCACACCTCCCTTTGTGAGCTCCCGTGTTTTGATGTATAGAGCAACACCTGGTGGATCCTGGATGCACTTCACATGCTTTCTCTGGACACGCCAGATGTGCTCCATCCTCTACCTATCAAACAGGGGAACGCCAAGGGAGTCGTTTCCACTGGTCCCCATGAGCCCTCGCAGCAGCTCCTCCAGCAGCTGAGTGGTGGTCTCCTCACCACGGGTCCTCCTCCAGCAATGGAGAGCCAGCTCCTCCCTGGACAGATGTTTATTGATGTCGCCATCAGTAAGTGAAGAGAAGCCCTGGGATTGAAGCTGCTGTGTTTTTGCTTCGCGCAACAGAGCTAAATCAGCTGTATCCCACTCAAATACGCACGCTGATAGGCGTGACATAAAGATTGGGTACAGCTGATGAGCATCTGTTGAGCATCCCAGGGCAAGTCGGCGCATGA
The DNA here is from genome assembly GCA_005408345.1 of Macquaria australasica. Lineage (NCBI taxonomy): Eukaryota > Metazoa > Chordata > Actinopteri > Centrarchiformes > Percichthyidae > Macquaria > Macquaria australasica. The sequence continues at coordinate 1,432,939 of SEMN01000040.1, read as the reverse complement.
AGTGCCAGATATCCAGCCTTACAGTGAGGTCTGGCCACCCGCTAAATCTGGCCTTCAGCTTGGTCTCCCCTGCCTCAGTACAGCAGCCACAGTCCACATATAAGGCAACAGGGGGATCCACACCGGCCTGCTGGTATCTCTTCACCAGGTCTGCTGCCATCATGTCCAGGCCAGATCCCTCCTGAGCAGTCAGCACACTGATGAGAATCTGACCATACTCATTTCCCACAGAGGTGAGCCAGAGTGCTGTGCCCTTGGCTGTTCCGGCCAGCTTCTTGGTGATCTGAAGAACACAAAATTGATAGGGCCTCTGTGAACATGATTCAGAAATACTGGAATACATGCAGTAGTTAATATCAGTAGCCTAGTTTAAAGAGAGAGAGAAAAAAAAAGGTTTTAACCTTTTTGGTCGAATCCATTTTCAGAATGGTGCCATAGGTTGACGTTATTCTGGCCTTGATATCCTCCAGCCTTGTTAAAATGTCCTGGCTGTAAACAGAGAGCAGCCACTTACAGCTCGGCACCACAGCAGGGTCTGGAGGCTCAGGAAATGCCATGGACAACAGTCCGGGGCGCTGGAGGAAGTCCACACACTCTGTGGTGTACCTTGCAATGCGATGCAGCCTCTCCTCTGTGTGGTTCTCCCTTAGCTGCTTTAAAACCCGTGTTGGGCTGTTACCCAGGCCTCTCTCCCGCAGAAGCCGGATCACCCGGATGTCACACGCATACCTTGGACATAGACAGATACATCAGTAAGAATGTTTTACATAATTCTTTTACATAAGGCAAGAGTGAAAAGAGACGCTACTCACTTTTGTGTGAGGATGACCCGAAATTCGGATCTGTGAGCCAAGTCCAGTTGCATGAGGACAGTCTGGCTCCAAGACACGTGGCTGGATCTACATTTGGTGCAGGTCAGAGTCTCTGTCACCATATTTTAAATCCTGTCCATGTCCAGGACCTGCCGTGCCCTCTTGTATAGCCCTGCTCCTGTGAGTTGGTGCCGCCCACAGGCAGGGTTGGGACAGACCACCTTCACCTTCCACAATTTGTAGGGCATCCAGACAAGAAGTGGGTGGCCTCTGACCACAAACGGGGCAGCTGAGTTGTTGAGGCTTCAAGGGTCTCTGTCATGGAGTCAGCAGTCTTTGCAATGACAAAACAATGCATAAATATACTCAATATTGGTAAAAGACACTGCTTATGCTCTACACAGTATAAAATTAAATGGTAAATTACTTACTGACACAGTGGCACACACTGCAACAGGACTGAGGACAGGCACTGAAGCTGGAGCATCTGTCTGAGGTTCTGGAGCCTGTAAAAGCATGCCAAGGAGTATATTCACATTTGTTAAAAAATTCATAGCATTTACAACACAATCAAATCTTAAGTTATTATTCCATACAGCTGCTCTACATGAAATACTATCATTTAGCTTTAAAGTGTCATTTCTGATTTGAATGGTTTTTTAAAAAACTGTGCATAGAAATACAAGCACTTTAACTGTATTCGAAAAGTGAGTTACATCATTACTCACTGAGACAGCAATGCTGGCTGGAGAACTGGTTCTTCCTTCAGTGGGGTCCGTGACTTTGGTCTGTAAAGCATTCAGTCTAAGTAACTTGTATTAATAACCCAATTTAAACAGTTGCTATTTTATCTCTATTTACCTGGGTTACTTTTCTGGCCATACTTAGATTTGGCTTTGCTGCAGCAACGTGAGCGCCACCAAATCTTGGCTTGGTGAACTGAAAGGCAATAAAGCTAAGGGTGTGTCATGAAAGAACTATATTGTCAAACTATCATTCAGTGAACAAAATGTCAATAACTGTCCAAATACCATTGACAAAGTCAATCGCTGCTTATGGCCCGCCGCTCCCAGCAGTGCTGCACTGTGCTGCCCTACAGCTCTCTGGACCGGACCCACTGCTGCACTTTGTTGCCCCACGGTGCCGTGGCCAGGATGCACAGGACCCACTGCTGCAGTCTGTTGCCCCACGGTGCCTTGGCCAGGATGGACAGGACCCACTGCTGCAGTCTGTTGTCCTGGATGCCCCTGAACAATACTTGCTCCGGTTGGCTGTTGTTCCATGGCAGAGTAGATACATCACAAATTAGTTTATGTACCGATATGCACGCACACTACTACGTAAGTCTTTTATGGACCAGTGTTACCTTCTGAGTGTGGAATCCACACACACACTTCCTCACTTGGCCGAACAAGGACGTCTGTCCATGTGTCTGCATTGGACACTTGTCAATCTAAAAATAATAATAGATACAGATTAAATTATTGATTTTTATTTGTGTAATTACAGAGATCTGATGTAAATGATTTGCTCATTACATGTTTATTAAGTTATAATGAGTAGAATGTATTGTGAGAGTAAATAACAATAATTACTGTGCCATGAATATACTCATACCCTTTGATACAGCTCAAACCACTTCTTCTGCCTGGGAGCTGGCCTGTTTCCTTCACCTGCAGGCCAGGCCCCAGTACTGGCAAACTTCCTCAGGCGAGACATCCACTCTTGAGTCTGACATCGACTTGTGCGATTTCGATTTTGAAGAAGACATCGCCTTTGGTGACATAAATGCATGAACATTTTTTTAATGCATGAAAACAAGTGCTCAAAACCAGACCATCAGCCTTGTAATATTGTAATAACCCTATGAAAAACCTATTGGGCAACCTGATTTCCATTATAAATAGGTATTCTTACAGTGTGTGGTGAAAAATATCATGAATTAGAGAGCTAGCTGTACACCTTCTTAGGCAATAATTGTATGTTTGGTCGTATTTAGAAAATAGCTCAGCAGTTTTGCTCCCAATGAAACAGAAGAGACAGTGTAACATAACATAGTTTGAATAATATGGCGTTTCATTTAACGGATATAATATTGACGTTATTATTTTATTAGGCCTACATTTTTCTCACCCCTTCTCAGAAGGGTTAGAAAGGCCCGACCGCAAATGAATGTAAATGGGCTCGGAAGCCAAAAATTAACGCTATCAAGCTAGCGGCTGAAAGTGGTGAAGATTAAGAGTATTCATGTGACAGCCCGCCAATATATTCGTTTATACAGCAGAATTTCAAGGTTTTGGTAGAACCATTCTGCTTCATAGTCAAAACATTATTCATAGCCTGCCTAAAAGAGATTAATAGATAACATTAGCAAACTCTGACTGACAGGAACGAGCGAAATTCCAGCCAGATAACGGAGTGTAACGTAGCTAGCTAATTCACTTGATAAGACAACAGGACACAACAGGTGAAATTACTTCTACACTTAAAGTTATGACATATACAGCACTGTAGTAAATGTGTAAATACTCACCATGTCGCTTGAGTAAATGTAAACAACTTGTTATCTTTCGGGGGGGGGGGGGGAAACACTGTATTCGCTGTTTGAAAAAAAAACAAAACAAAACTCCAACATTTCTCCGTCCTGATTGGTCGAAATGTTGAAGACGGGAAGAATTCGCCAAGATGATTGGTCGCAGAATGTTGAAGCCGCGAATGTGATTGGCTTAGTCGTCCAACATTTGATAATGTTGGACAGACGTGGGTTCGAATCCCACTTCTGACAGACAAGTCTTTTCTGTGTTATAGTATGTGTTAACAACATAGATTAAGTTCTGTTGCCTATATAATCACATAAGAAAATCTACAGTGCATCAGTAGGCCACATATAAAAATATCTGCCTCATACAGATAAAGTTACCTTCCCCACTTTCCAGTGGGTTATTTAAGAGCAACAGAGATGGTAGCAATAACATTATAGATAGATTTCATTGTCTGCCATCCATAGCATTTAGCAAACAGATAGCTAATAATAATGGTTGGTAGTAAGGCCAATTTCAGTATCAAATTAGCAGGTGGGATGACAAAACAAACACCTGTATTTGCCTCTACCTTTCAAAGTATCTCAGAAAATCATACTGAACAGTCACAGCCACAAAGCTCATAAAAGAGCAGTAAAGGAGTAAAAGCAGTAAAGTAATGGTGTCTGTGTACGCTACTGATTTTACAATAATATTGAGAATGTATTAGTCTCAGAAAAATAATTAAATGCGCTGTCATACGCTTGTAAAGGTGTCAAAAATGTGGCAATATTTGTCAAGATTTCTGGACCCCTTTCTTTCATATTTGAAAATCTCAAAAGTGACCAATTCTAGTATTAATGTTGACCTCTTTATGTTGATCTGATTTCAGGACAATGTACTGTACATTTGTATTTGGTATTATTTGTTTTATTTGTTTCAGTGTTTTCTTTTTCTTCACATCATTATTATTTTTTTGTATGCTGGATCTTTGCACTGTAAAAATTTGAGTGTCACTGGTGTATTATGCAGACTTTGGTATGTTGATTTGTTGTTGTCACATTTTAGGAGGGGGGGGGGGCTGAGGGTGAGGGAGGAATTATAGTCAGTGCTGTGCAATTTGTTTTGAATTTTGGTTATGTCTAATATGAGAGCTAAAATGATTACTTGATTAGTCAATTGACAGAAAATCGACAGCAACTTTTAAACATCTTTAATGATCAGCTTCTTAAATGTGAGAATTTGCTGCTTTTTAAACTGAATATTTTTGGGTGTCGGATTGGTGGTCAGACAAAAAAAGATATATTTATTGTCACCTTGGGCTCTGGAAAATTGTGATTGGTATTTTTCATTATTTTCTGACATTATTATTTTCTATTTTTACAGACAAAAAGATTCTCGATTCTCGAGAAAATAATTGGCAAATCAATTGACAGTGAAAATAATTGTTGCTGCAGCAGAAAAAAGCAAAGACATCCTGCCCATATCTAAGGAAATGTAATTTAAGTCTCCATCACCCATGGGCCTGAAAACTCTAAGTGTGAGATTCATGTAAGATAAATGATCAGCGATGCAGGTTCCTACATACAGGAACAACAAACCTCATTTACAGCTGCTTATTTTGAGATAAAGTACGTCAGTCATGACACAGAGCATTTCCGCTGCCTTGATGTGCACTGTTTACACTCAGAATTTCTGGGTAGAAACGCTTCGGGCTGACCTTGGAAACGGGTCACTCTGGCATCATTTCCAGGCTCACTCCCATTCGTCCGACCTTACGTTATGAGTGTAATTTTCGGGATGTTGTTGATGTCTGAGCTTGGAGGAATCCCTTCCTGCTGGATGCTCAGCCCCATTTCCTTAAAGACTCAACATCAAAAATGAGACACATGGAAATGACTCACACAGATGTCCCCAGAGTTCAGACACTTCAACTAAAGTACCATGTTGACAGGTTCAAAACAGGATATGAGCTGGATAGGTCTATGTTTATTACAGATGGCGGAATACTTAAGAGCAGTGATAGCTGAAAGCTCTGATAAGCAAATCAAGCCGCTTCAGTCACGTATCCATTGTGACCTATAAGTGGGCACACAAAGACTGAACTCATTAACCATTAGCACTAAAAGTCTCAACTTACAGTGTGAGTAGCCTACTATACATTTTCCAACACAGAAGTTACCATATTACAAAAGACCAACAATCAAACATATAAATAAATAGGCTACCGCATTTTCACATTTAGACTCCCTGGACACTTCAACTGCTTCTCCACTCCAAAAATAGCTACACAGCAATGCTTCACAGGCAAATAAAGTTATATCAAGTCCAGAATCACAACTCTTTTAAGCACACATTGTATTCAGACTGGACTGTGTAGTTTGTTAAATTGTGCTTCTGAAAAATATAACAGTTTGCAGTTTCACAGGGCAGTTTTCCCAAGGTGTTTGGAACTAAGAATCTATAAAAACTCATTAATTACAAAAGCCCATGACCTTATAGGCTAACTTATGCCATTTATAAGCTGACCAATTTCTGCTTAGCTGTGGGATAATAATTCTACAGGCAAGAGTGCCTCTCAAACATATAAATTAAACATTAACATGCGAGATATGTAGACCACATTATAAAATTGCCCTACAACCACCATCAACAGCATGTGTTCATTTAAGAGAAAAACCTCTGTTTGAATCATAAATTTATTTGATGCAATGATTCTCTTTATTGACTCCGGCTGTGTGCAGTCCAGGTGCTATTAATTAACCAGCACAAGATAGAGAGAAATGAAGATAGAGTGGCAGGAAGTATTTTTCATAGTTACACATTGTCATGTCAGTGAATTATATTCAAACAAAACAGAGAATATTAATAGGCTTCTCAAATTAAGTCAAAGTTCATTAAACTAGGTGTAATTGTCTTGTTTTTCTGCAGAATATGTCCTGCAATGTCACTCTTACTTTGCTCATGTTTTCTCAAGTAATGTTTTTAATGGCTCTTGTAAATTGTCTGGCTGCTAGAAAATGTTACTATATAGGCATACAGTCCTTGCAATTGATTTACCAGGCTTTTGAACCAATCAGAAGCTTACAGGCTATCTTTTTAATAACAGGCAGTTAGTTCGGTTTGACATTTTCAACAGTGGCAAGTGCCACTGCCTCCCTGGTCACGTGATGGAGTTCAGTAGAAAAGTTTGATTCTGCCATTGATTTGATGCACTTTTCTAGGAGTTAGCATCTGGTGGCCCTGAGAAGAACTGCAGCGGCAGCCGAAATATCACCATGCAGCAGTGGCAGAGGTGGGTACAAGTGTTCCTGACTCCGGTCCACTGCCACGGCAGAAATTCCCTGTCCTATATTGTATTCCAGGACTGTCGGTTTCCTCCCGACATAACGTTAAAGGAATCCCGGTATTTGAGATTCAGGCAAGATGTTAGCTTCCTTTAGCTACATGCTAGTTATTTTATTAGCCAGCTAAACTAAAATATAAATCATAACCTTTAACATCTATATTTATTCGTTTGGCAGATCCATTTTCGTCTGTTTTTATTACTTTTTAAACGTCGTACTCTTGAGCATTATGTTCACAGTATTTCTATCGTTGTGAGGACCGTTAACACAGCTGTCAGGATGGCCGAGCGGTCTAAGGCGCTGCGTTCAGGTCGCAGTCTCCTCTGGAGGCGTGGGTTCGAATCCCACTTCTGACAGACACATTTTTTCAGCATTTTTAGGGTTACAACAACAGTACTACAAGACTGATCATTGATCTGATACAAGGAGGACATTTGTTATATTTTCAAATATTACAGTACCACCCTTATTTCGTTATTGCAGCACATCAGTAGCAGTGTTGAAAGAGGAAAAGTAGGTTCTCATTTAACCAGAGCTAATTTTCAGAATAATGTGGCATGGACGGTTACAAATGTTGATGACTATTATTTTAATAAGGAAAGATAATAAAGGTTAAAAAAAAGTTTGACTAGCTTATTAGATACGTTAAAAAAGACATGGGAATTATGATTATAAAAATATATACAGGAACCTGTCATGTGTGGGTCATGGCAGACTGTTAATATTTGCAGTATTTGTTGTGCAAAACCAGAGAGAACACTATTTAGATGCCATTTCCTTGAGCAGCTCCTTGTTTGGAGACTGTGAAATGAAAGATATGAGCAACAATGAGAGACTCGCATTTATCAGACAACAAATAATAAGGATTACGCTTCCTGCCATGGGGATATTTACATGGAGTCATACATAAGGCCAAGAGGCTGGTTGAGTACTTTTAGCTCTCACTAATAGGATTGTCAACCCTCATGTCTTATGTTGGCAGGTTGTAAAAATAGTGAATTTTGTTCTAAAAATATAAATGGCAAAGACCATACGTTAATTGCACAATATCCCTAGGGAATGCAACTCACACGCACAGATATGCGCAGGAGCAGATGCACACACACACACACACACACACACACACACACACACACACACACACACACACACATTAACACAAGTATTACAGTATATAGTAACACACTGTTGCATTTGTTAATTACTGGAGAGTCTGAATTTATGGTGGTGAAGTTTAACACATGGAGCAATACTGTGTGTTAACTTTGATGTGGCATCAACCTCATTACATATAAACAAGTAAAATTGTGAACCACATGCAAATCTGTTAAGTCTGCTTGGCTAAACCCCACACTTACAGATTTTTACAACTTGGAAATAAATTAATCAAACAAAACTGTAGTTGGATAAATATAACAGGACATTTCAATTAGCATTCTCCAGAGGTTTCCTGTAAGTACAGCAGGATTTGTCCAGAGTATGGGCCTGCGACTGTAGGATTGTGTAAATGTGCTTTGTGTATAAATGTGCATTGGCTCCTTCTCTTGGTTATATTTATACTCCCTCCCTGTGATCTTCCCTGTGACCTCACTGTGACAGGCAAAGGTCAAAGTGTGGACCGGGATAAAGCCTGTCTGGACACTCATTATCATGAGATTGGCACCGGCTCTAAACTCTAGTGACATTAATTTGTTCCTTATATCGTTTCTTGGTTTACTAACATTTATTCATCATCTTTTATTTAACATGCAGGGACTGGTGAACTTATTTACGGTGTTTTCCTGTTCTTCCTCAGGTTGGAGGGATAGGTGGATATTGGCAAGTGGCATGTTTTCTTCTAAATAGTATTTTTCAATCACTTTATGAACTTAAGATAGGCACCTGCATTGAACTTGAAAAACACAAAATAAAAAATAAACTTATTAGAAAACATCACCATTTGAAATCGTAGAACCTTGTGCTGTTTGTATTTAATTGCAATTTCTTTTCTTTCTTTTTTTTTTGCTGTAACAATCAAAGTTGCTAGTGTTTGTTGTGTACTTGTATGCCGTAATTTTAATCATTATTTAATACCTCATCATGGAAGCTTAACTGCAATTGCTTTATTATTTGAATAAAAGCTCGCAGCATAAATTAATGCGATTACATAACAATGTTAGTATTTGTGACCGTCAGTGTAAATTGAGAGTATTTATCGCATCTTATATATTCAACCTTCAACTTGGGTTCAGAACTCCTGAGGCCATTTATCAAGGCTCCACTTTCCTGGGTGTAAAGCTTCAGTAGGACTGTGACTAACATAGCAGGAGTCCTGCTGCACAGCAGGTTGCACACTAATTAGCCCTGATATTTTAACTGCAGCCAGGAGGGGGGAGTGCTAAGCCTGAGCATCAGTGCACACGTGTGAGCTTGACGGATGATGAGCTTCAGGGCTTCCTGCTGTGACTGTGATCCAAACTGCATTCACATGGTGGAGGCTAGACAGCTGACAGGACACTGAAAATGCCTGCTAATCATATTTAATTCCATTTAATGCAGACTACAGGTTCTGGGAAATCATTTCTTTGTGGCACTTTAAGCTCTGAGAGGCTGGCGGTGGATGGAGTAGTTTGTTTGATTGATCACAGAAGAGTAAAAGTATTTATTTCAGAATTCAGGAATTTAATTAAAAACGAAATAATGTCTTCATGATGACTCAAACTGATTGTAACCTCTTTCATTTGACTCTAAGGAGTGAAGGGAGGTGCCTTCCTTGCACAGGAAAGCCCACAGTCAGCGGACAAAACCACGTTCTCAGCAGTTCCTTTTGAGTCACTCACTTACTGCCATGACTCCGCAGGGGGGGTCTTTCTGCTATTTTCTCCCATGAGTCACGGCACAATAAATCTGCCCACCTCGAGTCAACTCTGCACTGCACACTGCACCTTTCACATGTAAAAATGTGTAGGTGAAACATGTATGATTAGATGTTTTTGGCCTTGTGAGCATTTCTCATGCTCTGTCACAACAATCTGTCAGAGGAGACGTTGCCAACCAGGCAGCTGGGTTGAAGTAGGCTGATTAGCCTCTCTAATTATATCACAGTGCCCTGGAAAATAAGTGGGCAATTTAAACGCTGCCGTCTTTGCCCATTTATCTTGAAAGACCCTTGAGACAACTTTGTCTTCTGTAGGGTGTTTGTTATATGTGAATTTGTATCTGCTTTGTTTTAGTGGTGATTACACAGCATGACACATCAATTAGGAGAGCTGGTGTGAAATGGGCAAGTGACATTTTGGCTGAATAACACTGGAAAACTTTTTGATCTGATGGCTATGCTAGTGTTCAGGTTGCTAAATGTAACACAGAACAAGATAACAGGTTTTATTAAGTGAGACTGAAAAACAACATGAACTCTCGTGACAGGAAAGAAGGAGTGTCAAAATAAAAATCAACCCACACCCTCCAAGAAAGTTAACAAAAACAAAAAAAAGAGTTCACACTGCTATTAGAAAGACATCTGATATGACATCCCATCCCATCCATTTTCATTGGTCAGCTTCAATCTAATAATTTTATTTATAGAATGCTTTTCAAGATATTCAAAAACGTTAGAAAACTAAAACACAATACATGCGCAAAGTAGCGCAGCATATAAAATCAAACATTAAAATCTTAATTTAAAGTTTTGTGCTGTATTTTCTTTATTGTTACTGACACATTGTTGTCACTGTTGACAACACCATGTCACAGAGTTGTATATTAAAACACAGCTACAGTGGAGTTTCATACGCGGAAGACAGAAAACGTCAGGTTTTGTGCTCCTGAGAATGTGTCTGTTCAAGAGCCACACAGAGAGACACTGTATGTCATGAAAGAGGCAGAGGCATCAATTTAGCTCCCTCAACCCACTGAGTGACATTTTTGACAATAAGTGACAATCCCACCACTCGGATCACAGCATGTGTTCTGACAGTGATGGGTTTAATTTGCTTTTTCTTGGCGGGAAACTGTTGCTATATTGTCATTACCTGTCACTATGACAAATAATATGGCTATATCTCTCTTCAGCAGCAGAAAACCTAACATGCAAGAAATGCAGGTGAGGTGGTTTGCAGATGTTGTTGAAAGTCATTCTGAGAAATTAAGGCAGTAAAGCAAAAATTAGAAAAAAAAAAAAAAAAAACTTGAAATCTGTGCTTTGAACAGCAATCCTTGTCTTCCTTGGAAAAAAAATCAGCTAGATTTTCAGTTAAAAGTTAAGTCAAATAAGTCAAATCAAATCACAAATTTGCCTTTTAAAGGCTTTACAATCTGTAAGAAGAAAAGTCCTAGTTAGTTACAATAACATTTTTTCTCATTGACTTATTTCTTATTTCTTGCTATATCAAGTTATCTTTTTGCATTATAACTAGAAAAGTTGGTATATAATAACTTTTCATATTTTACATACAGTATGTTGTATCTTGCTCTGGTGTGACACATAAACAAGAAGCTATAACCAATATGTAGTGTTAGAGACAAAACACAGCAAAAACTACAGCCATATAATGATGACTGAAGGGACATAATGCCTAGTCATAGATTATTACTGAGCCCTCAACTGCTCTCTAAAAGCATGTTTAACTCCCTTGATGCCAAGTCCAAGTCATGTGTCCAAAGCCTCAGCAGATTTCAGTCCAATCTCAGAGTGATTAGTAAGGCTTTTCATTCTATCCTTAGCTTCCCATGTATCTGATTAGCAGGTAGGCCCGCTTCTGGAGGGAGGCTTTTGAACTGCTTTCTCGTTTCTCTGCTGCAATAGCTCTGGTGTTTCTTTGGGAGCCACATGCTGTGGCTTTGGAACTATTCATCTTCAGTTTTGTTCTTTCCTCCTCTGGATTATGACTGTGGATCATGTGAGTAAAACATACTCAGTCTATATTAGTCTATATGCTGTGCATTTTGGCTGGACTGCTTTATCTCTGGTACAGTCAATGTTATTTGCATGGCAACAGAAATATGCACTAACATCTAAAAGAATGACACTGGAAACTGCACTTGCAAGAGATCAAATAAAGTTAGAATTTATCATGTTGGGTAGTGGTTTGTTTATGTGATTTACACAAAGAAAGGATGCAATAATCCATGTTAAACTGGATGAACTCAGGCTGGCCTGTATGCAGGATGTGATTTTTATTTTCCTTGTTTGAACCCTTTTAAGACCCTCAGTTGGCAAACATCACACCTTAGGGATAAATTGCATTATTCTAGGGATCCAAGGCCACATATGTTTCCTGGTCATGGTGAATAAAGAAAAAGAGAAATACTTTTTGCATTTGTAATCCACTGTGTAGAAACAGGCACTTAATTTGCTTAGCAGCAGCTAGTTTGCAGAATAATAGTCTCTGCCATGTTTTTTGAAATAACTACATTCTGCAACTTTGCAAACTGGAGTAGACAATACTGCCTTACAGTACATACAAGTACCTCCCCTGTACCTTTTATTATTATCATCACAAACCCTTCTGTGGAGCCTGTAATGTTGGCATCCTACAAAAAAAAAAACATCTCTAAAATTATATTTTTACAGAAAACTTTGTAGCCATGCATTTTTGTAATTTCATATTTGGTGTTATACTTTGGCTTGTTCCTGAGGTCATGAAACATGATGGACAGTGTCAGCATCCAGTGTGGCTATACAGGGCTCCTTTACTGTAGGATAGAGATTATATGATTGATATTATAACACCATTGACAGAAAAATGTATTAAAAACGCTGAATTCAGTCAACTGAAATAGAATTCACCTTTATAATCCTGGATTATGGAGGACTGAATATTCATTTCTACTCAAGTTATATTCTAAGACAATCAAAATGCCTTTCAGGCTATAAATGGGTATACTTTAGGTTCAACCTCAAGACTTAAAGGCAGAGGCTGGCAACATGATATATAAGAATACTTACAGCAATCAATTACTTTTCCTTTCTCTGCCAAAATGTTTAATTAGAGGAAACACTTGCTGCTTTACTTGCGCATCTATCACATTGCTAATACAAAAACAAGGACAACAGCCAAACCTGTTCTTTATATGTGTCAGTCAAGCTTAGCCTATTTTTGAGTCACAGAATTTGACTCATTTTTATTTGCATTTCATATTGGGCTTGCATCCCTTTCCGTCAGGCAACAATGAATTCTCTTTACCACCTAGTATTGTCACAGTGAGAATGCATTGTGCTTTTTGCAGATATTGCTGCTTTTTATAGGTAATCCTTGCATTATTGATTGCAGGAAAAGCTGGCTAACAATGTATTTTCTTCAGTGACAATCACAGAGGTAATGTCCACTTTCACTGCTAGCAGAGACATAAGCTTGTTATTTAAAGTCACCAGGAGGATTTATTTGTGGCTGTATCCTCATTATCCCTGTCTTCATTTACTCTTTGATCTTCTCAGCAGTCTGAGTTGTTACATACAGTACGCAACAATCGTGTCATGTGTATCCCGCTTTAAAATGTAGCAGATATTTGCAATGGCGAGTGATTTCTACAGCTGCTAAATAGTGAATAAATCTATTCTTTGTCTGGATATATTTGTATGTTTTGTGCCAACCAATATAACAGCATAGTGTGCATACAAAAAGTGTATAATAAGTATGAAAAGTATATGAAAAAGTGTATGAGAGCATGTTAGTGTCTAACCTAATACCAACAAAATAATCGGTAACACAGACTGGGAGATTCTATATTAATGAATCATTAGGTAATGATTATGTCAAGTGTATGTGAATTGAAATAACAACCACTTTCTTCATAAGTCGTTCCTGATTAGCTCTGAACTAGGAGCCACTCATTCATTACTAATTACTTAATAATTAGTTATTCTGTTTGTTCACCCCCAAGTAAAGTGGTATATCATACTGAGTAGTTACAATGTAGTCCTTTGTTACTTCATAATTATCTGACCATTACTTTATGGAAGTTTTGATTGGACTTCCATAAAGTAATGGTCATCAATATAGTACCTCCCAGTATGTTCTCTAGTAACTCACCATTATTTACTATATAGTTCTCAATTCAGAGTTATTCAGGAACTACTCATTAATGATTCATTAATTATCAGGTCATTCCTGATTTGTTCCTTAGTAACTACTCACTTTTTTGTGTACCGTATTGTAAGTGTTACCAAATAATCGTCCACGAGATTGTCTACAAAGATTCTGTGTCATCTAGGTTCTAAGACATCTAGAAGTACTAAATCTGAAAGATTCTTAGATCAGTGGCGAAATGTCTTCATGAAAAAAACAGCAAATCCAATTGCCTTTGACTTACAACTTCTAGACACAAGATAAATGTAGCAGTATTATGCTGATTACACCTACAGTCTTAAAGGTGTCTCTTTCTTCAGACATCCTTATGTCAACCTTAATCAGACATGTTTAGGTACTACTATAGACTTAAGTACTTCAGAGAAGACGCAGAGGAGCCATGCTGGGTTATCAGGAAAAGCTAAAATGGGCATAAAAGTACAAGTGCAAGTTCACTGTCACACACAGGTTGGGCTCATTTCTGTCATGTTTTTGTTTCTTTTACTTTGCCATGAACATTTAACTAATCACTTTAAGCTTCGTTCTATGTTGTTCTTCACCCTGTTTTCACCTCGTTTAATTTCTCTTTCAGCCTGGGATGAGTGGGAGCCATGCAGATGCGTGGTGCAACACCTTCCCCTAGGCAGCGCCGGAGAATCATGACAACCCCCTTTATCTGTTTGCTTATGCTGACCTGAGACCCTTTTTCATCCAGAGCAGAGTGACTACCACCCAAAATGTCCTCCCACAAACGCAACTTCCAGTGCTTCAATGCTGTAGGTGGTGAGGGCTCCCACAAGTCTTCTCCCCCCTTCAAGCATCACACCAGCCGGCTTCCCAGGATCCCCCAGCATGGCATGGTGGCTCATCATGAACCTCTGGAGGAATGCTACATTTGCTCTGAGTATAGACATGCCCAGGCCCTGGAAGCACTGGAGACTCCGGTCACACCTTTGTATCACACTCATACACCATATCACCACCATCATCCACACGAGTATGTTCTCAGGAGACCGGCCAGGCCCGAGGGGCACCCTGTGGCACATTCAGGCCACGACAGCCACATTCATCATCACAGGTACAATAAGAAGGTGGTGCTGGTGAAGAACAGCGACCCCTCATTCAGGAGGACCATCGTCTTGCACCACAGGAGTCTACGCAGTTTTGGGCTTTTCTTAGAGGAAGTTTCTGAGCTCATGCAGTACCACATCAGGAAGTTGTACACTCTGGAGGGCTGCAAGGTGAGGTCATAAACACCTGGAACTAGAAGATTATGTGCAGATATGTGGAGTTTTCATGTTCTTGTTTTCTTGATATTCTCTTACATAACCTGCGGAGAGTTTGGAAGTACAGGGGTTATGTAAGATTGTATTCTATTATGTGTTCAGGAAACGTCTTTTTCCAAGAGGAAGTCTCTGTGCTTGACCCTAAGTAAATACCTTCCCTTGTGTTTTAATGAATTGAAAAGGATGGCAGAATCTGAAATGAACAGTAGTACTATGAGTTGCGTATGTCATTTAGCTTTAGAAAAGTACTCTAAAAAGTATGTTTAATGTGTTACACATTGATGTTATTCATGCCTGAGATTGAAAACCAGAGTAAAAGAAAGGCCTCTAGTGACAGGACTGATTCCCTACTAAATCCCAGTTGAGAGCTTTGTCAGCCCTACTGCAAACACACAATTTCAAAAAGTTATTTTCTTCTATCTTTGAACCTTAGAATATGGTATTGTAGCTCATTGAACATAAGCAAATGACAATATGGAAACCTCAATGTCAAAGACACACACAAAAAAAAACCAAAAAAAAAAACAGCAGGGTGCAAGGATCACAGTACTAATAGTAATATTTTTTAATAGTTGTTGATTATTAGTATATCACATTATGTCCTGAGTGGATTTACATAATACATACCATATACGTATTGCATTATTGGCTGGATAGTGAAAAACATACTCTTCCTCTGTACATGAAATATAACAATTGATGATTTTAATCAGAGTACTGCATCTTATGTCATGGAAATAAATGAGGACATTGGATAGTTAAAAGTCCACCCTCTTTATTTTTACAATAAGAGGATGATTTATTCTTACTTCAAAATCTTTTGCCATCTATAAGTAACTATGCCATACTGTGCCAAAGCATTTTTGAAACAGGAAAGTCTACCGTTTGTTCTAAAATCCCACTGAAACATACAGAAACATCCAATAACTGATTTTGTCATTTAATCTAGGAAGAAACACAGCTGTAACTAGTCACAACAAATACATTCATACAATATATGTTTCATTTAGTTTGCACTTAAGCTAAATCTAGTGCAATAAATATTTTGAGTGTGTGCTTGAGGGAATGAAACAGGGATATTCCCTCACACACACACACACACACACACACACACACACACACACACACACACACACACATTTAGATTGTGGGTATCTCTCCAAACCCCATTAATCTTGGTCAAATCAGAGCTATTTTTGAGAGAGGAAAAACAGGTCAACGTTGAAACTCCACTCCCTCCACTTTGATACTAGAGGTGTCTCAGAAATGTGTCTTCCACAGTGGCAATTAATTATCTTCACCTGGGCTTTGTGTGACCACGGATGAAGCCATTCATCTGCCTTTACCAACAGTGGATTTAAAATTCAAAACTGCACTTTCATCAAAACCGGCTGCTCATAAGCAAAATAAAATCAACAAAACTCTCAATATTTTAGACTACATGTTTCCCTGAGTTTCATAGCTGTCAGTAGTGAACAGAAGCAGCAGTATTAACATTAAGTGTCATGAAAATGTAATAGCAGTATTTTATACAATCTATTTGCTCTATAGACTACTTCACCACGTAAAGAATAAAAATATGCAATAGAAATTATACATACAGTGATTTCATATCGAATTATCTGTGTTTCCTTGTTGTTTTAAGATGTAGAAGTAGTTAATGGCCTTATGTCACTGTCTGGTTAAAACCATGCATCTCCAAACAGTGTCTTTTTAACCTCGGTGACAATTTTAAACAACCCATTGTGGTTTGAAAGTGTTTTATGAGTAATGTATGAGTAATAATTAGCAAAAAAAAAAAAAAGTGTAATCCTAAAACATGAAAGATGACATGCTCTGAAAATGTACAAATCACCACACTTGGAGATACGTGGTTTTTATAAGACGGCAATATGTGTTTATTAGTATGGAAGAAAAATACAGTAGCTACTTTTATTCGGCCTTTATAGGGAGATGCTAGGGAAAACAGGTCAGTACACACTCACCTCCTAGATTAGCATTCAGCCACTCAGGCTAATCACCTGTGAGACAGACTAATATTTTAATTCACCCCACTGTGATGATGATGATAATTATTAGCCTGCATGGTGTTAGCCATCCACATTTGTTTATAACCTTGTAACAGTAACAGGCCTGAAGAGAGACAGTTTCTGTTGCATTAAAGTACAGTAGAGTAGGAGGTGTCCTAAAGCAAAATAAATCATAGTAATGATGCTGTGTTAATAGATTAAAACGTTCAGACCACAGTGTTTGCTTGTCTATACCATTTAGTCTACTACTTTTCACACACTCAGCAAGCTTGAAATACTGCTGAGCAATTCCCACTCTTACAAGTGTCAATGGCAGCTCACCAGTGCAAGAATGCACCTCATCCGGTGAGGTTTCCTTGAGATCATCCTGGATTAGGATATTTATCTTGTCTTGACTCACTGCTTGACTCAGAGCCTTCTTTTGCAGGGATTTAGAGCATTATATATAGTCCTAAATGTTTAGTAAAAGAACAGACATTTACTAAAATCATGACTAACATCAGATGCATTGAAAATTAAAAAGTTGGTTAGTGGACACTTTCAGTATTAAAAATTATTAAATACATAAAACCATACATGATGCTATTTGAGTAATAAAAAAAGTAATATGGAAAGGGGCCACAGAAGGTTCAATCTTGGTCAAATAAGAGCTACATTAAAGAACAGATTCTGCAGCTCAGTGGGTAGAAATATAGCACCAACACGGCAGCGTTTAACCCCCACTATGACTACAGTTTCATAAATGTGCATTCAGCTGTAGGGTTACAAATGTCCACCCAATGACTAACTAACTTATACTATATAGGAAACACAAGGCAACAGTAAATACAGTATGTTGTCCCTGTGAATGCAGCAGGCCTCATTATGAATTTATGAAACTGTTAGAACTGTGGTAAATCACACGATGATTGGTGAGTCTGACAGAAGACCAGACCTCCTTAATAATTGGGAACATTACAGGTAGTAAGTGTTAAGGTTGTAAAACGCTGCACTAGATACGCCTCATTCTAATTCCTTAAGTGTTCTGCATTTGGTTTGCTCACACCTATAGTACCTAGAAAGGCTGACAAGGGCTGATAGCCAAACAAAACTTTAAAAAAAAAGTGGTCTAGCAGTGTCTCTGTTAGAAAGAGAATGCATCTCGTGCATAAAATATTGTGTCGAGGTTGGGTATGTTTTAAGTTGCAATTTTGTATCAAATTGTCAGCCAGACATCTACCTTGTAAAACTCCCCATGTCCATGACATGCATGTCAAACATGCTTGTAATCCCTCCCTATTATCTGACTCACTCTTAACTAACATTTTCTGGTCTTTGGTTTCAGATTGACAATGTTCAGAGTCTTATACAGTGCCCCACTGTCCTTGTCTGTGTGGGACGTGAGCCCTCTCACTCTTCCATCGTGGAGAATTTTAGGAAAACATCTGATGACAAACTTCCGAAGCTGAGTGTGAGGTCACGCTCCAGTCACTGCAATGACGGACATGAGGGTACGAAAAAAAGTTTATTGTCACAGACTTCATTTCTGAATTATGTTTATAAAATGAATTATTAATTACATTCTAAGCACTGTTTCTTTGGAAAAGGCTCTGCAATATACATTATAATTGTACACAATGAGCAAAAGAGACTAAGAGTTTTTTTCTTCTCTTTTTTCATGTCTTGATGGTAAACCAAGGACTTTCAACAAAGAAAAATGTCATCAATCCAAAACTGGATTCTGACAACAGATCTACCAGGTACTCAGTGTCATCTGACAAGTCATTACCAGATGGGACCGACTCTCCGGATAATGTGGATTCCTGCCCATACACTGGTGATGGAATGAGAGCTGATGATATAGAGAAACGGGTTCGTGTTAATAAAGATGGCAGTTTGTCTATGGAAATGAAAGTGCGCTTCCGGCTACAAAATGATGAAACATTACATTGGTCAACAGAAGTAAGAAAGTCAACAGGCAGGACCTTTGAGTACCTCCAAGGACACAATAACCCCTATTTTGCACAGGTTAGTGATAGAAGCTTTTCAGAATCTGAAAACATCTCTGCTGGTGAGCAAGAGGAGGCTTACATCACTAGGCACTATCAAAGACATACAGAGGAGCCTCACTGTCCTCACTGCTGCAGTCACTGTCAGGATTATGACATCTGGAAAAACGTGCCAGGGACACATGGAGCAAGTCGCCACATTCAAACTTCCAGCTCAACTACATCCTCACATACAGTGGTCTCTAGAAAGACAGTGGTTAAAAGGCAAACGTCTAGATCAAGCGAAGAGCATACAGAACAAGTGGTGGAGAGAGAAACGTGTGTGAAGCAGACTGTTGAGGCAGCTGAAATTGTAGGGTACTGCACCATCAGGAGTTGCTCACCAAAGTGCGAGGTGCAATCCTCCACACTGGACAACTGTGATGTGTGTGTTGATAGTTCCAATGCTTCAGGGCACTCAAGCAAGTCAAGAAAATCCAAATCATACACTTGTATTTGCGGCGTGTCTAATGATCCTGAGGATGATATAAAAGGACAAATCAAGGCCCAATCAGAAGAAGAAGGTGAGACACAAAGAGATCGATCAAGTGCCATGTCTGTCAAATCAAATGCCTCTGGCAGATCAAATAAGTCTGAAGAAATACAGAATACAGAGTCTGAAGATGTAGAGGAGAAAAGATCCAAAAGTGCCATATCAGTTCATTCAAATGCCTCGACAAAATCCAAATCTGATGTTTTAGATGTTACAGCTGAAGAAATACAACCACAACCACATGATGACAAAGAAACACAAGAAAGACCATTAAGTAGCATGTCTGTTAAATCCTCTAAATCTGAAAAATCAACGAAGTCAGATGTGGCAGCTGAACAGCATAAATCAGAGGAGGATGGTGATGAAGAACGAGCATTAAGTTCCATGTCAACAAAATCCAAAGCCTTTCTTAAATCAAAGGGATCAAGAGTCTCTTCTCTCCCAGATAAAGAACAAGCTGAGGAGGAAACTGAGCAAAGGAGACCCAGTGCCATGTCAGCTACATCAAACGCCTCTGCAGAATCAAAATTAGGAGCATCTGAAGCATCTGCAGGGGAAAGCATTCAAAACCCAGCTGAAGAAAATGAGAAGGAAACTGAACAGAGAGCACAAAGCGCAATGTCGGTGAAATCAAATGTTTCAACAAAATCTAAAAAGTCAAGAACTTCTGAAGCTCCACCTAAAGAAAATTCAGAGGACAAATCTGAGGGGTGTGTACATTCTCCTGTGTCATTGAAGTCACAAAATGCTGATGAACATTTTGAGGAAGAAGAGGAAGCTGAAGATGCTGGAGAAGATCAAGAGAGAGTGCCGAGTGTCATGTCATCCAAATCAAATACCTCTGCAAGAGCCACACATTCCAAAGCATCTAAGCTTCAAGATGAAGGAAATAAAGAAAGTGAAAGAGCACTGAGTGTGATGTCAGCTAGGTCCATCAAATCAGATGTTTCTGCAACATCTAGAAAGTCAAAATGCTGTGAAGAAATGACTAAAGTAAATGCTGAAGATGCAGAAGGACCAATGGAGAGAGCAACTAGTGCTATGTCAGCTAAGTCTATTGCATCTGCAAGATCTGAAGAATCAAAGAGGTCTGACCTCCATGCTAGAGAAAGTGTTGACATTTCAGATGATGGAAATGCTATAGAGGAAAGTGAAGGGAGACCACAAAGCACAGTGTCAGTCAAATCAGCAAAGTCGGTGACGTCAAATATTTCTGCAAAATCTAGCAAATCTAAAACATCTGAAGTTCCGAATAAAGAAAGTGATGACAGTCATGAGGATGGAAATGATGGAGAGCAAACTGAAGAAGGAGCAGCAAGCTGCAAGTATGAGGTTGAGGAAACACCAAGCTCCTCCTATGTTTCAGCTGAGGAAAATCCTGTCAAACATGATGAACCTGACACGAGAGCATCTAGTGCCATGTCAGCCAAATCAGTCCAGTCACATGTTTCTGAAATATCTATTAAGTCTGCAGATAGAGCACCAAGTGCTTTGTCAGCCAAATCTGTAAAGTCAACTATTTCTGCAAAATCTACAAAGTCAAAAGGAATGGATGGTCCAGCTGAAGAAAATATATCTGGTCATAAGGAACAAGTAGAGAGGGCTCCAAGCAATTTGTCAGTCAGATCAGGAAAATCAGTAAAGTCAAATGTTTCTACAATATCTAAAAGATCAAAAGTTTCTGAAGCACCTTTGGAAGACGGTGTTGACAATCCTGAGAAAAGACTTCTTGAAGGGGAGAGTGAAGGGAGGGCAATGAGTTCAATGTCTGCCCAGTCAGTTCAGTCAAATATTTCTGCAAGATCAAAAAAGTCAAAATGTTCTGCTGATGCTCCAGCTGAAGATAGCTCTGAGTCCTCTGATGACGAAAATGAAAAAGAGCTAACTGAAGAAAGAGCACCAAGCTGCATGTCAGCCAAATCAGTCCAGTCACATTTCTCTGAAATATCTATTAAGTCTGCAGAAAGAGCACCAAGTGCTTTGTCAGCTAAATCAGCAAAGTCACATGCTTCTACAGAATCTATCAAATCAAATGTTTCTGAAGATTGTTCTGGCAAAACTACTGGCATTTCTGATGAAGGAGAAGGTGAAGATGAAACTCAAGAGAGAGGACAGAGTGCCATGTCAGCAAAAACTGCAAAGTCAACTATTTCTGTCAAATCTACAAAGTCAAAAGGACTGGATGGTCCAGCTGAAGAAAATATATCTGATGACGAGGAACATACAGAGAGGGCTCCAAGCAAAATGTCAGTTAGATCAGGAAAATCAGCAAAGTCAAATGTTTCTACAACATCTAGAAAATCAAAGGTTCCTGAAGTTCCCTTGGAAGATGGTGTTGACACTCCTGAGGAAAGAATTGTTGAAGGGAGAGCAATGGGTTCAGTGTGTTCCCAGTCAGTTAAGTCAGATAGTTCTACAAGATCGAATAAGTCAAAATGTTCTGCTCAAGCACCAGCAGAAGAAAGCGTTGAGAGTCCTGATGAAGAAAATGACAGAGAGCAAACTGAAGAAAGAGCACCAAGCTGCATGTCAGCCAAATCAGTCCAGTCACATGTTTCTGAAATATCTATTAAGTCTGCAGATAGAACACCAAGTGCTTTGTCAACCAAATCTGCAAAGTCAACTATTTCTGCAAAATCTTCAAAGTCAAAAGGAATGGATGGTCCAGCTGAAGAAAATATATCTGGTCATAAGGAACAAGTAGAGAGGGCTCCAAGCAATTTGTCAGTCAGATCAGGAAAATCAGTAAAGTCAAATGTTTCTACAATATCTAAAAGATCAAAAGTTTCTGAAGCACCTTTGGAAGACGGTGTTGACAATCCTGAGAAAAGACTTCTTGAAGGGGAGAGTGAAGGGAGGGCAATGAGTTCAATGTCTGCCCAGTCAGTTCAGTCAAATATTTCTGCAAGATCAAAAAAGTCAAAATGTTCTGCTGATGCTCCAGCTGAAGATAGCTCTGAGTCCTCTGATGACGAAAATGAAAAAGAGCTAACTGAAGAAAGAGCACCAAGCTGCATGTCAGCCAAATCAGTCCAGTCACATTTCTCTGAAATATCTATTAAGTCTGCAGAAAGAGCACCAAGTGCTTTGTCAGCTAAATCAGCAAAGTCACATGCTTCTACAGAATCTATCAAATCAAATGTTTCTGAAGATTGTTCTGGCAAAACTACTGGCATTTCTGATGAAGGAGAAGGTGAAGATGAAACTCAAGAGAGAGGACAGAGTGCCATGTCAGCAAAAACTGCAAAGTCAACTATTTCTGTCAAATCTACAAAGTCAAAAGGACTGGATGGTCCAGCTGAAGAAAATATATCTGATGACGAGGAACATACAGAGAGGGCTCCAAGCAAAATGTCAGTTAGATCAGGAAAATCAGCAAAGTCAAATGTTTCTACAACATCTAGAAAATCAAAGGTTCCTGAAGTTCCCTTGGAAGATGGTGTTGACACTCCTGAGGAAAGAATTGTTGAAGGGAGAGCAATGGGTTCAGTGTGTTCCCAGTCAGTTAAGTCAGATAGTTCTACAAGATCGAATAAGTCAAAATGTTCTGCTCAAGCACCAGCAGAAGAAAGCGTTGAGAGTCCTGATGAAGAAAATGACAGAGAGCAAACTGAAGAAAGAGCACCAAGCTGCATGTCAGCCAAATCAGTCCAGTCACATGTTTCTGAAATATCTATTAAGTCTGCAGATAGAACACCAAGTGCTTTGTCAACCAAATCTGCAAAGTCAACTATTTCTGCAAAATCTTCAAAGTCAAAAGGAATGGATGGTCCAGCTGAAGAAAATATATCTGGTCATAAGGAACAAGTAGAGAGGGCTCCAAGCAATTTGTCAGTCAGATCAGGAAAATCAGTAAAGTCAAATGTTTCTACAATATCTAAAAGATCAAAAGTTTCTGAAGCACCTTTGGAAGACGGTGTTGACAATCCTGAGAAAAGACTTCTTGAAGGGGAGAGTGAAGGGAGGGCAATGAGTTCAATGTCTGCCCAGTCAGTTCAGTCAAATATTTCTGCAAGATCAAAAAAGTCAAAATGTTCTGCTGATGCTCCAGCTGAAGATAGCTCTGAGTCCTCTGATGACGAAAATGAAAAAGAGCTAACTGAAGAAAGAGCACCAAGCTGCATGTCAGCCAAATCAGTCCAGTCACATTTCTCTGAAATATCTATTAAGTCTGCAGAAAGAGCACCAAGTGCTTTGTCAGCTAAATCAGCAAAGTCACATGCTTCTACAGAATCTATCAAATCAAATGTTTCTGAAGATTGTTCTGGCAAAACTACTGGCATTTCTGATGAAGGAGAAGGTGAAGATGAAACTCAAGAGAGAGGACAGAGTGCCATGTCAGCAAAAACTGCAAAGTCAACTATTTCTGTCAAATCTACAAAGTCAAAAGGACTGGATGGTCCAGCTGAAGAAAATATATCTGATCACGAGGAACATACAGAGAGGGCTCCAAGCAAAATGTCAGTTAGATCAGGAAAATCAGCAAAGTCAAATGTTTCTACAACATCTAGAAAATCAAAGGTTCCTGAAGTTCCCTTGGAAGATGGTGTTGACACTCCTGAGGAAAGAATTGTTGAAGGGAGAGCAATGAGTTCAGTGTGTTCCCAGTCAGTTAAGTCAGATAGTTCTACAAGATCGAATAAGTCAAAATGTTCTGCTCAAGCACCAGCAGAAGAAAGCGTTGAGAGTCCTGATGAAGAAAATGACAGAGAGCAAACTGAAGAAAGAGCACCAAGCTGCATGTCAGCCAAATCAGTCCAGTCACATGTTTCTGAAATATCTATTAAGTCTGCAGATAGAACACCAAGTGCTTTGTCAACCAAATCTGCAAAGTCAACTATTTCTGCAAAATCTTCAAAGTCAAAAGGAATGGATGGTCCAGCTGAAGAAAATATATCTGGTCATAAGGAACAAGTAGAGAGGGCTCCAAGCAATTTGTCAGTCAGATCAGGAAAATCAGTAAAGTCAAATGTTTCTACAATATCTAAAAGATCAAAAGTTTCTGAAGCACCTTTGGAAGACGGTGTTGACAATCCTGAGAAAAGACTTCTTGAAGGGGAGAGTGAAGGGAGGGCAATGAGTTCAATGTCTGCCCAGTCAGTTCAGTCAAATATTTCTGCAAGATCAAAAAAGTCAAAATGTTCTGCTGATGCTCCAGCTGAAGATAGCTCTGAGTCCTCTGATGACGAAAATGAAAAAGAGCTAACTGAAGAAAGAGCACCAAGCTGCATGTCAGCCAAATCAGTCCAGTCACATTTCTCTGAAATATCTATTAAGTCTGCAGAAAGAGCACCAAGTGCTTTGTCAGCTAAATCAGCAAAGTCACATGCTTCTACAGAATCTATCAAATCAAATGTTTCTGAAGATTGTTCTGGCAAAACTACTGGCATTTCTGATGAAGGAGAAGGTGAAGATGAAACTCAAGAGAGAGGACAGAGTGCCATGTCAGCAAAAACTGCAAAGTCAACTATTTCTGTCAAATCTACAAAGTCAAAAGGACTGGATGGTCCAGCTGAAGAAAATATATCTGATGACGAGGAACATACAGAGAGGGCTCCAAGCAAAATGTCAGTTAGATCAGGAAAATCAGCAAAATCAAATGTTTCTACAACATCTAGAAAATCAAAGGTTCCTGAAGTTCCCTTGGAAGATGGTGTTGACACTCCTGAGGAAAGAATTGTTGAAGGGAGAACAATGAGTTCAGTGTGTTCCCAGTCAGTTAAGTCAGATAGTTCTACAAGATCGAATAAGTCAAAATGTTCTGCTCATGCTCCAGCTGAAGAAAGCTTTGAGAGTCCTAATGAAGAAAATGACAGAGAGCAAACTGAAGAAAGAGCACCAAGCTGCATGTCAGCCAAATCAGTCCAGTCACATGTCTCTGAAATATCTATTAAGTCTGCAGATAGAGCACCAAGTGCTTTGTCAGCCAAATCTGCAAAGTCAACTATTTCTGCAAAATCTTCAAAGTCAAAAGAAATGGATGGTCCAGCTGAAGAAAATATATCTGGTCATAAGGAACATGCAGAGAGGGCTCTAAGCAATATTTCAGTCAGATCTGGAAAATCAGCAAAGTCAAATGTTTCTACAATATCTAAAAGATCAAAAGTTTCTGAAGTTCCCTTGGAAGATGGTTTTGACAATCCTGAGAAAAGACTTCTTGAAGGGAGAGTGAGCTCAATGTCAGCTCAGTCAGTTCAGTCAAATAATTCTGCAAGATCAAAAAAGTCAAAATGTTCTGCTGATGCTCCAGCTGAAGAAAGCTTTGAGAGCCCTGATGAAGAAAATGACAAAGAGCAAACTGAAGAAAGAGCACCAAGCTGCATGTCAGCCAAGTCAGTCCAGTCACATGTTTCTACAAAATCTATCAAATCAAATGCCTCTGACGTTTGTTCTGGCAAAACTATTGGCATTCCTGATGAAGGAGAAGATGAAGAAATTCAAGAGAGAGCGCAGAGTGCAACGTCAGGCAAAACTGCAAAGTCAACTATTTCTGTCAAATCTACAAAGTCAAAAGGACTGGATGGTCCAGCTAAAGAAAGTACATTTGATCACGAGGAACATGAAGACAGAGCTCCAAGCAATATGTCAGCCAGATCAGCAAAATCTGAAAAGTCAAATATTTCAGTAGCATCAAATAAATCAAAAGCTTCTGACATTCCTACTGATCACATTGCTGATTCTACTGAAAAGGCAAATGAGGAGGAGCACAATGAAAGCAGATCAGTAAGTTCAATGTCAGTCCATTCAGCCAAGTCAAATGTTTCTGCGAGATCGAGTCGGTCAAAATGTTCAGCTGATGTTCCAGTTGAAGAAAACATCGCCAGACCTAAGTCACATGCTTCTACAGTATCTATGAAATCAAATGCTTCTAAAGTTCCTCCTGATAGTAATACTCCTGAGTGGAGAAATGATGAGGAAGAAACTCAAGACAGAGCAGAGAGTACAATGTCTGCAAAGTCAACTATTTCTGCAAAATCAAATAAGTCAAAAATCTTGGCTGCCCCAGCTGAAGAAAATGCTTATGATTCTGATCATGTGGAAAGAGCTTCAAGCAATATGTCAGCAAAATCGGCAAAGTCAAATGTTTCTGAAAGATCTATTAAGTCACAAGCCTCTGGTGTTACTACTGATGATGTGGCTGAACATGAGGAAACTACGGAAAGAGCCCCTAGCACCTTGTCAGCTAAATCAGCAAAGCCACATGCTTCAGAAAAATCTACTAAATCAAATGCTTCTGAAGTTTGTTCTAAAACTACTATCATTTCTAATGAAGGGAATGGTGAAGACGAAACTCAAGAGAGAGCACAGAGTGGAATGTCAGCCAAATCCACACAGTCAGCCATGTCTGTAAAATCAAGTAAGTCAAAAGTCTTGGATGTTCAGGCAGAAGAATATGTTGCAGAACATGAGAGAGCAGCAAGTGCTATGTCAGCACCAAGCAACATGTCAGCCAAATCAAATATTTCTGTTTCATCAAGGAGTGCAGTAGCATGTGAAGTTCCTTCAGAAGAAAACACTGCAAATGATGAGGAAACTGTACAAAGACCACCAAGCACCCTGTCAGCTAAATCAGCCAGATCTGCCAAATCAACACAGTCAAATATTTCTGCAAATTCTAGTAAGTCAAAAGCCTCTAATACTCAAGGGGAAGAAAATCATGAGGAGACTATGGAGCGAGCACCAAGCAGTACCTCCTTCAAATCAGCAAAATCAAGAAAGTCAAATGCTTCAACAGTATTAAAGAAATCAAATGCTTCTGAGATCCCTGCTGAAGATGGTGCTAACATTACTGGCGAAAACACTGAAGAAGAGGCAAGAGCAATGAGCTCAGTGTCTGCCAAATCAGTGAGGTCGAATGTAACATCAGTATCTACAAAATCAAAAGCTTCTCATGGTCCTCAAAATGTAAACAGTGAAGAGGATGGTGGACATGAAGCTGAAAAGAGAGTGCAAAGTGCCATGTCAAATAAATCATTGAAGTCTACTGGAAAATCAAAACCTTCAAAAACCACTAAGATTGCAGATGAAGAAAATGCGGCTGATTGTGAGGAAACTGAAGAGAGAACACGAAGTGCCATGTCAGTTAAATCATTAAAGTCAGATCTGTCTCTGAGGTCAGGGAAATCAAAAGTTTCTGACCAGACAGCTGAAACACATACTGAAGAGGTAGATCAAACAGAAAGGACACCAAGTGTCTTGTCAGTGAAGTCAAATGTTTCTGCAAGAACCACGAAGTCCAACGTATCTGGAATTACCCCTAGTGAAAGGACTGGACATGATGAAGAAACTGATGCAAGAGCACGTAGTGCAATGTCAACGAAATCAGCAAAATCACATAATTCAACAAAATCAAACAAATTAAAAGCTTCTGAAATTCCTACTGTAGAAAGTTCAGACACTCCTTATGAAGGAAATACTGAAGAGAAATCTGAGAGAGCTCCAAGTGCCATGTCATTGGAGTCAAATATATCAGTGAGATCAAAGAAATCAAAAGTATCTGAAGTTCCTACTGTGACAGTTGAGGAAAGTGAAGACAGAGCACCTACAGCCATGTCATCAGCGTCTAAGGTTTCAGCACGTTCAAAGAAGTCAACAACATCTGAGGGTAAAGGAAAGAAAAGTGAAGGGCGGCCAAAAAGTTCTTTATCTGTCAAGTCAAATGTGTCTATGAAATCTCAAAAATCCAAAGTAACTGATATTTTAACAGATCAATATGTGGAAAATAAAGAGGAGTTGAAGATGTCCACAGCCGTTGATGTTCCTGCTGAGGAGAAGAGCAGTGCTTCTGCACTTAATGCAGGGGAAGTTGTGAATCCTGAAGACAAGAGTACACCCACAACTAGTTTGCATGAGGAAGAGAAACAACAAGATACAGCTGATAAGAGGAGTTGTCACTCTAGGACAAGCAAGTCAAGCAGGCAAGGGACAAAAAATGCAACTGCAGAAGTTATTGCCAAACCAAAGTCTGTTACAAATTCTGCTGTGTCAGAAACCTGTCAGAATGCACAACAACCAAAAGGAAATAAACATCATGTGATTAGTCACACAGTGTCGAATGAAAGTGATTTGTCCCAAACTCTGTCCAGTTCAGATATTGTCAAAGAGATTTGTGAGACTTCAGCCACTGGAGAGTCAAAATCCAATGTGTCTAAGAGGATAACAAATGTTCCATTGGAAGCTACAGACATTAGTAAAAGTGCCACTGATAACAAAAGTGACAAAAGCAGCAGACGCAAGAACACAAATGCTGATGACTTTGAGCTGGTCCCATGTAGCCTACCAAATGCATCTCTTACTGAGGTTGTGAATGAATGGCTGAAAACAATACCAGCAGACGGTGACATGTATGACATGGAGGAATTTAATGAAAACTGTGATGCACAAAAAACAGGCCACACAACAGAGGAAATTAATAGAATGGAGGATAATGAAATCAATGATGACTGTGCAGCTGAAAATACAAAAGAAACCAATGAAGTAGTTGGGATGAACACTGTCCCTAATAATGACTGCCAAACAAGTGTAGAGGCACCAAAAGCAGATAACACCTGTACTCGGAGAGATGATGCCTCAAAAATATTTAACTCCTCTGTACAGGTGATGAGAGTACTTTTAAATCCAAAGCTTAACAGATGTAACAGTTTACCAGAAATTTCTCCAGTGTATGGACGTAAACTAAGCACTTCAGCTAGAGGTCTTCTTGACTGCATTGTGAAGTTGCAATTAATAGACCATAATCCTAAAAATGCAAATGAAAAGGATGAAAGATACCAAGAGCTAATGACTATTCTTCAGTCTCTTTGGCTTTGTGATCCTCCAGAAAATGAACATGTGTTAACAAAGGATAATCACCATTCTGCAAATGATGAATTCAATCATACATCATCCTCTGGTGTGGATGTCAATAGTGGCTCCACAGGCTCCGGGAAAAGTAGTGATGGTGTGAATGGTGATGTGTCTCAACCACATACCAGTGCAAATACGTTAAGTAAAGTTCAAGAAGTCGGTGAAGGTGAAGCAGAAGCAGATGGTCAATGGACATGTGAAAGAGAAGCAGAAGGAATGTATGAGGAAAAACAAAAGGAAGATGATCCAGCAACAGATGAAACAATTAGAAGCAATGATAGTCCAAGAGAACTGCCTGAAACACCACCCTCCTCAAACAAGAGTTCAGGAAATGACAGCAATGGCCAAAAACGTGAAACAGAATGTCAAGAGGACACCAGCACTGAGAGCCCTCCTCTCATTCAAAGAGAACAGTTAGCCAAAAGGATTTCTCAAGATCCTGATCCTGTTTGGGTCTTAAACTTATTAACTAAAATAGAAAAGCAGTTCATGACACATTATATCAATGCAATGAGAGAGTTCAAAGTCCGATGGAACTTGGATGATAATGAGCAGCTTGACATGATGATAAGTGAACTTAAAACTGAGGTCCACAAAAGAATCCAAACAAGTATAGACAGAGAACTGAGGAGAATTCAAAGTCGAGCAGGCCTACCAAGACCTCCTAAAGAAGCCATGTCCCGTGCTTCAACAACACAAATGGAAGAGAGAAGACAAAGGCTGAAGATTATGCTCAAAAAATCAATTGATCCCCAAGCAGAAAAAAGTGATGATTCAGCAACAGGCACATCTTACAGTGACCAGCGCAGTGAAAACGATGATGAATACTGTTCATGTGAAACATGCATTACGAAAAAAATGACTGCACCTGTTGTCATGGACTTGTCATGGATGATGAAGAACGGTGACCCAGGCAATAGACAGGCAATCAACAGTACATCTCACTCTGAAAATGATACTGAAACAAAAGCAGCAGAAACACTTGTAGAAAAAGTTATTTTCAAAGCTGTGAGAGAAGTGAAAGGGGACGAAGTACACCATGACACTGAGGATGACTTTACAGTTGCAGCAGATGAAAAGGAGGCAGATGATGTGTGTCAAGACGCAGGTCAAGAAGATGGGTGTGAAAACAAGCAGAGGAGAATGAGGACACAGCAGCTAATGAAGGAAGATGAGAATGATGCCACAGCCACACCTGAGGAATTGTCAAAGGAACCAGCAGAAGAAGCAGAAACTGAAGATGAGATTGATGTAGAAAGTGAGATTGCTGTCACAAATGAGGATGAGTCTAAGGAAGAGACTACTGAAGCCACCACCACTGAAGATGACAATGCAGCAGGAGAGACTGATGTGGCAGCCACAGCTGAAGATAAATCTGACAAAACTGAAGATGAGAGTGCTGCAGACAAAGAGACTGCTGTTACAAGTGAAGATGAACTTACGGAGGAGGCATCTGAAGACAACATAGCTCAAGGTGAAAATGCAGCAGTAGAGACCACTATGGCAGCCACAAGTGAATATGAATCTGACAAAGATGAGGCTGTGGAAGAAAGGACAGTCGATGATGACGAGGAGATTGCTGCCACAAGTGCAGATGAGACCGCAGATGAGAACAATGACACAGTCACTGCTGATGAATTGTCAAAGGAACCAGCTGAAGAAGCAACAACTCAAGATGAGATGGCTGTAGAAAAAGAGATTGCTGTCACAAGTGAAGATGCATCAAAGGAAGAGACTCCTGAAGATGAAATTGCAGCAGAAGAGACTACTGTGGCAGCCCTAACTGAGCATGAATCAAACAAAGATGAGGCTGTGGAAGCAGGGACAGTTGATGACGAAGAAGAGATTGCTGCCACCAGTGAAGATGAACTGAATGAAGTGGCTGCCGAAGCCACCACAGCTGGAGGTGAAAATGCAGCAGAAGAGGTTGATGTGGCATCCATAAGTAAACATGAACCTGACAAAGAGGTGGCTGTGGAAGAGGGGACGATTGATGATAAAGAAGAGCTTGCTTCCACAAGTGAAGATGATTTGGCAGATGAGAACAATGACACAACCACAGCATCAAATGAACCAGCTGAAGAAGCAACAACTGAAGATGAGATTGCTGTAGAAAAAGAGATTACCATCACAAGTGAAGATGAATCAAAGGAAGATACTGCTGAAGATGAAATTGCAGCAGAAAAGACTGCTGTGGTGCCCGCAACTAAAAATGAATCTGACAATGAGGAAGCTGTCAAAGAAGAGACTCTGGCTACAAGTGCAAATGAGTCTGCAGATGAGAACAATGACACAGCCACAGCTGATGAATTGTCAAAGGAAACAGCTGAAAAAGCAGAAACTGAAGATGAGATTGCTGAAGAAAAAGAGATTGCTGTCACAAGTGAAGATGAATCAAAAGAAGAGGCTGCTGAAGCCACCACAACTGAAGATGAAAATGCTGCAGAAAATGTGGCAGATGCAACTGAACATGAATCTGAACATGAATCTGACAAAGAGGAGGCTGTGATAGTAGGGGCAGTTGAAGATGTGGAAGAGACTGCTGCCACCAGTGATGATGAATCTGCAGAGAGTTTAGGTGCCACCACAAATGAAGATGAAACTGCAGAGAATGCCACAGGCGATAAATTGTCAAAGGAACCAGCTGAAGAAGCAACAACTGAAGATGAGCTTGTTGTAGAAAAGGAAATTGCTGCTACAAGTGAGGATGAACTTAAGGAAGAAGCTGCTGAAGCCACCACAGCTGAAGATGAAAATGCAGAAGAGACCACTATGGCAGTCACAAGTGAACATGAATCTGACAAAGATGAGGCTGTGGAAGAAGGGACAAGCAATGATGAAGAAAAGCTTGCTTCCACCAGTGCAGATGAGTCCGCAGATGAGAACAATGACACAGCCACAGCTGATGAATCTTCAAAAGAACCTGCTGAAGAAGCAGAAACTGGAGATGAGATGGCTATAAAAAAAGAGATCACAAGTGAAGATGAATCAAAGGAAGAGAGTGGTGAAGATGAAATTACAGCAGAAGAGACTGCAGCGGCAGCCACAACTGAAAATGAATCCGACAAACAAGAAGCTGTGGTAGCAGGGGTGGTTGACAATGGAGAAGAGACTGCTGCCACCAGTGATGATGATTCAGCAGAAGATAACACCACAAATGAAGATGAGACTGCAGAGGAGAATGATGCCACAGGTGATGACTTGTCAAAGGACCCAGCTGAAGCAGCAACAACTGAAGATGAGACTGCTACAGAAAAAGAGATGGATGTCATAAGTGAGGATGAAGCAAAGGAAGAGCTTGCTGAAGCCACCAAAGTTGAAGATGAAAATACTGCAGAAGAGTCTGATGTGGCAGCCACAAATGAAGATGAATCTAACAAGGATGCGGCTGTGGAAGCAGGGATGGTTGAAGATGGAGAACAGGCTGCTGCCACGAACGATGAAGATGAAACTGCAGACAATGATAAAGCAACAGGAGCTAAAGATGAAAGTGCTGCAGAAGAGGCTGATGTTGGAGCTACACCTGAACATGAATCTGACAAAGATTCAGCTGAGAAGGAAAGAGCTGAAAAAGCAACAACTGCAGAGGAGGCTGCTGAAGAAAAGGAGACCACAGATGAAGAGGAAAATGCAGCAGAAGATGTGGCAGACACAACTGAATATGAATCTGGCAAAGAGGAGGCTGTGGAAGCAGGGGCGATTGAAGATGTGGAAGAAACTGTTGCTAGCAGTGAAGATGATTCTGAAGAAGGCGTGGATGCCACCACAAATGATGATGAAACTGCAGAGGAGAATGATCACGCAGCCAAAGCTGACAAACTGTCAAAAGAACCATCCGAAGCAGCAACAACTGAAGATGAGGTTGCTATGGAAAAAGAGGCTGTTGCCACAGATGAGGATGACACCAAGGAAAACACTGGTGAGGAAGTCACAGAAAAAGAAAATTTGGGTGAAGAGGAAATCAGTAATGCTTCTAATGTGGAAAAGGATGATGATGATGTAGAAGCTGATCCTGAATCTGCAAGAGAAGAAAGCTCCAAAGCTGTGACTGAAAATGAATCAGAGGAAGAGAGCAACGAATCAGCCACAGATGACAATGAATCAGTAAAGAACGCAACAGATGCAAATGAGAGCGCAGGAGAAGAGTATTCTTCCAAAGTTACAAATGAATCAGGAGAAGAGCACTCAGAAGCCAAGCCTGAGAACGAGACTGTAGATGAAAGTGCACGAGAAGAAGAAAATGCAACAGAGAATAAAGTGGCTACTGATGAAAATGAGACCTTAAGTGAGGGACATGTTGAAGTGGCATCAGATGAAGAGCTTGCAGAAAGCACTGAAGATTTTGTTAAAGAAGACGAAAAAGGTGAAGAAGATAATACATCTCACAATGAGGAACTAGTAGAAGGTGAAACAACAGGAGAGGAGTCAGAAGAGGCTGAAAATGATGGTGAGGAATCAGTTGAAAATGAAAGTGCTACAGAGTCTAGAGCAACAGGTAAAGATTATACAGAGGCTGCAACAACAAGAGATGATATTGAAGATCGTGAAACAGCAGAGGAAGAATCGGGAGAGCCTGAAATGATAGGGAATGAGATTACTGAAAGGGAAGAATCCATCGATAACACAGAAGATGAATCTGCAGAAGATAACAGACAGAAACCTACAGAAGGGGAAGATGAAGAGGTTGCGGAGAATGCTGTCAGTGAATCTGAGACTAATCCTGACAAAGTTGAACAAACATGTGAAGAAAGTGACATGACTGAAGAGCATCGAGAAGATGCTTTAACAAAGACAAATGATGAAACAGAAGGCCCTGATGATGTGGTGGAGCTAAAGCCAGAAAAGGACGAGTATGTGGAGGAAATCTCAGAAAACAACGAAGAAAACAGAGAAAACAAGCCAGTGGAAGATGTAGATGAAGATAATGATGAACAGACAGGAACAAATGTAACACAATGTGAATGTATTAACATCCCAAATGGAGGTCATGATAACGATGAAGACAGTGTCGAAGCCTCTAAAAAAGAGGAGGAGGTAACTGAGACAACCAATGGATACTGGAGTGGAAACCAGGGAGATTCAGCTGATGGAGAAGATGAGGCAGAGGAAGATTCAGACGAACCAGAGGAAGAAACTGATGATGGAGAGCAAGATTGTGTTCCAAGCAAGACAGATAATCAAGAGGCAGCTAAAAGAGAAGCTCAGAAAACAACATTAATCCCACTTGATACTTTGATCAAAGTGAATGCAGAATCTGAGGATGGCGCTTATGCTGATGTTGAAGATGATTCTGACACTGAAATAAACAGCCAAGAAGTTACAAGCCTTGACTCAAAGACTTTGAAAAAGATTTCATCATAAATTGACTGTGACTCTCGAAAGGCTTGAGGGACCTGATAGAGAGTGAGATGCAGGAGTAAGACGAGGAGTGTACAGTAGAAAAAAACAAGAAGACAGCTAATAATATTGATGCTACAAGTAATGAGCAGTCTGAAGTCCTTCTTGTCTTTGTCTTCCAGAGGAGACCTAACAAGAACTGTAAAGTGAAGAAAGCAAAAGGACTGATCTTACTCAATTTTAAGGTCTTGTCTAAAAGCACTAAAAAAACACAAGCACTTTGTTCCAGAATTTCTAATGCCGGGGTTGAACACATGCACAACAACTACTGATCATACAGTTTTACGAAAAAGGAATCTTAAAAACTTGAATGTATATACTATATGTAGGAGGTTTGCATAGTTTTCATGCAAAGCTAAATGGGACTTATTTTCATGCACTATGAGTCATAGAGTATTTGTTAACTTGTTACCTACCTGCAACTCTGAGCCTCAGACAGAACATGGTACTAATGATAAACTATGCTTCATGGTATTTGATAGAATCTACGACTGTTACATTAATGACTTAAAATGTCATACATGCTCATGTACTGTAGTTTTTCTTCAAATTACTGCAGTATATTTACTCAATTTTTGCTGCTCAACATTTTTCTTGCAGGATTAAGCTAGTCAATATTGTATTTTTCTGGAAAGCCAGAAAATGTTGATAATATTCATTTTGAATGTTTAACTGACTTTTGTGCAGATACAGTGCTGTTGATGGGAGTTTTTTAGTGCTGGATCTAAAGAGCAAAACTGGTTGGTGATTAACATCAGAGTAAGCATCTTCACAATTCCATCAGGCAACAGCATTATAGATTTAATTGATTTCTGTAGCAGATGGACACTAACATCTGTGGAAAGTAGCAAAAGCCATGGTAGGGTTTTATGTATCATGACAGGCTCTCCTATTGTCCTGTATTTTAGACCATTCAACAGTGTTTATCAGTAAGAAAATACATTATTCTCTGTGGTACAGAGGTTATGACCTTTGCTGAATGTACTGTACTTATTGTCTCTGAAATTAAATGTACTTTAAAGTCATTTTTGTTATTCTTTTGTAAGACATTAAAATAACTGACATTTCACGACATGAACTGGGGCTTCATGCCTCTTCTAATTAAAGTTCGTAATAAAAGAAAAATCTAATTTTACAAATCACTTATCTGGACGTGTGGCTATACATGTAACGTTCTTGGAAAAACATACTTAATGTATTGCGTTCAACAGAGTCACTAAGTGAGTACAATGTGAATATCAGTGAAAACAGGCAATGCTTACTGTACAGCACATGTGCCATGATTTGTAATAGCCTTGATCCACAATTTACCACAATCACAAATATTTCCATACAAATTTAATTGTGTAAAATTCCATAAAATGCAAATGATAAATATCTGCTACAGAAGGGGCATTGGACACTACTGCTGCTGATCTACAGTGTCATCCAGAGAGACTTTCTGCAGCATATATTATTGAAAATCAGTAAAGAGCTAAATTTGTGGGTAATGACGGGTTATTTTCAGGGGGGCTATAATAACATCACTATTGGCACAACAATGAATACAGGTCACTTGAGTCTCTGAATTGTCCAAGATAATTGAAAACATAATCGAAATCCCATACACAAGTATAATCAACTTCTGTGGAAAGGTATGGTGAATGAGTGTGCAAGCCCGTCTATTGAGACTTCATTCATTCTCCTTCTACTGTGAGCCCCATTAGACAGAGCTGATGGATGTGCCTCTCTCAGAGTTTCCATTTGCAGTCTCTCGTGGTCATGTGACATACATAATTGGTGTCACTCTGATTGACTGCATAACACCACAGTGAAGGGCAGGCCACTCTTCTCAAGCTTTCTTATGGACACAAGAACACGGCATCTGCTGCCTGCATGCAACAGTCCACTACTGTGGAGTACTTTTGGGAAGTATGCTTATTTCCTGTCACACCGGTGTAAGAGGGAAAAAATCAATAAGGTTGTATTTAGCTTAGCTTGGCACAAACACTGGAAGGGCTTCACAAGACTCCAACATTTCCTTATTTACATCATTTATCCTGTTAACAAGCAAGATACTCACCAATACTGAGCATCACCTGGTCAGGAAAGAGTGCAGTAAGGAAAGCTCACTGTTTATTTTTTACAGGCCAACAGTTTACTGTATGATTGAATCTTAGCGGTCTCATCGACCTCTTCTAAGCAGCAGTAGGCAGCTGTTTTCAGCACCAAATGGCTCACAGATTTACCGACTAGCTGCTAAAAAGAGAGAGACTGGACTTACATTCATCCTGTTCCAGATACACGACTCACAATGGTCCAGTGGGTCATGGCTCCACGTCTGCTGGATGTGTCAGTAAGCTAACGTGCTAGCTAAAACAACTTTACCAGCTAATAACATGTCAGGCCTTTCTGTCAGCTTCTGTTAGGATTTCTTCTGCCCCCTTGTGGCAAATAAAACAAATACAGCGTTTAAGAATTTTTAGAAATAACATTGAATGACTACTTCAGAGGTGAGTTTTCGATTAAAGGCCTGCACATCCACACAGGTGTTTTCAATGAACTAATCTGGCTAATCAGACCTCTGCTCAGGCTGAAGGTGGGTGGAGCCACACCAAACTCCATGTAATGTGAAAAAGGTGTAAGTTGTTCCGCCCTAAGAGGTGCAACAAAACTAACTGGAGAGTGAGGAATATGTCAATCTACAGCACATGCGCAAGCAGTCTTGAGAAGACGTCTAATCAGGCAACTTAAATAAAACACGCCTGTGTGGTTGGAGCATAGGTGTGTACAGGCTTTAAAGAAATTTGATTTTTGTTCTTTTGGCATTAGGGACAGTCTCACTTGTGTCACATAAATTATTATTTTCACTCCAAAATTCCTCTTCCT
The DNA here is from genome assembly GCA_005408345.1 of Macquaria australasica. Classification (NCBI taxonomy): domain Eukaryota; kingdom Metazoa; phylum Chordata; class Actinopteri; order Centrarchiformes; family Percichthyidae; genus Macquaria; species Macquaria australasica. The sequence goes on along the minus strand of SEMN01000040.1, from coordinate 1,395,268 downwards.
ATACTTGTGTAGTAAGTAAAATAGTAAGAAATTATAATAATTAATAAACAGGATCATGTAAACAGCTATGTTCAAGATGCTGGCTGACCGCATTCATGTGAAAGTAGGTCTGCTGTGAGCATAATGTTACATTGTTCCTCAAGGAGGAGATGTGACAAACAGTACTAAATAAGATTACTGCTGAAATCAAAGCCTGTTTTCAAAGTATATGGTGAAAAAACAACATGAAACCCAATGATACTATTCCTCTACTGAATATTTATCACAATGCTGCACTAAAGTTTGATTTGGTGAGATGAATGCAACCCTCAGATCTTCTGGAAAAGCAAAGAGTGTTTGAGGAAGCACCTGCTTGCTGGCCCAGAGTTATTTCCACGGTAAACACTGGAAGAGTGAGGAACGTCATCCGGAGCACAATAATAAGGGGCTTTCCCGCAGCCATGTTTACCTCAGAGTAACTTGCCTCTGGGACAGCTGCATAGACTTGCTCCCAACTACATTACTGCAGACCCAACTGCAGATGAGTCTTTTAAACAAAGAGTGTGACAGGCACTCTTTAACTGGGGAAAATGCCGTTTTTGGTACTTAAAATATCACAGTAATGGATCATTTTATTGTACATATGAAAGTTAAGTTACACGAATGTTACAAAAAGTTGAGAAACACAAATAAGACAAACAAAAAGAATAAATGTGTTGAGTATGAAGACTGCCATCTTGCTATGCACTAAAATGCCTTTAAATATGCAGGAAATGCTTCCATTACAGCAAACCCCACAAATAAAGCCACAGTACAGTTTCACCAGTGTACTTGATGTCTGCTGTCTAATGGAGGAAATGTGAAGCTCTCCCAAAACTCATGAACATCCCAGAGGAACAGTCGAAGTGCCTGTTGAACACATGGGGGAGTTCAATTGTTCCTTGTTTATTGACAATTACTTTGTCGTTTTAAGGCAAATGCAGGAGCGAGACCTTCTCTCACTCCATGTGTGACAGAGGATATAAATGGTTCCCACACAGACAGGAAGTCAGAGAGGGGCCTCATGTGATGTAGAGGGGATGAAAATTAAGGAACGTGTGTGCCTGTGTGTTGATATGTGTGTGTGTGTGTGTGTGTCTGAGTAAATCTAAACTTTGATCAACTTTGAGACAACACTGACTGGGCACTTACAGCTTCTAGTAAATATTCAATTTATAATCTGCATTTTATATAATGAATGTCCAGTTTGGCCACACATGTTCAGACATTTCCAGTCACATGCAGTGCACACTCACACTGATAATGGGAATTGAAAGCGCTCATTGGCAGCATGTATGCTTTTGGCACAGAGGTGGCCAGGACTGTGTTAGTAAAGGAGACCCACGCTCCCTGTCTTTCCCACCGTTGTTCAGGTTATCCTGTGGGGCCACTTATGACCCTTCTGCAGGCAGGATGCAATGTCTGGGGACCCCAGCAGAGCTGTACACAAGCATCCGCCAAGCCCTGGGAAGAAAACAAGGGCTGATGGAAAACCAGAAGAAGGGAGTATAAAGAGAAACGGCAGTAAGCAACCAGGACGCACTCAATAACACTCACCATGCACCTGCAGCCTGTGTGTGTGTGTGTGTGTGTAGAGTGAAGTGAGGTTGTTCCTTCAGAGAACTACAGCACAGCAAAGTCCCCACACACAGCACAGGTGGTCCAAACAAAAAACCTGTGAAGTGTTGCCCAGAGAGTAATATCCCCACGTTGCGTGTTGTATAAAGCCCCCCATAGGAAACAAACACTTCCGGTGCTGTAAGATTTATTGTTCCCTGCACTTACAGGTTACAACATACTCTGAATGATATCTTCCTTACAAGGTTCTCTTATCCGTCCTTAATGACATTTGATAGTAATTTAGCATGCAAACCAGAAACAAAAGGGGTCATAATTACTGCTAGATAACTCAAGGACACATTGTTTTGTGTTTATTGTTTCCATCGCTGAAGAAGAGGGGTGAATTCCCTCTTCGATGCATTGTGTGGTGAGAATAGGAAAGACCTGGTTAACTGTGCTGTATGGTGTGAAAAACCAAAGCATTGTTACACTTTGATAGATTGACCGCACATCAACTTGCGATTCTTTTTCCCCAATGTGACAGACTTCTACATCTGTATTCACATCCGCATACTGCCCCTCCGCACCACACACAAGCATTACGCAATACAAAAATCCCCTAAATTCAACACTCTATTGAAACATTTATATATAGGAGGTCAGTGTAAGGGTTATTTATTAATGGAAATAGTATGCATTTAAGGAAAAGCTGGCAAAGTGTCTTGAAATGGACCTACTTTAGGAGAGGCAGGGTTAAAAATAAGACTTTCTACGCCCTCTAGTGTCAACACTGGGGAACATTAACAAGCAGGCAACCTACAACACAGTGAACTTCAGCCATGGACTGCTTAATGTGTCCGGATGTGAATACAGAGCCAGCACATAGACTTTGAAAACATTTTACAGTTCTAATCCAGAGTAGTGTTTACTCATTGTTTGTTGCTCATATATTTGCACAGAAAAGAAACATTTAAACTAAAATACAAATCAAGACATCAAAGAGCACTAAAAGTAGGGGTGTACTGATCAATACCTAAAGTATCAATACTACTATAATACTAAGTATTGCTATTGCTACTAGCGTCAATAGCCATGATGCCAAAAACAAAAATGTCTCACGTATTTACACTTACTTACCATTAAAAACTGTCTTGTGTTTTAACGTGCATTTGACTAAGTAACTACCAGAGAACAGCAAAAATAAATACTTTATGCCTCCCAAATCATTTGGTGGTAATAAAAATGTATTCAGTAGTAGCCTATTAATGATGTCTTCACCTTATAATGGCTGTCCTCTGCATGATAGTACATTTGCTGCTCTTAATATTAAAAAGTATCAGTATCTGTATCGATTCTGACTGTGCGTGTTATATATAGTCCTAAGTCCAATTTCTGGTCAGCAGGCGATAAAGGTAAAAGGAGGGTTGTGAGGAGAGAATGACAAGGAAGTAAGGGAGACACTCTTAGACACTTTCATCTAAAAAAAACTTAAAATATGTTTAAAAAATGGTGATAAACATAATTTTCAGATCTGGGACAGTATGAAGAATTAACACTGCAATAATACTTATGACTTCTTGACATAAAAAGCTGCTCCATTAAAAGATTGTGTAAAAGAAGTTTTACTTCAATTTGACCTTTGACCTTGTACAGGTATATGCAGGGTTCGTACAGCTTTTTCAGAGTAAAATTCAAGCACTTTTCAAGCACTTTCAAGGTACCTAAACCTAAAAATGTCCAGACTCTCGAATCCTTTATCATCACATCTAAATTGTTACTATAAATGCCAGGTGACAACAAATAAATTCCATTTCAAATATGAAAAGATGATTTTTGGTTTAGATGAGTTACTGTGTAGATGAAACACGAGATTATGTTGAAAATCAAACATTTTTCAAAGAGTATATTCGAATTCAAGCATATTCCTAACCTTGAAAACATAATGGTTAAAATTAAGCATTTTCCAAACATTTAAGACCTTGTACGAACCCTGTATATGAGAAACATATTTCCATTTTTCCCATGAGCCATGTACTCCAATACTATTTCTCAATTAGAGGATTTTAAGACCGTTTCACCAGTCCATCTTGTGGCAAGAGTGTGTACTGCTTTACAGAAGTACAGTAAATATGTATCACAGTTCACTAAGAATTGCAGATGAAATGCACAATACAGTGGCTTAAACCACCAGAGGAACTGAGAAAGGTGTCATGGAAACCATGCTTTCTCCTTTACCCAGCACTCAACCACACTTGTGCTCAACAATAATCACCCATACAGACACATACACTACAGTACAACCCCTTTTTCCGCTTTCATCTAATTTTATATGCAAGGACATTTGCAATTTAAAAAAAAAAGATCACAGTTACGTATTAAACACAAATTATAGACTCTCTTATAACTGTCCATTATAATTAGTAAGCTTCCTTCTCTTTGTAATTCGATCGATAAATCTGACCTTAGTTGTGCTACATTTGTGAGTCTGATGACTAAAGATGAATTATAATCATCCACTTCATTCATTATCTAGTTGAAGGTTTGATCAAAGTTAACTAATTGAAGCTTAATCAGTAGGTGAGGTGATCTTTGTACTGTTCAGTTAGATGATCTACCACAGAGGCAAGGGAGGAAATTAGACAAACTGTTTTCTATTTACAGTAAACTCTATGTAGTCCCCCAGGGCAGGCCCTGGTCTTCACTGAGAGAAAGAGAGAGAGAGAGAGAAAGAAAGAAAGAAGAGAGAAGAAAAGAGAGAGTGAGACCTTCAGAAACAAAATGAGCGAGTGAGAGTGACACACTGACAAGCAGTTGGTTTTCAATAAGGAAATTGAAGACATTTTGCATCTGGAGTACTTCTGAAGACACAAGCCTGGGGGATAAGTTCAAGGTATTTATCTGCTGTATGTTTATCTCACACCACAGACAGCTAACAGAAGTGTACCGTAATATTATGATGGGAAGATGAACAATTATACCAAAAAGTGTAAAATTCACGTTAAAAAAAATGGGACTTTTTTAATGTTGAAAACTGTTTTAAATGGAAAAAATTGAAATAAAAAAAGTTGAACACGAGTGGCGTGTCGTAAAAAGTCACATAGTTAATAATAATCATAACAGAATTTACACCAATCATTAGAGACAAAAAACGTGTTAATCACACGTGGTTACATGACATTGTACATGAAAATACATTTAGACTAAGAAAAGTAAGTTTCCTAGTGTGTGTGGAGAAAATGCGATGAAAGTATTGATAAGGTAAGGAAAAGGTAAGGTTGCAAAGGTCAATGAATATGAAGGGAATTTTCCTTTAAATGATCAGTTTCTCCACATGAAAACAGATATGGGATGTATACTGAAGCTTATAAAGCTTCACTTAAATATAAATAATGATTACAGAAAGGTTGTCGCTGCTCAACAGCTATGTGACTTCGACTTAAAATATTTCCGCCACAATTTTAATTACACATCATTTTTAGGTAGATTATCATCATGACAGTTGTTTCCTGAAAGTAAGTTTTATATGTGATTTTATGGCACGATTAAAGTATATTATTCCTGTTATAGTGCTGACACAAACATGCTGACATACTTGTTAAGTGTTGCCATTTTAACTTGCCAATTTGCATGTACAAACACAAACTTCCATGATAAACATTAATGCATTCACCATCCAACTATTAGTAATATGGCTTAAACTGGCTCTTACAACTATTCTTATGACCGTTTGGTTCAAGTGATGTTCAGTGTAACTTTTTTTTTTAATTCATCATCTATCTAAAGGTTTCAACATACAGTTATCATAAAACTGTCTCTTCCAGTAGATTCAGAAACAGCAGTAGTAACTGCACCATAAATGAAGAACATGGTGCTTTCACATTGACGCAAACAGCAAGAGTTCGCTGTAAAATTCTGCATCTGCCTCTTATCAGTTATTTTTAACTCTGACATGACAATGTGGCTGTATCTTAAACTGTACATGCAAATGCCACCATATAGAGATGAAAACACATTTTCCACTTCCTCTTTTGAGAAGCAATTAGTTTGAAGTGCACTTGTAACCAAGACATAACACTAACAAGAGACTCTCCACTGAAGATTTAGCAATTTTAAGCAAGTTTCATTCATTTTTCAGCGCCGGGCATGAACCCACAGACTCTCAGGCTCTGCAGCGGGAGGAGCGGAGACTGAAAACAGCTTCAGTGAAGCTCATCTGCTTTATCAGGTAAGAGCACAGAAACAAACATGCTGTAACTATCTGAGGCTCTTAGCAGGAACTTAGTATGGGTGGCGGTATTTGGTAATGTAGAATGAACTGCACTGTGTTATGCGTCATGTATCGTACCATTATATTGAGTAAATCTTGTTAGTAGTATGCAGCATAACTGAAGAAGATTGCCATTATACATGCAGGATGGGCTGCACGTGCAGTGGTCAGAAACAAGTACAAGACAAAACGTTTTACAAAGGAAAACACAACTCTCAGGACTCCCACTCGTCAAATCATATAGTAAGTAGACCACTTCAAGGAAAAAGCTTTACTTACAGTACTTTAACTGAACACACAATATAGTAATTTACTGTGATTTGAAATCAATCTAGTTTAATAACTTTAAATTAATTGTGTTTTTCATTGAATTACTGGACATTTTGAACACATTTTGAATATTAAAAAACATACTGTCTTTTCTGTTCTTTAGGGACGAAGTGGAAACACCTATTCGGCTAATGGTAATCACTGAACACAACGCATATAACAAACTTTCTTCTAAAAATAACGGGCCTGCTTTTATGCAATCGACTGCCATTAGTCTCTCACGCAGTGAGAGGAGGCTACATTTAGCGATTGAAATCTCAGCTGGATTTCCTCTGTTCTCTTCTGGGGACAAGATGAGATTATTCACGAAAGAAAGTCGTTTTCATGTCACAGACAGTATGAAAGCAACAGAATCCTCATTCTTCTGAGAAGAACAGCTTTTTGTAAACTGATCTTTGAATTTAGCTGTATGCTTGTGTGGTAGTAGCAGCCAAATAAAAAAATAGTTGAAAGACTGACCACCATTTGCAATCAGTGAAATTAAAGTACTGTTTGATCATTTCTTTTGAAATAACTCTTTGCTCTACCTGTCTTTAGATGACGTTGTGTATGTGGCACAACATGACTTCAAAGGGACCAACGACAGTGATCTACCTTTCAAAAAGGGAGACAAAGTCAAGGTTTTACAAGAGTAAGTAGCCTCGTCCTAGTCCCCTAGTATACAGTATGTATCCAGCAGTAGTCAAACAAATGACTTAGTGCTTCTAACCTGAAGAAATGATCTGCCATGTTTGTCTGTTTGTAGAAATGGAGAATGGTGGCTTGCTAAATCGTTGGCGACCGGACAGGAGGGCTTCATACCAAGTAATTATGTAGCCAGGGCAGATACAATGGAGGTGGAAAAGTAAGAAGCCATTTCATAGATATTATCAAACTGCATGACAGATGAAATTCAGCACTGAAAAAATATTTTATGAATTGTTAAATAAAGTTTAAAATAGTTCCATTAAGTGCGTTTTATGGTTCTCCCTTCTGCAGATGGTTTTTCAAGGACATTAGTAGGAGAGAGACTGAGCGACTGCTTTTAGCCCCTGGAAACAAACCGGGTGCCTTTCTAGTCCGAGAGAGCGAGACCTCCAGAGGTGACTGCCGTCAGTCTCTTTTTGTGATCGTGCCACGAATCAGAATTTCAGTGGCAATGGAAGGCACATTCAGAAACATGCAAATGTGTCCGGTTTCAAAACCGTTCCAAGTATTAAACTCTACACGTAACTGTGCAATCTTTTTGTTTTCCCCGTAGGGTCCTTCTCACTGTCAGTCAGAGATCATGTACCAGAAGAAGGAGATGTGGTAAAACACTACAAGATCCGTTGTCTGGACAAAGGTGGCTACTACATCTCACCCTCCAACACGTTCACATCCCTACAGGAACTGGTTAAATACTACAGCCGTAAGTAATAAACTGAACACATTTCATCAAGCAACAAAACTCAGAGCTACATCATTTAAAAAGAAGTAGGTCTGTCGGTGTATAGGTTTCAAACTGTTTCCTAATCAGTAATTATAAAACATACATCATGTGTTGATTTGGATTCAGATTCAGTTTGCTGCTGTGAACGGTAAGATGTCTGCACTGACTTTGAATTAAATGGGGAAGTTAGACCCTTGTGATGCGTTGTGCATTTCCTGTGTGAGAGGAGTGATAGTCTTTCCACTCCTATGACTAAACCACAAGATAAAAAGGCCAAATCTCTAGAATGGCTGCCAGCACGGAGTAACTTATGAGAAAGCAGTACATGCAAGCACGCACAGATAAGCTTTTAAAATTATTTAAGGAAACAAGGCCTGTACTGTTTCAGTAACTAAAATTAGCACAACAGAAAAAGAAAGTAGGAAAGAAAAATATATTTATTACATTTGCATGCATCACGCTTGCAGGTACAGCAGACGGTTTGTGTCAGCGGCTGAATGCCCCCTGTAGGCCTAAGGAACCCCAGCAGCCATGGGCACAAGATGAATGGGAGATTCCCAGAGAGACACTGAAAATGGTGAAGAAACTGGGGGCCGGGCAGTTTGGAGAAGTGTGGATGGGTAAGAGAAAGTTAACAATTCATCCTGCCATTGGCAACATTTTATAAGCCAAGACAGTAGAGTACAGTGAGTTAAGCACCCTGTTTTAACTCCTACTGCAGGTTACTATAAGAACACCCAGAAGGTTGCTATTAAGACCTTAAAGGAGGGAACGATGGAGCCTGAGGCCTTCCTCCAGGAAGCCAACCTGATGAAGCAGCTGCAGCATGAACGACTGGTGCGCCTCCATGCTGTGGTCACTAAGGAGCCCATTCTTATTGTCACGGAGTTCATGATCAATGGTAAGAGAAAGTCTCTCCAATTAGGGGGGGATAAAGTATGCTACAAATAGGGCTGCAACTAACAAATATTGTCCTTACCCATTAATCTGGCAATTATTTTCTCAATTAATCGTTTGGTCTAAAAAATGTCAGAAAATAGTGAAAAATGTCCATCATACTTTTCTCAGAGTCCGAAGTGACGTTTTCAAATGTCTTGTTTTGTCCGGCCAACAGTCCAACACCCAAATATATTCAATTTACAAGGATATAAAACAATATAAACGATATAACGATATAAAACGATATAAAAGGATATAAGAATGTTTGGCATTTTCTGCGTAAAATGACTTAAACTATAAACTGATTATCAAAATAGTTGCAGATTCATTTTCTGCCAATTCACTGATTAATCGTTGCAGCTCTAGGTCCAAAGCAATTTGAAAACGTGGGCAAACCATTTACAGTTAATTTTTGTCGGTCTTTGTTTAAAAAAAAATCTCAAGACGTCTCACTTGGTTGTGAGAAAGATCAATGTGAATGAAACACATAGATGGAGTGGCTGCAATAACTTGAGCACTTGTTCAATACAGTGCATTCAGGTGTTTGCATTATTGTATCTACTTGCTGGAGCTTTAAAAGCAATGTACCTTTATTACTTAGTATCATGCTACACTAAAATAGTAGCAGAGTTACATGAATTTGGTTGCGTCCTCTTTCTGTGTAACCCGTTTAATTGTAAGATGTTGCTATGACAATACAATACATTGTAAATGTTATCTCTCACATCTCATGATAGAGTTGTACTTCTTTTCTCATTTGCAGGATGTCTTCTGGACTTTCTAAAAACAGACGAAGGAAAAAAGCTAAAGCTAAATAAGCTGATAGACATGTCAGCACAGGTGGGAAACTTAATTCTAGTCACACGATCTCTGTGCATGTACACAATCGTGTCTTGTATGTGACATTAATAACCCACGCCTCTCAGTAAAATAATGAAAGCTTTTTGCCTGTGGGTGCTTCCATAATTCTTGTTATTTCTGAAATTTCTTTTTACTTCTTCTATTTTTGTTTGCGACAACATTACATTGATATTTAATTCACAGATTTTTGCATCCCCTGACAAAAACAAAAACACAAGCCTTCTGGCTGACCTCAAAGACTATTTATACACCTTAGCTGCTCTATGATAATGCTTTGAATGTCTGTTAAAGCATGTGCTTTGACACCAGTCATGATGCGAATACACATGGAAACTGTCAGCAGTAGCTGTGTGGTTTCTGTGGTGGGGCTTTTGTGCATCTGGCTCGAAAGCCTCGCCCTACGTCAATTATTAACATCCGGACAGGAAATCATGCTATTTTCCATCCACAGTAAGCTCCCCTAGAACTCTTTTGCCCCTCCAAAAAAAGCATTTTCACTTCCTGAGAGTTGGCACATCCTGCTAAACCCGCTTCGCTGCCTTATCATACACGTAAACACCAGTAAACACACATACTGCAGCTGCACAATTGCATATGCTCAACTGCGACTACTGTACACACTGACCAGAGAAAACAGACACATATAGTGTGTGTACAAAAGCTCAATTTATTCTATGCTGAAAAACAGTTTAATTGTCTTATTTCTTGGGCCAAATTAATGAATTAACAGCTTCATTTTCTGAATGGCATTTGATCTGATAATTCCCTCAAAAGGCTGTTTCCAATATACCTCTTTTCCTTCCAATATGACAGATAGCTGAAGGCATGGCGTACATCGAGAGGAAGAACTACATCCACCGAGACGTGCGCGCAGCTAACATTCTGGTCAGTGGCACTCTGCACTGCAAGATTGCAGACTTCGGCCTGGCCAGGATCATCGAGTCAGAATACACAGCTCAAGAAGGTGCAGTATGTGCAGGGTTTCCCCACATTATAATAATAACCAATAGATGCATTCAGGGCCGTAGCCAGGAAATACTGAGGTCAAGACTTCAAGTCCCCCAATGCACCCTCCACCCCCCTACATTTTTGCCAGACACCAAAAATCTTTGCCCTTGTTTTTAATCATTTGGATTTTTCATATTGTATTTATTATTTATAAAAAGGTGTGTTAGAGAGTTTTTCTTTGAGAAACGAAATAGCGTGGGCCTACGGAAGAGAACGGCTTAAATGCCGTTATCTCGAGATCACAAGTTAATTATTTTGCTATCTCGAGATAACAAAGATCGTTTTCTCATACAAGACATAATGCAATTTCTGCCTGTGTTAGACCTTGATTGAAACAGAGTCTGATGCCATGATCAATAATGGGTACTCCTTGATCTGACATTTTCAGCTTAAATTAATTGCTACAGTTGTCAAGACGTCATCTATGCATGCTGGCATGGCACTCCTGATCTCTGATAAACATTATAAGTAAGCTAATAAGGGGAAACAACCTTTTGTTGATATAACAAAGCTTGTTTTCGCGAGATAACGATAACGGAATTTAAAAAAAACTATTGCAAGCACGGCCATTCTCGGCTTCCGTAGTGGGGCATCGAGGTCGTGCTGTTTCAATGACTTCTCTTGATTGCCTGGAATAAATACACATAGTCTAAAAATACTGCAATCAGCCTATAAAATACCCACCATGTGTAATTTGTAATTGCAGAATGTAAACTCTCCCCTGGTTGCTAAAAAAACCCAAATCCCCAGAAAAATACTGAAGACATGACCTCAGTGTCCTCAATAGTGGCTGTGGCCCTGAAGGCATCATTCACATCCTTAAATTGAAGGCACAGTATTTCAACCATTATTCTGACAACATGCTGTGGTTCTCATGCAAACATCTGTCCTATGCTATAGTGTAGAGGCATAGCAGTGGGCGATATGGATAAAATCTTCTATCATGTAGTTTTATATTGTGATAGCAATTTACTGTATATTGATATATAGTACGTTTTTGAGAAATTCCATTGATAAACCAATTTTAGATATAATGATGATGGGAATGTCTGTTTTCGGCTAATCCAGTGAATTATATACCTGACAAATCTCTCACACTGATGTAAAAATCCTGTAAATCCAATATCTGCCAGCATTACCATAAAAGGACAAGTACAACCAGATTGTCACCTCGCTATAAATGGTGTCGGAAAACATCTACCGGTTATCAAATCTCTGTCATCTCAGGGTATACGTCGTCAAATCGCCCCGCGTTAACAAGAACAAACACACATTAACACACACACACCCACACATATTCTCTACAGTCACCACCCAGTAACACAATTTCCCTCCACTTTTTCTCACGCTCTTTCTGTCAACCAGGTGCTAAATTTCCCATCAAATGGACAGCCCCAGAGGCCATCAATTTTGGCACGTTCACCATCAAATCAGATGTGTGGTCCTTTGGGATCCTCCTCACAGAGATAGTCACCTATGGAAGAATACCCTACCCAGGTACGAGAAGTGAGAAATAAATAAAAAAGAGAGAAAAATGTACAAATTAGCACAAATTACCTTTTATTATATTGTTTATAAACCAATGCAAATGGTGCACTGTTACTTTCCTGATCAGGGATGACCAACCCAGAGGTGATCAGGAACCTGGACAGGTCATACAGGATGCCACGTACGGACGGCTGCCCCGAGGAACTATATGACATTATGATGATATGCTGGAAGCAGAGGCCTGAGGACCGGCCGACTTTTGAATTTCTGCAAAACACTCTCAATGACTTCTTTATCGCCACGGAGGGACAATATGAGATGCAGCCGTGATTAAAGAAAAAGAAAATGTTTCCTTTTGATAACCTGAAGACAACAAAATGTCCTAAAGAGACATGAATGGATAAGGACCAACCAAACATCTTCTTTATAACCGATACAATTTATTTTTTTAAATATTTCAAATGGACCCGGTTTTTTTTTTTTTTTTTTTAACGCCAACCTTGTGAGTGAATGTAAAAGGTATTTATGGTTTCTTCTGTATGTAGCAGCTAAGAGCGTCTGAAAACATGCTAAAGCCAGAAAGGAAATGTTCACAACGCAAACGCAAAGTTTTATTATATTGACTACTGATGGCTCCCATTCTCGATGACAGCCAGGAGTACGAGGAGACATAATTAGGACTGATATATACGATGGTTAAAAGGAATATGGAAATACAAATACAGTACGTGCATGATGTAAAAAGGCCTTTGGACCCGAGGAAGTCGGCACAGGTAAAGTTACAGATGAAACATTTGCATGGTACAGAAACAAGCAGACTGAGATAACATGCACAATACTTTGCACTTTTTTTAATTTTCATTCCTTCATAAAAAGGAAAAGGGCTTTCTAAAGAGAATTTATACTTTCATACATGTTTTTTTTCTAAATAAAAATATTTACCTTATTTAGAACTTGGGTTTATTCTTATATTTCATTTTACAGTGCCATAAAACATTATTCAATCAAGGTTTTAGTGGCTACAATGACTTTGATTTTTGATTTTTTTTTTTGTCGTAAAGGGTTAATGAAAGGGAAACTACTCTGTCATGCACTTTGTACACTTAACATAAAACTTAACAAGGGGAGATATTTTTAAAGGCTCTTTTGCTCAACAGTTTTTTTTTAAGTGTGACATAAAGTAGACGGCGCTCTGAATGAAACAAGAATAAAGACGGTTTGTATGCACAAACTTTATAATCACATATAATCAATTTTGCAGACCAAATGAAAATCTGGGATTTTAATTTCAGTTTGAATCATGTTAAAACAACAACGTTGAGTGATAACAACCCAAAGGTAAAACACTAACTTCACGACATAAAAGTTTATCTCATGTGTGAGAGACAACAGTAGCCTACAGGAAGCCTTTGAAAGCAACTGGCCCAACTAAATTACAGTGGTTTTGATCCTCTAACTTAACCATCCCTAAGGGGCCCAGACAGTATCTTGAAGATAAGAGAGTCGGATGACCACGGCAGCCAGGGGTTAAACCCTGCCACTTCCTGAATGGACAGGAAACAGGAAGTGTGAGTCAGCATTCCTCAAATGCCACACTAGAACGCCCTCACGCGCCAAACTGGTGGAGGTTTTCACTTTTTGTTTCTGCTTAAAAACATCCGTTTGGTATTTGGTGGTTGAGAGAGATTCTATTGATTAATTTATCAATAGTACACACAAATATACACACTTAAGATGCCCCATCATTACGCTAAGTGTTATCTGGCATAAGTCTGGAAATATTACTACGGGTGAGTTTACTGAGTGACTTCATGTTTATGTACCACTGGCCAGCTTTCCTGTTGTATCATCAAAATAGCCTGTAACTGCAATTGATATAAAAATAAACTTTGGAGAGTTTCCCAACTGACACAACAATAAGAGAGGTCTGTATCAACAGCATCTTTAATTTCCTTATATAATACATTAATTCCATTAAATGCCTCCCAGCATCACATAGCTGACACACTGGCAATCTGTGTACAATCAGTCTTTCTATGAATGCAAGCAAAGACAGTTTAATGGCAGTTTGGACGAGGTGTCTTGGTCTTGTTTTACCTTCATCAATTATGGAAATGAGCAATTCCCCATAGTCATGTGGTTCTTTTTCCTTTCCTGACAATACAAATCAAAAATGATAAATGCATACACACTAGTAAAGAAAAGTCTGAAATGTCAAATGCAGGAAACTGATAGAGGAAGAAAAGTGCACAGTTACAGTCATTACTGTACTCTTGTCATCCTGCAGAGGTCAGTGTCACACAGTTTCACATCTGTAAATAGACTGCTGTGCCACTAATGGTGTATGAGGACAGTTAAAATACTGGAGCTTTAGATCAAATCAGATTATAAAATTTCAATTCAATTCAGTGTATTCCTGAGAGGGGAACTAAGAGTCAAATATCCTTAATTCAAAATGATCTGTAAAATGATACTTCAAATTATATATTACCATAATGCCAACTTTGTGTCTCATATTTTATTCTTTATTTAAAATTAGTGGGGGGGGTTTATTGAATACTGAGCTGGGATGCAACATTCACCTTGACAGCAGGGAAATGCATCCTCAAAACATACTGCACATCCTTTTAATGGCATTATGTACATTTTTCTTGATCACAACTATGGTGACAAATTCCTCATAAATCATACAGTATTTCAGTCTAAGTGTCCAACTGTGTACATCCTCACATATCCTATCCTGCACGGTGGTCTGAGTCATTACAGCTGTGGTCTCTAACCACTGGGTAACCTTGTCACGCACTGATCCTATCAGCCATCTGTAGTTATTTGGTCTTTATCTGTGTAATTGTCTGGCTTTCTTTGCATCTAAAAGTGTTTTTTTTTTTTTTGTTTTGTTTTTGCTTTGTGCTGGAAGACATTAAGGAAGAGCAGATTATCTTTAATTTAAAATTCAGTTAGCGTGGCAGGCTTAAAAGGAACAATTATTATAATATAAAATCTTAATTCTTACTGTAAAACAATTGCTTACTGTAATACCCTGCTTTAAGGTTTTTCCTTGTCATACCTTTATTAATTTACGCACTTTTCTTTGCTAATTCTGATATTTACCTCTGGCAGCATTAATAAATATAACAGTGGTGGATTATGTATCAGATATCCCAAGAATCCATCAGTTGAGCACAAGCTGAAATATTTTCATTCAGTGCGAGATACTGTAGATGTTATAGGACGCAGCTCATATTTGTTCACAGTTTTCCAATGCTACCCCACAGGCGCAGATCATAATAACATCAGTCTGTCGGCTAATGAACTCAGGGAACTACCATTAATACGCCTCACACTGTAGTGAGATTGATAAGCAGCCTCACCTTGAAATGAGCCATGATGTTAACACAAGATGACAAGACATGTGGGGTAAAGGTTGGTAGGCCTAATCACCCTCTCCCTTGCTTCTGTTCATCGCTGCTGCCTTAGAGGACTAATGACAGGAAACTGTGGCTCATACACAGATTGATGACTGATCCCTGCAGAAGGCAACACATCATTAGCATCTTGTGAGGATAACCCCGCGCTGTCCTCTGGGATAAAAAAAAAAATTAAAAAAAGAGCACATCAGCACAGATGAAAAGAGATGTGCTTTCATCTTCCAATAATGTTGCTGTTTTCAGTGGCGTTCAATTGGGATTTTGCTCCTCATAAACATGCTTTCTCTCCTGGGCTTTGATGTCATTAAATTAATGGAGTCCATCAATCAAGAGTGTTTGGTCCAATAGATGTGAGGGCTCTTGAAACGATGACAGAAGAAGACTACAAACCATTTAGCTGAATTAGCATTTGCCACATAAATAAGCAAAGAAAAGGATGACAGTTTTGTTGAGAGCTTGTAAACTCATGTCCTAAATGTGTAAGTTTCACATGATTCACAGATTTTCCTTTATGACTTAAATTGCCTCACATACACATTTAATGAATCTGTTTGTTGTTTGAGTTTGACTTTGAAAGAAAAAAAGAGCAAAATTAACTCACAAGATCATAGCAGACCAACTGCACCCTCTATGGTCTGAATATGCACTTTTATCTTCAGGGCGAAGGTACAGCATGCCAGCGCAGTATTCAGCTGCTTAACAGCTCTGATCACATGGTCTGAATTCGGCACTTTCTTGAACTTGCACTTGATGTCCTTTATTGAGATCCCAAATTACGCTTTTTATGACTTTTTATTTTATTTTTTACGATGCTTGTGTTTTATGTGATATTATGTGCTGTCATGTATGGTTGTTGATGCTTTTTTATTCTTTTATGCTCTTGTGCAAAGCAAATTCCCCTAGGGGTATTAAAGGTTTCATTCATTCACTACTGTTGTCACTTAATCTGCACTTTATGCTAAACATAAAACAAAAGAAAATGATGAAGACTAACAAAAAGAGAAGAGAGCACTTTTTACTTGGCTTATGTTGTATAGATCCATACAGCAGGCTGATTATATTCTCTTTTTTCCTAACCAAAATGAAGTCTTATGCAGAGGCCATTCATGCTAATGGAATTTTCTTTGATGAAGCCAATAGAAAAGAAATCTGCACACAGGGGCACAATTTATGGAGGCCTGCTTCCTTTCCTTTGGCTGCTTGGGAAGGATTTAGGAAACCATCTGCTAGATTGATATTTTCTCTTGATATATGAGTCTGTGTCAATTCGTTTGCTGTAGGAAGCCTTAAAACCGTGAGGTAGCAGGAACCCCACCAACCCCCCACAAATGTATCTGGTGATTAACCACCATGGTTGTGCTCAATGATGAGTCAAGGGCACCGGTAACTACAGGGAAATGTAATTACATGTGCGCTGGTGCAGTAAAAAAGTAGTGAAGGATACTGCTGGCCTACGCAATGTGGGCCAAAATGTGACCATTCAATGCTCGCTTAGACCTTCTGTCTCCACTGTTAGCCGTTAAAGGACAAAGTTATCTGACTTGTTTTAAGAGAAGAGTCAGTAACGAAGAATCAGACGAATTAATAGTTAATCAATTCTGGTATGAGTGCGAGCATCTGTCTCTCGGCTAAATCAACTCCATACAATCACATAAACCTTTTACTGGACAGTAAAACACTAAGCATACATTACAGCTGCATCTCACACAGCTGCAGACTTGGTAACACCTGATATCTTGTGTCATGAACACATGAGTCTTTTGTTAGCGAACCAACAAGACAGCTCATCATCCCTGATCAGTATGCAGCGCTGTGCTCCTGCCCATTTTAAGATCCCTGCTGTCACCATCTCCCTTCTCCTATAGTGGTTTGTGTACCAAATGTCAACGTAAATATTCATATATGTGGCTTTGACCTTGGGTGGCTGTCTCCTCCGCTACGCCTTCTCTCTGCCTGTTTTTTTTACATTCAATGTCAAAAAGAGGAAAATCAAGAAGAATACGGCGTAAAAGTGGAGGTGAGATGTTTTGTCCACATGTGATCTGGAGCGGAAAAACACACAGAACAAAAGTTGATACAAATTTTGTCTTTTGCATTTACAATTTCTTTAATATAAAGTATAATTAATGTACAGTACAGTAGGCCATAGGAGGTAAACACAATGCTTTTATCCCTTGTGATTGATTCGTAATGATACATAATATGTTCGAGCCAGAAAACTCTTTGGACTTTAAGCTTACTGGTTCCTTTCTTACACTGTAAGTACCTAAAAGTCATCAGGAGAATGGACAAAATGAACTATAAACAGTCTGTCTGCAGTCACTTATTAAATCCCTGCCATCTTTCTGCCTTCTCATTACTTATAAAGTTCTTTTACTGGGCGCTGAACACCGAGCAATTAACATTTTGAGTCTTTCCTCCTGCCAGGTGAGGTTATTTTTGGTATTTTTAACCCTCTCCTTCCGTGATCTTGATCGAAAGTTTTCAAATGATATGATGACTAAGCAAAAGAGTTTTGAAAGTGACCCTCTGCTTTTTAAAAGGCCCTCTGCACTTTTACTTGCTTAATTTATTCATTAAAAACAAGCTCTTTAAGATGCCACCTGCATAAAATTATTTCTATGTTACAGTGTTTGAAATTAATCCAACAGTCCAGTAATGGGAAGGTGACACATTCCTACGGTGGGAGGTAAAAAGGACCAAGCCTAAACGTGTTTTCACACACACACAGATACGATTGTATGATCACTATATCTTCTATGTAAAATAACTGTGACAACATCTCCTATTATACAGTATAATCAAAAGTGTGAAAATAACCATGAACCATGAAGGAACACTTGAGCTCATTGGATAGAGCTGTGGGGACATATCAGACAAAAACAGTTGGGAACCATTGTCTTAGAGGACATAAATTGGAATAGGTCAGTTGACAGATTTGACATTTTTTTCAAATCACATGCACATACACATGCACTCATACAGTACAATAAATGTCTCCTGATGCTGAGGTGACGGTAAGCTGACATCATGAGAAAAACATGTCTACTTTTCAAGATCTTGATAGCAACAAACGAGATATACACTGACAAACTGCTGGCATTTCTGTATGCAATCTGTACAATACAAAATGTACTGTAAACACAGGAAGTGGGCACCTGACTCTAAATGAAAAAAAAGTCACATCGACTGCGAGAAAAACAGAGCAAGAATAACCTTTGGTGCGCTGAGACAACACGGCAGCTCTGCAGTCGCTCCAGCCCTGTGCCTGTGGACACAGTGTCCATAATGTTCTTGATTTTTAATCATATGGAACCACGATATTTCACTGACAGTCTAATAAAGAAATGTTCTCTTTCAATATTCCAAAACCTGCAGGGGTGTATGTGTTCCCAGGAGTGTATAACTCTGATACAGTATCACACAAATCATCAGTCACAAATGGCGCTCCCACACTGCGAGTGAAAATCCATCCATTATGGTGAACTGTGTACTTTCGCACAGAGCTTGAATTCATTTAGTAGGACTAGGTGTTTTACCCAGTTTACACACAAAATGAAGGAATACTCCCTCATGCAGTAAACAGCTGAGCAACAGGAGGTGCTGGTGCAGTCGAGCAATTATGTTAAAAACAAACAACTTGGCCCAAAATTCGAATGAAGCAGCACTGAAGAGCAGAGCATGATGAGTGCTTCTAAATAAAATTAAAAAGCCATAAGCCTGAGTGCTGCTTTTGTAGATCATTTCGGTTCCATTGTGAGCTGCTCATTGAATTCCTTGTAGCACATTTTTCTGTGAGATTGAAGCTTTTGTTACCTCTCCAACATTCTCTTTTTAATGCCGCTATAAATCATCCCCAATGTATCTACCACTTGGATTAATTATGAAATATGTTCTGCTGTCCACTCACATCAGTTACTTTTATAGGCCTTTTTGAAAACTTAAAATATTATGAGGTACTAACCCTGTGAAAACTCGACCTTTAATTCCCACTTAATTCTACAGAACACAGCAGCTCTTGCACTTCACTGCTGCCTTTACTGACTGCATTTTGATTAAGGTGCTCCCAGATGTAACTGCGGAGAAACATTGAGCAGAAAGATGTTCCCTCCATTCTTGCTCTTGATGTTCTTCACTGTGTTGATTAATATTAAATAATAAAATTATTTTTATATGTTGCTTTTTTCCACAGTCATATCGTAGATGATCTGTAATGATGGGAGTTGTTTTGAGGTTTGAGAAGAACTTTACTCTAATACTTTGTTTGCTGGACACATGTGAACCAGTGATGAAAGCCATTTATTTATTAGGGAAGTAAGTAATGCTGCCAAGACTTTGCATAAATCCTGGCTCATGTTACTGCTAAAGATTATAGGGCTAGTTCTACATCGCTCTGTGGTATTTCTCTTTAATGTGGGATCCAAGGATGGCTAACATCTTACAGGATTGAACAGAGACTGCAAGAAGATTTTTTTAAAGAGGCGAATAACATAAATCCCCAGTATAGTAGACTCATGGGTATCGCTGTGTGTGAGAAAAGAACTCTCTCTCCTCTTCACAACTTACTTGAAAGCGTGTAGTTACAATTACACACCTTGTTCACAAACCACACGTCACCGCCAAATTACTTAATCCTGATTTTGAGTCCCTCACTGAGGAAATATCATGATTAGTCTTTAACAATAGGTTTTTTTTGCAGAGGAACAGACCATTGTGTCACTCTAACTGAAAACCTCTAAACTGTAGGATGACATTTGCACCAAGAAAACTCAGTTGATTTTGTATTACACACGAGTTTAATAAATAACTTGAAGGAAGTCAAATTTGATACACAAGTTACAAAAAAGAAACCGAACAGTGAGTCTGTTTATTGGAGCCTCGTTCTCACAGCACTATAATATACTGACTTTACATCTAGGAAACAACATAACTCAAAATAATACAGTCAATGCAACGAGTGCCAACCACAATGACCCCACGTTTCAGTGTCTTTGTTGAAGAAAAGCTCTTATTGAGATAAATGCCACAGAAATGTCAGCTGCAAATATACAGCTGTCATGGTAACTCCAATATCTAATATCTGGCTTAAACGTCATATTATTATTATGTTTTCTTTTACACAAAAGCCTCAGTCTGCTCTGGCTCACAGAGGACTGGTGAGCTAACTTTGTTATGATATGGCGCTATATAAATAAAACTGAATTGAATTGAATTGAGCACACAGAAACCATGGCAACACCTCAGAGGAGGGGGGCAATCTTTTCTTGACCACTAAAAGCTTTTGAGAGGTTAATTTAACAGAAAAGGATAAAGTTTTGAAAGGGACACACACACTTCTGTCTAAGGAGTTATTCTGCTTCTTTTAGTGTGGTAATGAAATCATATTTGTATGATCTGATTTCCATATCCACTCATCTTCTGATCCATAATTAGCAGCCGTCTCCCACACAACTGATGACTTCTTCCTTGTGTCATGAATACAGGTTGCTGTAGCCTGCATGTGCTGGCGGATTCCCTATGGAGACAAGCAATCTGACGAGAAACGCTTGAGCTTATCAACGTGATCCATCATCCTGATAACATGGTGTGTCTTAGGGGGCTGCGCAATGTATGATGGGTGACAAGCACACCGACCTGCTGCTGCTGCTGCTGGGGTTGTGTACAGGACACGGGGTAGAGCAATAACAGTACAGTGCTTTCAGATGGCCATAGAAAACATGTCTCTCAAATGTCACTGCCATTCAACACAACATGAAAACACTCTGTAATATCAACACTCCTCACCCTATTGCGGTAAATAATAGCTTCTGGCATTGCTACTGAAATATTAACGCAGCAGGAGAAGCATGCTCCAGCGTGAGTGGCGGCTGTAGCCCAGGTAGGCGCACAGATGCTGCTCCCTCCTCTGATGACACGTGGATGGCTAATCATGGTATGCTGCGCGTCCACTTGAGCTGAAAGTGCCAGAAACCTGAGGGTCTTATAGGATACTTGGGGGGGGGGTGTACCCGGAAAAGGACTGCAGGATGAACACTGAGGTCTGAGCCGTAAACAGTGAGCTGCGGAGCGCTAGGGCAGTCTAAAAAACTTAGGCGCTGGCCATGGTGCTGAATCGCCCCACGGCGTCCCCGCTCAGTCCGTGAGGGGACCGACGTGCCTGCGAGCGTCATCTTTTCTACGACCCGTTCATACCTGAGCTCTCGTGCGAACCCGGGGATGATGGACGTCTACAGAACATGCACGAAGGACTTGTGGATTTAAACCCGAAATGAAGAATCCGTCTCGGCTCGACAAAATGTTTCTGGAGACATCATTTGTTACGCACTTCCACTGGTTATCTATCTATTGACCAGCTCGAGCCCGATTCAGCCAGCAAGCCGTTCATTCATTCATGAAAGGGATGCCAACATGTTGTAAAAATGAACTGCTGTAATTTAGTTGCCCTTCAAGCATAGGAGACCTGCGTTTTAATCAGAGAAGAGCAACGATACCCACCGAGACATGGCTCGTCTGCTTGTTTTGGTCAACTCCGTGGTCCTGTTGCTTTTTGGCAGCGGCATGTTCTTGGTAGGAGCAAGTAAGTATAAGCCTCTATAGCAGAGGAGTCAAATCAATTATTGTGCACTTTAGCCTTGTAAAATGCGCCATTAGCCATACAAAGTATTACAAAACGTGAACACTGTGTCTGTTAGAGCCTAACGAGGCTTTTGTTGTATTTTAACCTGCACCTGATGATGCACTTAATTCCACCTTTCATTCACACATCAAACACAATACTATAATAATAATAATAATATTTTTTTATGCTAATGTCTATTCACTTACTGTAGTTTTATCACAATAGCCAGCTCATCCAGTAACACCTGTTTAATCAGATGTAGAACAGATTGCAGCACGTTTAAGATGGGCTGTTATACCTTCCTATACTTTCTTTGAACCATTTATAAAAACAAGACTTGGTGTACATTTTTAAAATATCCTTTGTGTTTACACTTTAATTCATAATAATCTGAAGAATAACCTTGGCAGTTTGCCCTACCTATGAATCTAATGCAACAATATTAGCACGTTTACAGCGAGAAACCTGCCAATGATTTCCTGAAGAGCCATATCCCCATTGTGTCTGCTCACTTGGGAGGCACTTTCTCTCAATGTTGTTTGACTAAAGAAAGACAATTTAACTCTTCAATTATGGCACTACTAAATAATGTGACTCGTAAAAGCTCTCATTGGGGGGCCAAAAATATACAGGGGCATTCACTTCTCTAAAATGATGTGCTACAGAAACACCAGTTGCAGAGCAAATACTGCCTTCAGTGAGAACAATGAGAGCAATCATCTGTGCTTACACTGTATGTGGTCTCATTTACTACAGTGTATATAGCTATTTTTTGCATTCTTTCCATTGCACGCTCAGCTTCAGACTTGCTGTTTTTGAAGTTTTCTATTTCTGGAACAGAAATCTTCTGTATCTGCCTCTGTATGTGTGCATCTACAGTATCTGTCTCTTTATCTACCTGTCTACCTCTATCACTTCCTCCCTCACCTCTCAGGGGAACTGAGTCCTACATGTGATAGCGCCTTGAGAGAGTCAGATTGGCACTTCACTGTTTCTGTGGGTGTGCGTACTGTGTGTGCCTGATACAAATATTCAGAGCTTGTGTCATGTTCTGCGCTGACACGTGAAACGCGAGAGCGTCTCTGTTCTCAGTGGAGTTCTGCATGGGGCTGTCAGGAGCAGGAAAAGCTCCTATTAAAATAATAAACATGACACTTATAAATATGAATGTGGCTGTTGCAATGAGCTTCAAAGTAAATGAAAATAAGTGCCAGCCCTGTGCATGCTATGAGACTATGGGATTCACAGTGACACATCTTTCAGGAGGAAGGTCTAAATTAATTGTAAGTTCATGGTGAGGCTGTCCATAAAAATTTCAACTGTACAGGGAAAAGGGAGCATTTCAGTGAAGTCTCTCTTAGGTAACACAATCAATGGAATTTGCTTAAATACTTTGAAAGTGTAACTAAAAGTATGTAATGATGGATGGTGAATGGTAGCATATAATAAAGCCTGTTTTTCTTTCATCTCACCCACTGAAATTTGTCCTCAAAGCTTTTCACTCATCCATTGAGCCTGCTTTTCAACATGAGTCATGATTAAACAATGATCTGCATGGCACAGGTCTTTAAATTTGGACTGGTAAAATTGCAGATCTGTAAAAAACCTGCAGAAATGACATTTGGTCCAAATGAGTCGACATTGAGATTCCAACATCTAAATGTCATAGAATAAAATTCCAGTACGAGCAATCTCAAAGTCAAACAGTAAAAAGGTGTTTTACATTTTTGTCTTTTTCTTGGTCCAAACTGACAAGAAATACTTGAATGTGGGTAACCATATTTACATTCACACAGTCTGAAAACAAGCAAGCTAGAAAATGGATCCTACATAAGACCTAACCAGAGCTTTAGGCAGTGAGCAAATGTGAACTGGGATTTATTGGATTGATTTGTATGGCCAGGCTCATATCATTCTTCAAATTGGCAATCTGCTGTTCATAAACCTGGTGACACATTCTTGACAAATAGACGTTCTGTATTAGAGCTGAATCCATCAGTGCGAGGGCCAATGTTACGTTGTCATAATTTTATTGCTGTCACATGGCATCACAACATCCCAATTTTACTTATACACAAAGAAAATGCAGACTGCGGTGTGTTGAATAAACAGTTTTATGTCAGTGTTTTGAGTCTCATACAGTAGCTCACACTTGTTGGTGTCTTGTTCATACGTCGGTAGAACCAGCGAACACCCACCGTAGCCAATAAAAAAACAACTTGTTCATAAATCTGTTTCTGCACGTCACTGCATGCTAGCCTTTACAGATTTGGGATGATGAAGCAATGTTAGCTTGCGGCTGAAAAGCCTCAGGGTTTGGCCAGAGATTACATTAACCTTAGCCTGGCACCTGGTCCCACCTGGTCCCACTGTCGTTTCACAGCCTCTGAATCTGTGAGAAAGAAGACAAAGTGTACCTAAAGGAAGAGACAGTAAGTGACCTTACTGTGGAGAGGCTCTGAAATGTATAGGGAAAAAGCATAGGATTAGCCACGCCTGGCTGGACAAATCCTTCCATCTGTATCCAGCTACACAGCTACTTCATACTGTTGTTGCTGCACTAGATATATACAGTGTGCAGTATACAGATATACACAGGGTACTAGAATAAGAGATTTAAGCAAAGATCACATAATGTCACTGCTCACATGGCTTCAAATGTGATAGAAAGGCAGGATCTCAGAGAGGAGATGAAACAAGAAAACGGTCTTCAAAGGTAATATGGGGGCAGGCAGTGCTGCAGCTGAGTTAAACCAGCACGTCATTGCTTAAGAGCTCCACTACCAGGCAATTTGCAACACACGGGCCTGCGAGTAGCTGTGCGACAACCTCCTGCTGTGCAGGGGAGAACATTTAGACTTCCCACGACTGGGTTTGAAACACATCCAGATGAAGCTGTTTGCAGATTGACTGGGCAACACATCAAAATTCAAGGCATCTGTTATGAGTTATTGCCTTTGTTTATAAGACATCAGCGAATATATTATCTCACAAGGGACTAAGGCATTATATGTATTAGAAAATGATTATATTACAAGCAGCCCTTCAAACTGTCACATAGCTTAAAAGGCAATTGAGAATGAAATATGATCGATAATGCAGGGGGTCCACAACCTTGGTAAACCACAGTGTTTTGCCTTTTAAATGTGTTTGAAGCAATATGAATTATGCACCTTTGGGAGTTTTAGTGAACTGATCAATCATTTGGAACATTTATGAACATGTATTACAGAATAATGAGCGCTCATTCATGTCAGACTTGATATTGTTTGTAAAATGAAATAGCAGCAGCTTCTGTCTCTATCTGAGACATTGACTGAGTCATGCTTGTAAATGAGTGCGTGAGCTATTGAATTGATTTTATTGTAAATCATTCAAAAGAAAGAACTGGGTTCAAAGGTGCCAAAAGAAGTTAAAGAAGAAGTTAATCTGCAGAGGATTTCTGATACTAACTGGAGCCTGTCAGAATAGGTCACTGTCTCTGCTATCACATTTCTAAAAGAAATGCATAGAATTACGATGTCTGCTTGGCATCCAGATACAGTATCTATTCGCAAATTGTTTGAGATATTAGATTTAAGAGCTTTTAAACAGTAACTTAAATTGGAGCTCTCTATGTGTAGAGGTGACAGTTGTATTTGCTCATTCAATAACCTACATCAGGTGCAAAAAGCAAAAAAAAAAGCATTGGCTACACATTTCAACCTTAATGCTTTTCTTCAGCGTCAAACTAAACACAGGAGTGGCTCCTGGAAATAGTAAAATGGACATGACGTGCCATCTGGCACATCAGACAGGGGATGTAATCTCCAATTTTCTACTCCTATCTAATTTTTCTATTTCTGTTTATTCAATATGACATGGTTATCCAAGGTGGTCCTGCGATAAAATTCGTGATAAATCTAAAATCTTATTGTTTGACCATAAAAACATCTCCAATCTATCTCTTCTCTGATGCTGTGAATATACAGTATAAGCAACCAATAAACAAAATATGTGTAAATCAGGATAAATTGCGCAATTGTGCTTCGCAAGCGAATATTGAGGACAAAATATAAGATTCCACGGCTGTACCTCGCTCTGACAAATTCAGACTGGGCTTCTTTCCACATGGTGTATCAGCCATTCAGAGATCCACCTGCACTTTCACTACTTCTCTCTGTGCACTCTCGTTAGATGGGTAGTAGCTAATGTGCTGGGCTTTGGCTATACGCTATGATTCATCCTGGCAGTGTGCCCACATCCCAAGAGGGTCTTACCATTTGTTTGCACTGACACACGCCTCGGCCACTGTGACCTATTGCTGTTTGATTTCAGATCTTACATAACACATTGTGTGGAGTGGAGCTTACTCAGGACACGTGGCCGACAACAAATATTGAAGTATCCACAATGACACTTATTGCTGCAGAAGGGAACATCCAACAAGCTAGAAGGGAACAGGATTGGACTATTTACATCAATAGAAATATTTGCATTAGAAAATCACTGTTGTCTGCTCATGAGCCAAGAGTGATTTGGAGACATTAAGAGCATTTTTTCTTATTTATTATGAGCTTCTAAAATATTAAATGAATGAATACAACAATTGGAGGTTTGTAGTTTTAGTTCTTTATGTTCTACAGTCCAAAAAGTCACATTACCCAGGTACTTCAAGTTGAAAATAT
Source organism: Macquaria australasica (assembly GCA_005408345.1). Classification (NCBI taxonomy): domain Eukaryota; kingdom Metazoa; phylum Chordata; class Actinopteri; order Centrarchiformes; family Percichthyidae; genus Macquaria; species Macquaria australasica. The sequence goes on along the minus strand of SEMN01000040.1, from coordinate 1,368,672 downwards.
ACTTGTCCTGCTCACCCGCGTGCAAAGGAAACAACATCATATAGGATGAGGGCACTTATACATTAGTGATGATTCATGGCCTGCTTCAACTGAACCGTCACTCGCTCCATCACCAGTAAATGACCCACAGACAATGCATCATGGTTAGTGGCTGCTCTTTTTGTCCATGCGTGGCTGTCTCTAATCCCCATTACCTAAAGGACAGCTAGCTTCAAGAGAAATGAATGTGTCTGGTCTTAGATAAATGTTGCACCTGACTCTGAAGAGTGTGCGCACACTACGACTAGTGCTGACAGCAATCTAGGCTTGTTAACTAGATTCAGCTTTATCAGACTCGAATGAATATCCTTGTTATTTTGGCAAAGCGTGTATTGGGGATGATGCAGTTTCAAGAAGCTTCTGTGTGGCTTTTAGAAATGCAACGCTGTTCATTGTGGGAGTTTTATAGTCAGATATAAAGAAGAAAATGTAATCCTGGTATGTCAAAACCACATGCAACCTCTGAGGAGGGATTTGCATGATCTGCATGAAGCTTTGTTAGATTCCAGCCAATTAGTGTCCCAGCATGTTGTGATGCCAGTTTACTGATAATAGATTCAATTATAAAATCTTTAGCATGACCGTCAAATGTTCTCGACACAAAATTAGCAGTTGTTTGGCCAAGGTGCAAGGACACAGGAACCATTATTGTAAATATATGTATGACTCAATCCCCACAGCTCTCCAAAGATCAAGGACAATATATACTATATGTGACTTGCCCTCCCTCTTAACCTGCTGTGCATCTATCTTAACACATTACAGCACCTGCTTCCATAAATAAGCTTCTCATTAAATGGACAAAATGAGACAGACGTAACCTCCTAACCTCTTGATACCAGTGATACCAAAAGCCAAGCCCGCTTTTCTCCCCGCTCTCTCTACGGATGGAACATTAATTTGTCCTCTCTACTGCAGGCCTCTTGTTCATCTCATCCACTCCCCTCCACAAACCAATCTCTGAACGTGTCCCGGGAACCAAGTGCCAGCCCTGTGTTTGACCTTGACCCCCCCCCCGGTTCATAATGCCTGAGGGCTGAGACGGGGAGACTGATAGCCCCGTCTGACCCGAGGGTCTTGAGATCTACCTCAATGTCACCTTTTGCACTGAACACAGAGGCCGTCATTGATTGTCTCCGAGATAAAACGGACAGAAGCGAAAGAGAGAGTGAGGGAGATAGGAGGACAGACACAGGGAGATAAGAGGAGAGGGATGTGAGAGGGACTGATATAGAACGGCAAATCATTTGAAGTAGCTCCCAATTTTAATCATTTTGTCTTTTAGCTTTCTCTTTCAAGTGCAATTTTTGGATAAAATATTGTCCTTGTACAGCACATGCCTTTGGCTGTCATCTCAAGACAACTGTGTTATGGGTTATTACATCCATGCCCCCTGAGTTAATGAAAGCGTTTGAAATACAAATTGACTGTACGACTGTCAATTAATACTCACTTTGTAGTGAACTGCTACAGAGAGCTGTAACTAGAAATCTTACTACTGGTACTTAAAGAGCAGCTGTAATGCTGTAGTTACAACTCATGCGTTATTCCCTCTATTTATATGTATGTATTGTCTTCTCCGATGCCCTCCCCATGAGGAACTACTCTTCAGCTCAAAACATTTTCACTCACTTGACCCTCTCAACATAGCATCAGTTACTTTCTGTGACAAAACACTAAGTGCATTAGACCCACGTTAACGACAAAAGCCCTGAGGATGGCCTCCAGGTCCCCATCTGCCCGGGCCAATCCCATCTTACCTATCCATCTGACCCGATCGATTGCTTGGAGACTGTAAAGCCATACGGGGCCCCTCTATTAGATCTGTTACCCTCTGTTTCTCCCCACGCAATCAACGTGTCCACCAGCAACCAAATCATGATAGATGGCTGCGAAGTGACTGGGTGAAGAAACGTAACCCTGTCCGAGGGAGATGGACATGAAATAGACACCGTGGTTACTTTAAAAAGGGCAGTATGTCAGGTTGTTTAGAGTGAAGGAGGAAAAATGTGAAAAATGGATCTGGAATTTTTAGAAATTCCAGATTTATAATAAAATGCAAGATACAGTAATGTGTTGTTATCAGTGGCCTCCCCTCAAAAACACACATTACAAATGTTGCACTAGCTCCAGAGAGGTCTAATATTTGAAAACAGTTGTATGCATGACAGTATGTCCTGTATGTATTTTACATCCCTGGGGACACCAAACCAAAGTCCCTGTTTAGACCAGAGAGGGTTTAGGAAATCTAGCAATGGGTGAAACTAATTAAAACGACACTGCTGTAGTTGTGTGATACAGCAGTTTATTGGTCTAAGGACAGCTGATCAGAAAACAGTGAAGCTCGTATCTGGAGATGAAAGGAAAAACAGGAATGAAAACTCCAAACCAATCCAAAATCCACATTACACAAGGGGCTACAAAACCACAGAAGAGTGAACACAGTTTTCAGTCTAGTCCACTGCTTGATCACATGAGACCCAGCAGATTGCTGTACCATGATGACACATACAGCCGGGTGTCCCATACTGCTGCTGTATTTCCTCATTCCACTGACTAATTCATCCACAAACCTGACCGCATGAATTTTGAGAGTAAGACTCGGTTATTCACTTTTAGTTCAAAACAAACACCTGTGGTGAGTTTTAGGGTGCCAACACAATGCTTGAGACTTTCCAGGTGCAGTGTGGACACAGATGGCATGGATAATTTAATAGCGAGAGAAGTGGGTGGATTAACAGACCCCTTTGTTTCTGTTTACTTTCCTCCAGACCGGCCACCAGCTCCTGTCAATGTGTCCGTCATGCACCTGCGGGCCGACTCGGCAACTGTATCCTGGGAGGTTCCAGAGGGAGACATTATAATTGGCTTCTCTATCTCGCAACAGGTAAGTCCTAAACTTCTAATGTAAATCAGGGAGACCATGGACAGGTTAGCAGAACCCCTCCAAAAAAGAGAACATTTTATTGTATTGTTTTTGGCCATAGTCATTTGTGGTTTGGCATTGAGCCTTCATTATGTCCTGTTGAAATACTGTTGGCGCACCACCAAGCCAGTAGGTAGAATGAAGAAGTGCACCTGGAATTCATTTTCTACCATGTCACAGTTCTTGACAGCCTGTGGAACAGATTGGGATAAAATGGGGGCAACTGAATTATTATTTAGTTTTTTCAGACAATAAAATGATAATCTATTCTCTAACTGAAGTCCATAGAGGAGATTTAGTGTATTCAGCAAACACCTCACTATGTATCATGAGTTTGTCCAGCATACTGAATGAGTAGTAGCACATATGCACAAGGTCCTGGGTGAATAAAGATGTGTTTTCATCTGGATGTATATTCTTAGGAACCCCTTAAAGCTTTGCTTAGCATGCAGAGAGGCTGACTAAATCTTGCCTTCAAGCCTGGAGTTAGAATAAAACTTGGCATGGTCGATTTGTCAAGAGAAAACAAGGGTGTGGCGGGAATGCACATAAGCATGTGAAGCTGCCAAACCGCATTTTTTGGGATGAAAATATTTCAAAGGCTTCAAATAGGAGAGACCACTGAATGATGGAATGCCATATGCTGCTATAATCATGTTTATTCTTTATGCAATTCAAAAAATTATACAGCCATTTAACTTAGCAATTCACTCACGCAATGGGCTGTGTATAACAAACGTCCTTCCTTAAGGCTGGTCATCATGTTGTGCAGCTGAATTTGAACACGTTTGGTAATTGCCTTCAGTGTACATGGCGGTTTAATCATTGCATTATTCATTGTTTATGGAGAGTAACAAGCTTTTTTCTTTATCAGATCTCTAAGTCAAGCAAGGCTATAAAAACACATAAGAAGAAGACATCTGGCCCAAAGCCTCTTGAAGTGCAGATGGGCTAGAGAGCTCACTAAGAAGAGAGCTCTGCATGAAAGCAGGAGGAGTAATTCTCACAGCTTTGGGTCTTGATTGCTCCAATAACATTCAGGTCAAAGACAAAGTCAGAGACTTTGAAAGCGTGTGACTCAAGGTACTTTCAGTCTAAATTAATCTGAATATTGGCTCCACAACTTTTCAACTTCCAGTCAAGACTCTATATGGGAAAATAAAGTGCCAACTGTTAACATAATAAAGTACTCAGCGTGACGTTCTCCAGTACCTTGAATGTTTTCTGGTTGGTCACCTCTGTCTCACATTAGCCATGGCCCATATAGAGATACATGATTGTTTTTAGCTTTTTTATGATGTTAGAGGGTGATACATCATTAATGCAATCTTGCCCTGTAAAGATGAAATTCATAAAGTCAGGCAACATGACTTTTTACAGAAGAGTGTCTTCCTTAGGGTCCCATTTGCAGGGCGGGTATTTCTGTGTGGTCACGCTGATCACCTCATTGCCCACTGCATTGATTATTGTATCTACTCAAAAGATCAATCCATTCTGTTTGTTCTCTATCCCTCCTCCCATCCCTAGAGGCAGGAAGGACACATGCAGCGATTCATTCGGGAGGTCAACACCACCAGCCGCTCTTGTGTTCTTTGGGACCTGGAGGAGGAGACAGACTACATCATCCAGGTCCAGTCAATTGGCCTCTACGGGGAAAGCCAAGCCAGCAAGAAGGTCCATTTTCGCACCCTCAAGAAGTCAGACCGCTTCCCCTCCAACAGCTCCAATCAAGGTAAGCTGCTCTGAGATAAGTGTTAATAACTACCTCAGGCAAAGTTCATTTGAAAAAAAGGTGTTTCTGTCTGTGTTCAGGGTCAATAATAGAGTGTGATTCAAAGAGTAGGGGATTGTGTTTCCTCAAATACTATTAAACCTTAAAATTAAAAGATAAGGTTGGCATTATCTTTTTATTATCATCACCATCAACTCCTTTAAAAACACTAAAACTAACAATCAACCCATCCTGCCCACAAGTATTGTTTGTGTAGCCACAGATATAGTTTATAGCTCCTTGCCACGGAACTACAGCCGTGCTAGCGGCTCTGTGAGGCTGTACTCAGCGGTCCATTGAGCTACATACTAAGGTAAGTGTACTACAGTAGCATGCCCACATCGACAATGCTAAGATGCTAATGTTTAGCAGGTAATACTTTTCAGGTTCTCCATCTTAGCGTATTAACATGCTGACATTTGGTAAATGGCACTAAACACAAAGTACAGAGACTGAGACAGAGACTGATGGGAATGTCATAAGTTTTGCAGGTATTTGGTGATAACCCAAAGTATTGGGCAAATTTTGACCTGATGGTGGCACTAGATGAAAAGTCAGGAGATCACCAAGGTCATTAGGATTCATCCTCTGGGGACCATGAATGTCTGTACCCAATTTAATGGCAATCCATCCAGTAGTTATTCATTCTCAGCCAAAGTGGTGGACCGACCAACAGACAGACCAACATTGCTTTATCAGGCTTTGGATACACAGGCAATACTTGTTAGTAAGATGAATTAATTGTTTGTTTTAGTGTCTTCATGGGATTTGTTAATATTGACCACAGGTATTGTGTCAGTTCAGAATCTCTCCTCAAGTCAACAAGATGCTATAACGTTTGTCAAAATAATATAAAAATATAATTGATAAGGTGACGATAGGTCACTACAGCAATTTTATCACAGTGTTTCATCTCACTCTGTTACGTAACATAATGCTTTGCTTTTAATTCTACAGTACATGGTCTGCCAAAGGCCTTTTTCCCCCGAGGCACAGACAGGAGCAACCCATTACAGATGCTTTTCCTGCTCTTGCGCTAAAGCCTCTTCTGGCTGTTGAATGCTTTTAAGCACCCTGACATTGAAAATGAGGTACAGTAAAGGCTAGTGCCGACATAAGTGCAAGTAACCTGAAGCCTCCTCTCACACAGCGTCCCTCTGGGGGGGCTCTATGTGCTTCTTGCAAGTTTATTTTCTCCTAGACACCAATTCATTATTGACAGACTCTTCAAGCATGGCTGCGGGCAAGCTCCTCTGAATTTATGCAACTCTATATCACTCTGGGTGCCTAATCAGGATTCTGATACACACTTGGGATTCAGTGACTTGGCTCAGCTCATGGGCTGGAGCAAATATGAAGACCGTGACCAACAGAGAATAGGTTCAGTAGCTCTCTATTTCTTACAGCATAGATGAGGAAAGGCTATTTGCTTTCTATTGTAAGAAGTTGGGAAGAGTCTACATTTCAGAAGAAGCGCCTTTGCTAATCTTCTCTGCATTAGTTCAGCCATGAGTATGGGATGAGCCAAATGCATTAACTCTAAAAGCAAAATAATTCCTCTGTTATCTTATGGTCTGGTTGAGGTTGTGAATATAGGAAGTGCTGATGCAAGTGACTCATAAATGTTTCTCCTCAGCTGACTCAGGATTGGTACCATTAGTTAATCTGGCAAGAGCGACGAAAGAGAAAGAAACTACTTCAGTTTCATGTTCAACACAAGAGCTTGTGCGCTGTCCATTATAATGCATAATACAGGCACTGGCATTACACTAATTTCCTGTTGCTTTACACTCAGGAAATAATTCTCTGTACTTATTTTTTAAGTTAAAAGCAATGGATTTTAGAAACCTAACTAACCATCAATATCTAAACAAAGTGCTGACCATGAAAGACTCATGGCCAGGGCCTTACTAGACTCTCGCAAAAGATTCACTATGCAACATTAATCAGGATTTGTAGCCCCACCCCAGTGATCCAAGTGGGTCAGAAAAACAGCCCATCCAGTGGAGGAGCTTCATTTGTTGTTTTTGTAAGTGTGGGAGCAATCATTGTCAGCTTTCCATAAATCTAATGCCAGCACTGCTGACTTCTCATGCCCCAGTTTCCAATCACATCAAGTTTCTTTATGTAACTCTTGTCAAGTTTATTACTCGGCTCTGCTTTTCATGTTTGGCTCTGTGCCATTGTATATTTTGACTCTGGTATGGTCTGCAAATTGAGAGCGGACTGAACTCACGTGACAGAGTGACACACACAACGCACACATCACCTGGGAAAAATCCACACATAGCATCTGTGGCTAATACTCCTTTAATTGATAGCCTGTTGCACTGTTATTTTACTTTTTCCCCAGTTTTAAATACCTAATTTACACTGCTTGTGTGATTGACAATGACAACACTGGTGCAACCAATAAAACAACATAAAAAAGTAACTTGTAGCCTTTAAATGATGTAAGTAAACTACATCAGCAGCAGCACATAGCTAATATTACTGCAGAGACACTACCTGAGGGTACACATCCTAAAAATGTGTATATTTACATTACATAAGCTGATACTTATAGATCGACTTCTCCACTATGTACAACCTGATTCAGGTGAGTCTACTTGAGGAATGAGTATGATAAAAACATGTATGCATGTTAATGTATGCTGTCTGATATTTTATCTGTGTTTTTTTGTGTGCTTACAATCCTGTACAAACTGCTACAAAGATAAGGTACTAACAATGGTACCACTGGACATTTGAATTGTGTTAGCACGTGCAATGTTGCAGCAAGCTGATGCTATTTGCTATTGTAAACTGTGGGTTTCATAAATGCTGGTTGGGTCACTCTTAATGGGAGGAAATGGCAGCTTTTTATTGTCTCCTATGCACTTTCATCTATTCCACAACAAGCAGAATAAGTACACTTTTGTACATATACTTTTACTACTATAATTATCTGAATGAACTTATCATAACTTCTAAATTATACACTGTGTTGCATCAGCTAGCTACGTTAGTTGTTGTTGTTAACCTGTCCAAAAATAGTTTTTATTCTAACTCAACATTAGAATTGAAGGTCATTGATGGTCTCCTACATACTCCTTTTGACTTTTAGCCACAATATTAATTCTCACAACCCCCGTTGTTTTAAAAATTCAAGTTCTGTCTCTTAACAAGCTTTTGCCCGCTCTGAAAGGATGTTTACGATGTTGTATCCTGAAACAACAACATACGTATTCTTCATAAACCTTAATGCACCTTAATTTAACGTGACATTTTCTGTTGAGGAGCTTGCTGCTGACCATTGTTCCTTAAAAAGCCTTTTTAATCCAGCTGGCTCCAGCATCACAGAGCCATTTCATAGGTCCTTTGTCACAGCCAAGTGCTTCCTATTGAAACTAAATTGATTTGTGGTGCATACCAGGCATTCCCAAGAGCCGGAGCTATGATACTCATGAATCAATAATGCTTTTATTTTTTTCCTCAATGCAATTCTCTTTGATAATGTGATTACATATTAGTGCATATGCCACTGAATGTATACCAGTCCTGGTCAGATTCAGAATCCATCTATTTCATATAAAGCATTTCCTGGCAAGATACTCGCCATGTGATGCTGGAGGATTTGAATTTAAATAGGCTACAATGGATTTTTTTTTTTCCAGGATCAATATGTCTTTCCAAAGTCTATTTCAATTTCATTAGTTCCATGGAAAGCTTTTAATCAGTATATATTTCTGTGCTTTGCCTGCCCTTCAAGGGTGAGGTATGTTGTGCTGTGGTCAGAGTTCTGGGTTCTGGCTTTATGATTGAAAATTGCAGAAGTGCAGCAGCTAGATAGAAATAAAAAAATATTACATTTTTGTTGTATGTTGGCAGTTTATTAGTATTCCATTAATTTAAGCAACACCTATGCATGTACATTTGCAAAGTAAACATATTTATGAAGATCTCAACTAGAATTAATTTCACAGAGGTATAATCCTAGCATAATGAAGGGACTTTAGGAAATACAAGGGATTTACAATGTAAGATTTAGTATACTGTAGGTGATTCTCGTCTGCTTGCAGACGGAGATCTGTGATAAAACCGGGGAAATTAACATGTTGTATCTGTTAGCATGAACAGTGATACCACAGTCAATACAAAAATATCCAAATATGTTATATAAATCATTCCCAAACAAATGACACGAAACCGCTAAAAACGTTACCTGCTGCCACTAAGCTGTCAAGCTGTTTCACACAGGAGATAAAAAAAAAAGAATATTTTCAACGAATGGATGCCTTAAGCAGTCAAACCCAACTAGGTAGGTGGTCCCCTTAGACACAATTACTGTGTGATACTTCAAAGAGATGCCAAGCTGTCTTAACAGCACTGAGACAAAGGTATGCTACACGCTGTTTGCTCCCTGCAAAATATTCTTTTCACTTTAACTGGTACACCATTTCACAATGTTCCATCTTTTGTTAATATTTTAAATACATACAAGTTAACAGCATGCTGATTTGCTGATGATGGGTAAATGGTGATATTAGAACTGCAACAATTAATTTATTAATTATTAATTATTAACTGGTAGATTAACAAAAAAAAGATCTGCAAATATTGCAAATCAGGCAAAACAAACAAACATTACCTACTTACAGCTTTTCAGTTGTGAGGATTTACTGCTTTTTGTTGAAGGTTAGTAGTGAATTCAGTCCCTATACCCCCGTATACTTGTTGTCATTGCACAACAGCCACAATTTCTTTGTGTAAAGTGAAGAACTGACTTCAAACTGAGAGAAAGTAAATGAAAACAAATTTGAGGTTTAATGTTTGTCAGTGTGACTTAAATGTATTGAACTCATATTCTCAAGTTCAGTGAACTTAAATCAGTTAGTTTTACATTGTCACCACTTATGAGACGTCTTTGAACTAACAACTGTAGTTTGGATAACAGCAGGGAAACTTGTATTTTTAAGCTGGACCAGTTTAAAATGGTTTACAGTGTAATGAAACCTAAAAAACACAATTGCTCAGTCTCAAGGAGACATAATGCAAGAATAAACCATGCGATGCATCTTTGTGACACCAGTGCAGCACCCCTGGTGTGGTGTTACATTATTTCCCGACACAGTTCACAGCATCGAGCAATATCATGGGATTCGGGCTGAGCAGCAGGAAGGTCAAACAATTATCTCAACACAAACTCTTTGGTTCACCGGAGGCACCACAATCCGCTCATTCTACCCCAGCAGAGAATCACACAGCACATATTTGAGTCTGATGCCAACGTGAAATATGTATGATACAGCAGCAGGACATATTATTCAGGTCAGCTGGAGATTCTGTTCACTCACTCTGTGGTATGAAACAAACTGCATCAAATATGAATGTATACATACTGTGCATCAGCATGCTACACAGTCTGCACGCACCACAGCACTTTTTCAAGTTCAATGGGGACATTACATCAACTAGAAAACTGTAAACAAGGACAAGAAGTAAGCTGGAAAGTCTTGCAAAATACAGAAGCCTCAAAGATTATATTCATTACTGAAACAGCCTTTGACATGCTTTCATCATCCCAACACTTCTAGTAGTTTCTCTATGCATAGACATAACTCTACATAACTTTTAATACAACTTTTCAGAAGAAGTAGTTTATTTTTGAGTGGGCTGGTTTCAGACAGATAGAGCAGATGTGGGATTAATAAACTGGAGAACAACTCGTAGGAGCACCAGTCGTACTTATCACTGACCTGAGTCCTGACCTGGCACTTAAGGGTAATGTGCAGCCTGATATCAACTCTAGAACTCACTGTGCAATGGGAAGACGCAGAAGATGATGTTGGCGAATCTTCCATTAGGCTCTCAAAGGATTGGTGTGGATTTTTTCAAGTCTATCTTAATACAACATTCATACGCGATATGGAGATTCAAAGAGCTGGTCGCTGTAATCATTTCTCCTCTTCACACTGGCTGTGAAGTGATACCGAGCGACTTCACTGTAAGATCTACAGTCCTCACTCCATGCAAAAATGCATTGTGCAGTTCACATGAATCAAGTGAATGTATTATTTCTGGTAGTTGTGTGTAGGTTTATTGCCAGTGTTTTGTCCCTGCAACAAACCTACATGCTACTTCCAAGTATTATCCCTCCACTGCGGCTTAGCAAGATAACAGTGTCCAGGGAAACAAAAAGGGGGAATTTCATGCCACTTTGTTCACTGGTAAGTCGCCCTGAAAGTAGAACCCACACTGTTAGCTAATACAGGGGGATAATTTTTGAGGGTTTTTTTTTTCAGTCAGACCTAAAGACAAACGTTTGACAAGCAAAATGATTTATAGAGTGAAAATTATATTTGGAAAGCTATGAGAGGTTTGCGCTATTTGCCCTGAAATAAGTTGTTCTTCTAGAGTTCGTGTTCCCCGAATCTCTACAACAGAAGAGGCGAGTGCCAAGTTAGCATGACCTAATATTCAGAACAGCCACAATTGTGAAAATAAGAACAATTACATATTTTTTCTTTAATATAATAAATATCTCTGATGTGAACATAGTTTCTTCCACTAACTTCCACTTTTAGATTACACGTAGCCCCCCACATACAACAGGACATTTTTTAATGTCCACTGTGATGTACCCCTACCCCTTCCCTCTCTCTACTCACACACCCATACACACTACTACCAAGACTAAAAAAACATGGCAGTATAATTGACCCCACTCTCTTATAGCGATCATGTGAAGAGAGCTGACAGTCTGGCAATTGGGGCCAGTTTCTTCACAACTTGATTCATTAAAAGAGGCAATTGGGAAAAGTGGTGCTCTGGAAGAGTTCCATCCATGCGGGTTAAGAGATAGTTTGGAGAGTGGAAATAGGCCCATAGCCAATCCACTTAAAGGAGGATTAATGCTACAGGATTGATATGTGGTAAAGCCCACCACCTTTTCTGACTTCTACAGTTTTTGTTAAATGGCATAACGAGAGATAAACGGAGTCCTCAGTCGTCACTGACAGTAAGCTGAACATCTTACATTATCAGGAGAAACCAATAAAATAGCTCTGCGAGTGACACAACCTTTGTGAATTTTTGTGTTATAATGTTCAGCTTTCACTGAGACACACAGGTGTTGTTTCAACTCTATAATAACATTTGAGGCCATTGTTTGTGATGTTGTTCTATTGGATTGCATTTTAATGTCTAATGTATCTAATGTCCCTTCCATATAAATAAAGAGGGAAGGACAAAATATTTAGTACTTTGTCTTGTCAGTATTTTGTGTTCAGGAGTCTGTATTTACAGTACTGTCCTGTCTCCTAGATGACCCCACTGTGCAGGGCCTGGACAAGTCCCGGCATCTACAAACAGGAGAGATGATCATAATCGTGGTGGTCTTGGTCATGTGGGCAGGTAGGTTTGTAGACTGTGTGTGGTTAATAATAATTAAGTCAGAAGGGAAATAAATCAGGACTGAAGAGCAGGAAAAACTGCTTATACGACCTGAAAACCTATTTTCTCAATCAACTTCTTACTAGGAGCAATGGCATCCTACATGAACACAGTATTTTCTGCCTAAACTAGGACAGTTTTAGTTATTTCACAAGAGATTTCTGTTCTGGGTTTTGTTTTTTGTTTTTTTGTTTTTTTGGTTCTTGCTTTATTTACTGGTTTGACGTGGGTAGGGGTCATTTGGGAAAAGGTGATTTCACATAACCAAGTTTTCAGGGGCTTTAATTACCATAAAGTACGATACATGTACAGAATTGAGCTGAGCCTACATGACTAGGTTTCATTCAGTTACACCGAAAGATTTTTTTGTCAAAATGTCATCAGTACTCTAGTTTAAGCACCAGATTAATGTTTGATCTGTAATAGCAGTGATACTGTCTCTATAACAACCATAAGCTCCTAGTCCTTCAGGGTGACACAGTAACACAAGTTTCTTTGATCTTTTAAAGGTTATTAAATAGGCCAACTGTAGATCCAATAAAGTCTAATATCTACAAATACAATGACAAACATCAGATTTTATTGAGCAGCTGCTGTCAATAGCGAAATTACATTAAAATCCTGCTTAATAAGCTAAAAGATAATTGGACTGCAAAATATTAACCGTTACTGTCAGCCTCAATGATGGAGACAGAGAGGTTTCACACTGTAGCTACATCAGTACATTGACACACAAATCAAGCCAATAATCAATAAACACAGTCATCCAGCACAAGACCCCCATTAAGTGGGAGTTAGAGTCCAAAAAACTAAGTAACACACACCCAGAAATAAATGTAACAACTCTGAACATCCCGTCCCTTTTAGGCTTTTCCCCAACAGCAATGTCAAACCAACATCACGCCTTCCTGAGCATTCTCTGCATCTGAGCGCTCCATCAAAGTATGATTTTCTACTCCTCTGAGGAAACGCGCTGATTAATGAAGTGTTGAGGCACAATGAGAAGTGGCATATCTGACAGGCAGCCAGGAGCAGGGTTTCCCACCCCCGAGCACCAGAGTGAGATGTTGAATAACACTAATGAGAGAAACCAAAGTAACGCGGGGGCTGTGAAGAGTGGGAGTGAACCAGTGAAAACACCTCATGTGGCGTATTCATAATGGAGTGCTCATTTGCAGCCAGTCCAGTTTAAAGTCAGATTTTACTTCATTCTCTCATTTTGTGAGGCATCAAGCACCTTTAAAAGTTCATAATCTGCATAATAATATATGCAACAGTTCATTTATTTCTGTATTTATTTGATCTTTTCTGTTCTTATTAAATTTCTATATTCTATATCTGTTATCATTATCTTTTTATATTTTATTCTTTATCTCTGTTACTTTCTGCTGCTTGGTCTAGGTCTGAAAAAAAGTGAATTTAATTATAAAGTAATCAGGTCATTGCAATATCATCTGCTATAAGGTTTTTGTGTAGTAAGTGGCTGTTGGTTTAAAAAGTGCTTAAAATGTAGTGAAGATCTTAAAAAACATCAGCAAATTTGCAGAGCTGAAGTTTTTGCTCACGTCCTGAGGAAAGTGTCACTTAAATACAATAAACTGCAATGTAAACCATTTAAACGCAGACAAATCACCCCTCTAATTACACAAACGCTACTGTAATTTAACCATGAAACAAACCAGTGTTAATGTGGAAATGCCTACCATGAACGTCTCCCTGCTACAAAGAGACAAAGACTTCTAGCTGCAATATTACAGAGGACTTACGTGATGCATGAATTATAATTTGTTAATTAAATGAATTACGCTATGCTTCTGAGTATTTCTCACAGCTGACCAGTTGTCATTAGCAGAACTGTATATCAGTTTCTGAATATTTAATTATAGCATCCTCATAGAAATTCATAACGTCAGTGAAGCAAGGAAGTTAATTGTGAGCATACAGTACTTATCCAAACTGGAGGCTGAGCTGCATCTGGCAGATTGCAAAATGTAACAAAGCCAACTGCGTGGAGAATTACTGTCCTCCAAGCCTTCAGATAAAGACCCAGCCATCACCCTCCCTTGGGAGCAGAATTCCATTATCCACATGGCCTTTCAACATGCTCAGTTAGAGGAAGTGGTGACATGTCTGTGAGTGACAGTTGCTGTCTCATGACTGAATTCCTACCCTCTTTTGTGTGTGTGTGTGTGTGTGTGTGTGTGTGTGTGTGTGTGTGTGTGCTGCACATGTGCCCATTTCTCACCTCCCGGCAGCTGTCATTGCCCTGTTCTGCCGGCAGTATGACATCATCAAGGACAACGACTCCAGCAACAGCAAGGAGAAGGCCAAGCCGTCGTCGGAGAGGAGCACGCCAGAGCACCACAGTGGAGGACTGCTGAGGAGCAAGGTGAGCGTCACTAACACTGAAAACATGCACACCTGTCTCATGTATGACTGGCTCTTGGCAAACAGTGTCTCTCTGTGCGGACAGCAGTGTCACCATCTATATAAATGACTGTGTTGTGCTGCAGACATGTTGACTTGTCAGAGTAAGAGAAGCACCGGTGTTACTAATAACATTAACGATGGCTCAGTTCTATTCAAGTGTCCAAGTGAGCCAGCATGCACAATACCAGGACCCTGAAACTGAAGCAGGTAAATGGAATTCAGCCACCATTAATGTTATTATTTACACCTGTGCTTTTCCTACTGAGACGTGTGTGGATGTGTTCAGTGAGGCAGTGATGATGCTTTCCTTTTTGTTCTGCTTCTTTCTGTAGAAACAGTTTCCTCCAGTGAGTAATAACATCATTGTAATCTAATCTGCGTGCTCAGCCAACTCACGTTGCCATGAAGTGCCCACCTCTCTGGCACTTCACAGCTGCAAACTTTGTTATGCTGGATATTAACATGATTACTGTAGTTTTGTAGAATGCAGGTACATCCTGGCTCTGCTGTACAGGCTGGAAAACAAAAAGGCTCCAATAGATTAATGATGGATTTATAGTGAGATTATCAATAACTAAAATATTGCGATGTGATGCGATATGTGGCCCTCAAGTCTAGGTCCACATACAGTATATTTCTGTTGGCTTAAGGTGAACCTAACAGAACCTTCTCTCCTGTGTTTACTCTTCTACACGTTTCCATATAAAATTGATTAACAGCAAGCAACAATTCCCATGATTAAAATGCAAGATATACATTTACATTTATTTGATTAGGAAATGCAATTTGCATGTGGAGGCAAAAAGAGAGAATGCTTATTTCTGTTTAATCAGATGAATTAGAATGAAATGTGTTTTCTTTCAAAGTAAAATTCTCATATCAAACCAAGGACAATAAATGGTTACTATTATCTCAGGTAAAAAAATGAAATAAAAGCATAACTTTACATTTTCCTTTTTATTTAAATGTTTGTTTGTTTTTTGGAAGATCTTGATCTATTCTAGACCATGCGACATGTAATTGCTTTCTGGTACATCTCCAGTAAACATTACAGTAAACTGTTGTGCTGAAACTTACCCATTAAGTTTAATGCTTGACCATATAGCTTTATTTGTTAAGCTTGCCCTTATATACTATGTGGCAATCCATTTGATGTTTTCCAGAGAAGAATTCTTGTATATACTGTATACTGTTGCAAAGCTGATGTCTAAAGCCCAGTTCGGACCAAAGAAATGCAACCCCATCAAATAATATTCAACTGGGGAAAAAATACATCTTGCATTCAACAAAGCACCTAATGGAAATGGTATCTTTCCTACAGATGTAATCACAGGAATCTCCAAGGATCCATTCCTCACCCGCGGTCTCCATCAGTGCAAAATACTTGCAAGCGAGCAGCGTGTCTGTTATGGAAAATATATGTTGCATGTGCTATAACGATACAGAGTTGGTATAAGGTTGAAACCATGGGATGCTCAGTGGTAAATGAAAGAATTGAGTCCATGCCTTGAAAAAATCTAAAATTGAGTCACTTGTGGAACTTTGAGTGCGTGAGAAATGCCTTTAAAAAGTAACGTAGCAGTGGACAGACATATGTAGTCGCAGCTCGGTAACGAGGCCATGACCAGTCGATGATCGAGGTCATTTGCATTGTGAGTGTTGACCTCTGGCTAGGATTTAACGTAGCAACATAATGAGTTCTCTTGTTTAAATTAGCTGAGGGCCAGTCATTAGGGGGTCGGATGTTGATGTAAGCTTTCTGACAGGGGAGTTCTGATGAGGACTCGCGAAACTCTCTCTAGCATCAGTCAATAGTGACAGTAACTGATTTTTATTTATCTTGTCTGTTGCAGTTTCACCCTTCTGTGCCGTCTATCAACATCATCGAAGTTTGAGAAGAAGGAAGCCGAAGTTAAATTCCTCTCTCTCTCTCTCTCTCTCTCTCTCTCTCTTCTGCCATCAATGCATTGCCGACCTCTCTCACTGATAAGGAGAAAAGCTGAAGTAATTTATAGAGTCTGTGGATGGTCATCACCAGTGGAGAAGGTTGGCCATGGCTGTCTTGCAAAAGACACACATGCATGCACACAGTATTTGTAGGAAAACACTAAACTACCGATACATAACCCTATACACACATGCACACACCATATAGTACAGTAGCTAATCTACTCCTGCAGGTTGATAGAACATAAATTAATGTTAACCCATGGTGTCTTTGCCAGGTGCTTGGTACGTTATTGCAATACAAAACACACAATACAATACTTATCATCTCTGGGAGGCCCGTCTTCATGACTTTAAATACGCAGTGTATTTTTGATATCGGCATGTGTGATTAGAAGACCCCGTTCACCTGTTATAGGCAACTCAGCTCGACATAAATCCACATTTCTCCACTGCAAATAGTGTTAATATATTGTCTGATCACAGATGTACATTATCTGACTGCTGCGGTCAGATTGTTAATAAGCAGAGAAAGCAAATACATGTATCCAAAAATTCATTTGTAAGGACCACCACGACAACATGTCTTAATTTTTTTCTAATTATTGAAATTAAAATCCCATTTTCTGGATAACATTGTATTTTTTCATATTTCATACATAAACATGATGTCTGTACATATTTCATTCATTTGCTAAATGCAGCTGCATGCAGGTCATTTGCCTGTAGAATAGCATTGGATGTGCATTCTAAGTTAGATGCCAAAAATGGAGAAATAAACATGATTGCAGTACTGTGATGCTGTTAACGTTTTCTTCTATTTTGCCTGCTTTTTATCATCCACCTGATCTTGTACATTTCCTGATGATTGTATTACCTGAAGTGTAAAATAAACCTTATTTTGAATGTCCCATTACTAAGTTGCAGTTAATGTAATGGAGTTTATCTCACTGAAACGTATAAATCACTTCCACCTTGCACAAAATGCACTTTCACATACAAACTGCTCAACCTACTGTCTGCATTGTGTGCATTAAATGCTGGCCAAGACTTACAGTACTGTAGAAAACTGCACTTCATGCACAAAATGCTTGCCAAGTCGCATCACAAAAAGTGTTTTAACGCAGGTAATACTTTCCAAGTGCTACAAAACAATTAAGTAGTTAAAATTATTGTAAATTCACTCCTGTCATTTTTAGGTATAAAATGCATATAGTGCATGAAAAGTGAGTCCATAAATCCTGGTGTGTACAGTGTTTTGTGCACGACACTAGCAGTTTGTTGCACAAACTGTTAATTTTGTGTATGTGACACCTGGTGCATCATACAGTACATGAGACAGCACCTTTAAATGGTTGCATTTTTGCAAAAGATGGATTGATGGAATTAATGTAACGTTAAGAGCTTTGAGAGAACACAGATCATCTTTATTGACATTATGGTGCACAAATAAGCATAACTAAAAAACAAACAAACAATAAAACCACAACAATTGTTTAAGAAATCTCCCCCATCTCTGCCCCTTCGATTTGTGTTTCTAACATTTCCAGAATGCAATAACAATAATGCTTTTGATATTTGACCATTTTAAGCTGGTTTATAGCTGACTTTCTGTTCTATACCTCTCTATAAAAACTTGGTTTAGTGCCTTGGTAAAGTTCCTTACCCCTGTTCATATTATGGTATATATTTCATTTTATGAACTTCCGGAGTCTTAAATCTACAAACAAAGTTGTTTTTCTAACTCACAGGTTTGAGACCAGAGAGAAAGCCACTCGATACGACCGGGATTGTGATGTGATGTTGAGGATGACAGGCAGGGATTTTGAAGAGATCAACTCACGTCTTGTTAAAGCTCGTCAATTCAATAGCTGGCTCTTGAGTCAGCTTGACATCAGCTGAAACCCACGAGAGTAGGACTGACACTGGTCACAGTATAGATTACAGTATATTCTTACGGTCCGTTGATTCCAGTATGAATTTACTGTATCTATCTTTTTACTTTACTCAATAATAAAACCTCTATTAATAGCGCAAAGGCAGTTATCAAATGTTGAAAACTGCAGTTATCTCACCAACACCTGCTACATTCATCCACAATGAACCAGAAGTTAAGAGACGGTCTGCTGCAGTACTTTACAGAGAAAATTCAATAAGTCATTTCACCTGACCTTTAAATTAAAATGTTCCTAATCAAAAATGTAATTACACATCTAAGAATACAGCTCATCTTAAAATAGAAAGTGATTACAGCGTCCCACAGATTAATAATTAATATTGTACACCCTCCCTCCCACCTTTTTTCCTAACTCTGTCTCAGCGCTGCAGACTTCTTTCCATTAGTTGTTCAGGTGATTTATGGGCTGTTGTTACGGCTGAGATAAGCTTTGGTTAGATTTTAGATGCGAGTTACAGTGAGTCCAAGTATACGTATATGGTATCTATAAATCAATAGATTTTAAAAATATAGGGTTTTCATAGGAGTCTGCTTTCATTATCACAGCACTTGGCCCCAGGTTTGCATGTGCAGCAATATTAGCAGCCTCTGTTCTCCATCTGTACTTTCTACCTGAGTAATGGCACAGATATAGATGGAAAATAAGTAGAAATACAAAAAAAATGTCTATTTTGAAATTCATTAATGACCTATTACTGGTTATGTTTAATGGGGTCTCTGGTAGTTTTTCAGAGGTAAAAGGTTTGTTGAAGTTAGAAACTGCTGCTACCATGTGTCCTAAAATCCTATTTTGATAAATGCAGTCATTTATCCTGTTCCTGTTGTACATGAAACATGTTTCACAACACTCTTACACTGCAAATATATCATACACAAAGCAGAAACTAGACATCAGATGGTTCACTGCTATGTACCAAATACCCTGCACAGTCATACCTCTAACTGCAATGGGAAATGTTCACAGTACTTGCAGGTTATTGCCCTCTATATGCCACTTCCTCAGTTGCAGTAGCTAAAACCTTTGTGTATCTGACCTCCACAAGCCAGTCTCAATATCAAACGGTACAACCATTACCTACACAACATTAAGCCATTAGGGCAGCATGGAACACCTTATCAGTAGCTAATTAGCCATTTCAAAATTGCGTTAAATAGCCAATTAGCAATTAATTACATAGTTATGAATACTAAAAGAGCTGTTCATTCGCAGATCCCAGAACACCATGGACAAATTAAACATCAGTAATGAACATATTGCCCCAAAGTTAGAATCTAGTGAACTTTATAAAAGGTATTTTGTATTGTGAGAATAGTTGGGAATATGTTCGGAGAATAATCTTTTTTTGTTTCTTTCTTTGTTGTTTTGTTTTTTTAACCAAAATCTAATGTCTAGGGCCAGAGGTGGTTTGGGTCACTGCTCAGGATGCCAAACAGCGACAGTGCTGCTTTTAACAGAAAAAAATAGTAGTCATCATATCTATTATTCCTACTCTTATTCTTATCATTTCATCATTACAGCACCTCAAAAAATATTTTGTATATTACACCACAATTTGTCCATGAGAACTGGATCTGACTGGCTGCTGTAGACTCTGCCGACATGACATGCAGGTAGTCTGTTAGTTGTGAGCTCAGATCTGTCAAAGACCAGCAAGGACAGCAGGAAGCAGTTGAAGTGGAGAGAAGCAGACAGGCTCTTGTCAGTGACTCAGCATCTCCAGTCAGTCTAGTATACTGATCAAAACAAAGCCAATATCAACAGCATTTTAAAACCTAAAACTGTGAGCCATGCAAATGTAATGCCACAGCACACAGAGGCAGTATATAGGCAGCTGGGGTTGTCAAAGCAGCACATGAAATAACACCAAGTTTCCAGTCTCCTGTGAGTTATCTGAAAATATCAAAGTGCATTTTTTCTACAGCCTTTCTTTGGTGCTCACTGCAGGCTGATCTCCTTCCTGAGGACAGGCCCGCTACTCCACAGAGTCTTTGTTCACCCACAGTCAGTGGTTTCTCACATTGAGTTTTCTGGATAGTCCAGTTCTCCAGGATTAGAAACCAAGCCTTTAAGGTCAGAGTGCTGCTGAGGTTCCAACGCACCGTCTTCCTCCCCACAGGCTGATAAAAGTGGACAGCTTGAAAAATGTGAAATAAAGCACATATTCTTCAACATATTATATAAATAGTTTGATTT
The DNA here is from genome assembly GCA_005408345.1 of Macquaria australasica. NCBI lineage: Eukaryota > Metazoa > Chordata > Actinopteri > Centrarchiformes > Percichthyidae > Macquaria > Macquaria australasica. The sequence continues at coordinate 1,347,974 of SEMN01000040.1, read as the reverse complement.
TTATTAGTCATTTATATTAACACCCATCCAGAGAAAGTCTGCATACTAAGCTTTCGTATCCCTGAATCACTGATGTCTGAACCCTGAGAGTGAAACCAGGTTTTTCCCCCATCACTGTTGGTGCTGCACAGTCTAACGAGATAATGAGCTTGGAGGCACCCTGCCATGTTGCAGCGTCCACGTCTTTAGAAATTCAAATGATATTTGCATACCTATATAAACAGTCATCAGACTAAACAAACACTCACAGGTGGAACTGCCACCTCACAGAAACACGCACACACACATTTGATTAGATTGGGTTTTTATACACAACTTCTCTGGTGAGTGTTCCAGGTGCAACACAAATATTCATTCTTTAAAGCACTTTTTCATAAATGTGATTTTTTTTGTTCATTCTTAAGTTTAGGTTTGGCAGTGTGATAAATTTAACAAGTTACAGGTGCAGCTGTACAAATATGAATTGTACCTAAAATTGAATTGCCTTGGTTAGAGACAGTACGCACAAGCTGCTCTCAAGCTGCAAATGTAAGCATGCTGGTATAAATAAAATGGTTTAAGATCACTTCATCGTACAGTGTATAAATATGTAAATTCTGACATCAAAGCTCATATGGGCATTTCTGATTTTTGATTGGGAAAACAGACAGTATGCATCCTTAAAGTTTTCCATCAGGCATGAGCAGTGGGCTGAATGAACAGACACGTCGAAGTGATTGTGTCAGTCAGACAGCTTTGGATCGACCACAGTGAGCTGGAAAATGTTTAAGAGAAAAACGGCGTGGATTAAATTTCATATTTGAACTGAAATGTTCTTGAAGGACCACGATAAATAAAAAAACAATTCACACACTCAAATGTTTGATTTTGGTCAGCCTGTCTGCACAAGCGAGCTGGGGCCGCTAAATTGGTTCTTTTTGAAGATGATTTGTTGAAATTCATTATTGATCAAATCACAGAGCAATTCTGGAATCAAATTGATTTGCTACATTGCAATCACATTGTGTGGCACTGCTGAAGGCCAAACTGTATCTTTGTAATTAAACTGTGTGTGACAGAAGAAGCTTTGAGTTTAACGAAACACAGGCGTCTGCAAGTTTACTTCTATATTCTATAATAAAAATTACAGTTGAGTGCAATGAAATGTTTGTACAAAGTCTTTTATTATGCATAAATATGTAATAAACCGTAACAGTTTCCAAATTCTGTACATTTTTTTTTTACACAGTTTAGGACAACTGCTTGTGGTTTATACACAAATTGCTATTATCATAATATCACAACACTGTTGGAAACCCACTAATTGCATAGATAGAAAATAAGCACCTTCTTTGAAAAGTAAACCGATACTGTAAACGTCAGTGGGTAATTTGGGTAAGAATAGCTTATCTGACAGCTCTCCACTTTTCCAGTTGAAGAGCATTCTCATTTTTACAAGCCTCAAATGTTTTCTGGCCTCAAACCTTCACAGGCTGATTTGTATTCAGTGCACTCCGGACTCAAATTGGCATGTTATACCTCCCTGCATGGAAACTTCTCTGCTGAGCCAAAGAACTGCATCCATTCAAGATTTGCTTGGAATCTGATCACATCAGTGTGTTGTATACAGTATACTGGCTACATGTAACAAAACTCTTAGGAGCCTGTCTAGTCCAGCAGATCGATGTGTGCCATAATATAATTTATACAGGGATTGATCAGTTCTAAATAAGGATCCAGAGGGGTTTGGCTGCAAAATCAAATTATATTACACTGCTTCTTTTAAGGCTTGAAAATCAATCAAAAAGGGCAAAGGCTGGGTGAAAACTATATCCAAGTGTGATATCTAATAGCGCCCCTTACAGGTCTCTGCATTGGATAATAAAGCAGCTTGTGGGGAAGCTGTGCAGAACTCCAGCGTTTATCCTTCTGGCTAAATGTGCTTCAAAACTCTGTTATTTGTTGGTTGTCATTATTGAAAACCAATTCCGAGTCTGAGAGCTCCTGGACAACAGCCCATCTCCAAATATCACTCAATAGCACTGAATCAGCGGATACTGAAGCATCCACACGTGAATCGATCGGTCAGTCAATGATGGAGCAGAAAAGGTGAGAAAATGTTGTAAAAATCATTTCTCCTCGTGAGGAAAGATGCTGGAGATTAAGATGAGACAAAATGACAACGCTGCATTTTGACAGTGCACTCTGCTGACCTTGAACTTCACAGTCAATACTAAAAAGCAAACATGACTCAACAGATCATCCGTAGACATGCTGGAGGCTATTTATGATATCCAAACAGTATGCAGCTTTCTTTCAAATACGCAATGGGGCTGGTATTTCAGCCAGTCAGGAACGAAACAATGCAATTAAGCTTCATGGCATAACCTGATAAGCCTTCCAATTATTCGGCAGCGGGTGTCATGACAACAACACAGAGCACCACCTCCCGTCGTCACAATGATTCTCAGTCATGATGCCATGAATACAGAGAGGAGGACCACTTCAGCTAGACTGGGGCCCAATATAATGTTGTGAACGTCATCTGAGCGAGCGGCAGATAAAAATAAATTTACCGAGTCTGAGCAGAGCAACATGTCGACTATTATAAGATTCGGGACGAAAGGACATTTTGTGGCACAGAACTGTGTCGATCAATGTAACAGGTGAAAACAGGATTTTTTAACTTTATAAATGTATAGTGTACGTGGGTTATTAATGGTTATTTTGGAAAAATAAAGCAATTCCTGCAGTAATAAAAAAACCACATACGATTACATTTGTACAAATCGTCTAACCTAATGCAAAACATACAAGCGTTTACACATTCACATCTCAACAAGAGTAATAATTATTAAAGCCCTGACTCTATTCATCCTACTTCATTTATAATGATACAATATGCATACATAAATTACACAGCTTTGACAATGAAAAAATACAGCATTATGGAAATAGGTTTCTTTACTATAATAGTTTGGCCTTGCCATACAATTGTCTTCATAACCTTACATCACCGCTACTCTTTAACAGTAACATCATCTTTATGTACAACGGCAGCTGACTGAATGAGGAGACGACAGAATGTGAAATAGTCACATTACATCTTTGATATTCAAGTAAGACAACACTGAAATTGATTGTTACAGGAATGTCAGCGCGAGAAACATTTGCTGATGTGTTGAGTGATGAAGACTGTTTTCTTTACACTGCAAACACAATCCTAAAATTGACATCCTATCGATATTGTTAACATAAAGCAAGCAAGCACAAGGGTTATCAATGGATTATTCATTGTGGTTATTGAATCATCAGCATTTCTCACAATATTTGTCTTGTGTGTTTTTTTATGGATTCAAGACCTTCAATACCAGATACAGGTTTGTTCACTTTAAAGGGGCACTCCATCAATTTGCTCGTCATGATCAGTACGACTCAGCCTGTGAAAACACTTCTGTGGCACTAGAGGGAGCGCTCCAAAGTCTGAAAAAATAACCCTGATGATGTCATAGTGATGTCATCAGGGTAAACACCTACCTTACAAACTGGGAGCATGGAGTTTGAAATATGTGGGTGTTAACCAGGCAGATAGAGTCTAATAAAAGACACTATCAAGTTGCATTATGGGAAATCTAGGATCCAGTGTTTTTGGATACTAGGGAGTACAGGTGAGGATATAATGGTCTCTTTTGAGTTCCCCAACTTTATAAAAGTGCAATACTAAATCAGTGGAGTACACCTTTAAATGTCAAACTGTAGTTGTTTGTTAAGTGCATTGCTGATGGTCCCTCAGCTCTAATTAACTGAATGCATTGCTTCAACCAACAACGAGACTGAATGAAAACAGCAATGTAAACGTCTTACACTATAGAGCAAAACTAAGCTTGAGCTTGAAGGTTCATTCTTGACCTTCCAAAGCTTTCAGCAACAACTCATGGCCTTCCTCAGCAGATAAAGTTGCTCAGTTTTCATGGTGATGGTTTAGTTTGTTGACACATGATTTAAGTGTGGAATTTTGGTCACGTGATAACACATGGATAAAAAAATGGGTAACTAAATTCTGTCTTCAGATAATTTATTTCTATTATTTGTTCAATATTATTTTTATTACATTTAATGCCACCCCACCCCCCAATACCCAATCCAGACAACCACCTGTTACAAACTTACATCTTCATGAGAACTGAGCCAATCCATCTGCTGAAGAAGGCCAAGATATGTGGTTTAAAGTTTTGGATACACAAAGTAAGCAGCCCTTGTGTTGGGAATGTTTGGCCAGAAAACTAAGATTATGTGTGATTTGTTGGTTATTAAATTTGTACACTGTACCACACTCTGCAAATGTTACGTGTTTGCCTCTTTCAGACACATTTCCTTTATTTCCAAGGTTGATTCTGGCCTTTTTTTTAATGACACATTTATGTTGCAATCAACAAAAAGATGACACATGGGTACAGTATGTCTGTATGCCTGTATGTCTAATTACTATATGTTTCACTGGTTGAATCAGCACAACAAACTGAATGATGAACACATAACCCTTCCAAAATCATGACTGAAGATTTGTACCATTTTCTTCTCCCAGTGACAGCTGAGACTGGCAGCTGTTACTCCATCAAGCGAACAACAAGATCAGAGAGCTTTCAAATTTTCAGAAAGAACTGACAGCCGTATATATACACACATTCCTGGACTTCTTGATGCTGAGAAAATCCTCATCAGAGTTTACAAGTGGAATCCACGTGTGAAAATATTGTTTTTACACATTTAGATTAAAAGGAGACTCCATACTAGGTATTCATCCTATAATCTTTGAGTAGTAGTGAGTAGAGTAGTAATTCTTGCTTGCCTTGTAGGGCTGTGTTGCACACTGTGTGCGACGTCTTTCATCTGACAGTTTGTGAGAATTTAAGAGATGGCTGTAGATGGCTGTTTACACTGAGTGGAGTTGGTGTTGACTGGCAGGCATTCACAGAAAAAGCAGTTTATAAAATCAGGATATTCATTCTGGCTTCTCTGCAGCAGCCGCAGAATATCAAACTCTCTGATTCAGGCTGTGCACCGGGAAGCGTGATATGTTTTGCTGTCTGTTCAAGTGATCTATGCTGTTTTGTGTTTTTTTTTTGGTCTGTGATATTATTATTTCTGTCTCATTTCTGTGCTGCTGTAAGTTGGGCAGCTATTCCCGGTGTATGTTATTCAAACTCATTGTTGCTGATAGATAACAGATTCTCATTGGAGACCTCCCGGGGACTCAGAGCTGCATCGTCAGAGACGGGTTCGGAGCGGGACTCGGCCAGTCTGATAGAGACAGAAAGAGGGGGAGAGAGAAGAGTACTATTGCTACAGAGGTCAGAGGCAGTAAATAATTATTCATCAACAGGCTTCACAGGATATGCAAAGGTTAAAAAGTGACAGAAGAAAGGATAAAATGCATCAAGGGCGTGCAGAGGATGTCGAATGACGGTGAACGAGTGGGAGGGCAAACGTATGTACAGAATGCGTCAATGTGAGAACATAAGTTGATTCATATTTCCATTTCTAATGAAATTAAATAAAAAAGTGGCAAGACTATCACGTCTATGATGTACGATGACTGAACAAAGGCAAGCCATGATGATAGCTGGTGAGATGAATAAGATTAGGACTGAATACAGAGACAAACAGACTGTTTGTTAAAAAAAACCCAGAAGATTTGGCCTGCTTTGTTTATGTTTCAGATGTATGCAACAGGCTAAATAACTTGAACTCGGTTTTTCCTGTACAGGTGGAGTCACAAATAGGCAGATGGCAGTAGTTTCCCTGGGGAAAAGGTCCAAGGATGAGAACTAATGATTTAGATGATTTGATTATTTCTGGACAGTCTGGTTTGGCGTAAACATGGAATGACACTGAACAGGAATGATTGGTATGCTAAATGTAAAGCCTCATGTAACGTGCAGTACCAAGCATGGAAATATCTGTGACATCACTTACCGGTGTCCATCTCCTCTACTTCCATATTGCTGTATGCCAGGTAGAAGACAGAGGAAGTCATGACTACGTGAGTCAACAGTAAAGGTTAACACATGGTAAAACACTCAGAATGTTTCCCAACTCTTACTAGAGACTGTTCACAGTTAGGACACCAAGTGCACAACTGCCTGTGCTGTCCCTGCTCCACCATGTATAAAGTCAAGAAACACTCAAAGAAGCTTAAAAGTTAAAAGAAAGATCTCGTCACATTTAGATGAGGTTAAATTATTGAAGTACCTCAGTACCAAGTCGGCAGTTACATAATAGTCATTTTAACTCCAATGTCGCCATTCATTTAAGACATCTAAAATACAAATCAAGCCATTTAATTAAACCCATTTGAACTGAAATTGATGTCAATAGTTGTGAGCACCAATTGCCCTGGTTGTAAACACTGAGCCTACACTTAAATAACTATCTACTATTCTAACAATTAGATTTTTTTTAAAGGATTAAACCCTGACCTGTGCTGATACAGTTAATTAAAAATCCTTCTGCTGAAGTTGGTTTGGCTGCATGAGTTGCAGCTCAAGTTAGAAGACTATAAAGCTAGCGACCCCTAGAGGCTCTGACGCTACTTTCAAGTAGAATAAAAGTGGTTTAAAGGGATCCACCAACCCACAGACCAACAAACTGACCCCCAATGCCATCTTTAAATTTACACACTCTCTTAAAAGAGGCAAAAGGTAAGCAGAAAATTAGCTCAAGAGGCCTGGTGATGGTGGTTTCCTGTACAGGAGAGATAGCCTACAAACACCAAACCTAAAGGATAAAAACAATGCCTTTTAAATTCCCCAATGTGTGCGTCAACTAGTCAACAAGTAATTCCTATTCAAACATTTTATGTTATAAGCTACACAAAGCTCGTACAAGGGCCGAGCAGTTAAAAACCAAACAGTTCTGTGGCCAGGGAACAAAACGTAGACAGGATAAGCAAGCTCCCGTGATGTCTTCAAAATCTAAAATGTTGAACGTAGTGCTTTGTGATCCGACCAAAATCTTACGCTTGACCATTGGCTAGAGCAAAGATCCCAATACTTTTTCAAACCATGGCACCCCTTCACAATCAAAATGCTGCTTGTGTTGTCAAATTGGTGAAGATGTTTTCTTCATTTGCTTGTGTTTTTGTGTCTATTTGCAGCGCGTTGAGCTTTCAGGGCCACCGTAGTCAAAAGTGTGATCCCTGAACATTCGGAAAGGTGCCCAGAGACAGAGACCACGACCCTCTTCTGCTGATCTAAAAGCACTCCCAGAGTCACACGTAACACTGAAGAGGTGCGACAGCCACGACAACTCAAAGTCATCCAGAGTCCTCCATGTTTCAGGACAGATCTTATCCACCACTCGAGCACCGCCATAACACAGCTTGACATCCTTGCTGACCTCTGCAGAGGAGATGTGCTCTGACACTCTAAAAATCCTTTAGCAGTTCCTCCAGGATGTCAGATTTTGTTTCTCTAAATGTACCTCCTCCCTCCATTTGACAACCCTCCATGCTTGTATTTCCTCGTCCCCGCTGAGAACAGCATCAGTAATGATCAGCCTTCCTCTTCTGATCTCCCTCCTCACCCAGCCAGCTACCACATAGACACTCCTGTATATAATCTCTGCCTCTCATTTACCCATTTGCCTTGACCAAAGCGTTTCATGTTTGAACACAACAAACAGATCTATTAGCCGCAGGCAACACAACTTAATGAGCTGCGATCTCTTTAATGTGCGAGGCACCATCCCTCCGCTGCTCGTCTCTCTTTACGCAGCACTGCAGGACACATACACACATATCAGCTGGTTATATGAGGAAACGAAAAGCCATGCAGAGGGCTCAGACACTCACTGGCCTACATTTCTAACAATTTGTTGTGCATGGATGGGCATTATCAAAGAGTTTTGAGTTTGTCAGTATGTCTGAGGGACCAACTGCATGATGTTATGAGCGTAAAAGTATATCAGCCTTATCTCTATGTACAGTGGTAATGCAGAATAAGGGTCATGTCCATCACACCTTTATGAGCTGGCGTCCATGTGTGAGTTTTTCATACCTGTCAAGTCACGTTTTACCTGCGAGGTCAACATTTTAGTCTCTCTGCAGGAATCTCACGCCGTTAAATTACAATTTCACAGACTGCCACACTTTCAAAGAAAATATGTGTTGCATTGTAATCCTAGTTCAGCGACAAAGTGCTGATGCACTGTGGAGTGCCCTTCCCGGCTTCAGTCACTGTGACAGCTCTGTCAGGAGAGGTGGGCGATCATGATGACAGCAGAGGAAGCAAGAGTCACTTCTATTGTCTGCAACGGTTCAAGAGTGGCGCAGTGACCTCGCACAAGTTCACACTGCTCACCAGTTACACATGATTCCTATAGTCAGTCAGCTCAGTGTTTAACACGAGCTTACAATAGCATATTCACATGCATTGTATATACAGTTATATATACAGTAATATTGTATATAATCAAATCAAAGAAATGAACTGCTTTTAAAAAATGCTTGTAATGATTATCAGTAAATCATAACAAACATCAAAACTTCTTTAGCTCCAGGCTAATGCTACAGGTACGACTGCTAATTGAAATACCTACCATTAAAAACCTTCATTGAGAAATAAACTACATACTGTATATATTTAATGCAATATCAGTAATAGATTGATTGATTTGAACCCTTCAGGAATGCATTACAGAGCATACTGCATGATGATTTTTGCCACATTATTTTCTTTGTTTTATTTTTGCAACATGATTTTGTAAAATTCTTTTGTTGAATCTAACAAAATGAAACATTAAATGTCTTAAATTATTTGCTTATATGTTAAAAAAGTAATGAAAATTGAATATAAACTGGAGGCAGTTATCTCCCTTATTCCTAAAGAGGGCAAAAACAGACATGAATGTGATCATTTAGGACCTATAAGTGTACTAAATGTATTTTATAGTGTTCACATCTAGTATGGCAAGGAGGCTTGAATAATTCTTATCAGATTTTATCCACCTTCACCAGACTGGTTTTATTAAGCAGAGACACACACAGGATAACATCAGAAGAACATTACAGATATAACAAGACACGTTACAGAAAATAAGATCGAATCAACCCTGATAAGCCTAGACGCATTTAATGCTGCTAGCTGGAATTTTTTTATATAAAGTCGTATACAAATCTGGATTTCATGGGGGCTTCATAAAAATTATTCAAACTGATGTCTTGTTTAGGGGAATATGGCTCAATGTCTGGCCATAAACTCAATGTATCTAAGACACAAGTACTTGCTTTTAATTATGAACCTACTAAGGATATTACAGAAAAATACCAGCTGAAATGGGACGCAGATTCATTCAAATATTTGGGTGTATATTTACCTAAAGATCCAGCAATCTTAATATCCAACATCAACTTTGGACCTTTGAACTCCAGGTAGAAGGAGTTAGAGCTGGCAATGACTGATGAGGTCCCACTTCAAGCCATTGTTTCAGATAAAACACGAGTCAAAACATCTCTTGGACAGAGCAAACACATTTAATAATTTGTCCCTTAAGATCTGGCAAGAGGCTCAAAACAAAAACTGTGCAATTTACAGAGAATATCCAGACTGTTAAGATGGTGTGCCTTTGATTTTTCTCCTAATCTGATGGAAAAAGATTCATTATATGGCAAAGGAAAGATACAGCTGAATATACCCTGATACATAAGGGGGCACTTAAGACTGTGAGGGAAGAATATAATTTAGGACAGCAAGATTTCTACAGATTCCTCCAAATGTGGCACTATTTTAGAACAATCCCAAAAGACATTCATTTGGCAGGAAGGTATAATGAAAGTCTTCATATCTGCTTCTAACTCTGAATATAATACTAAACTTGTTTCAAGTATGCAACTGTTTTTTAAATAGTAAATGAGAGGAGGCACTTTATATTAAAGATAAATGAGACAGGGAAAGTAATAGAGTGGTAAAAGGTTTGTCAAATACAGTGGAAGACTAAAAGTTCACTTATTTGGAGAGAGTTTTGTTGGAATAGTTTTGTCCGATCCTTCATTACTCCTCTGCAGAAGCAACACAGGACAACTAATTGTTGACGAATATGCCGACAGTTAATGCAAATCATTACCCTACATCCTGGTCCTGCCCCGTTTTTGTCACTCACACCAGACTTTTGGAGAGGTATTCAGAAAATGTCCTATACTATACACCACCTCACAAGTGATAAACTCTGAAGGTAGAGACCTAATGGCAGTTTGGCTCACTGCATGCAAACAAGCAGTAACTCGTTAATGGCTAAAACCTGAGGCTCACTTGATTAATGACTAGATAGAGATAGTTCATCAAACACATAAAAAGGAGAAATTGACATACTACAAATTAACATAAAACATAATTACATAACTTATGCATATTATCTCTCAGTTGTTTGTACACAGTTCTGCTTGGTTACAACAATGGGTGCTTAAAAAATATGGCCAAGTATGAATGAAATGGATTCCTTTTATTCTGGAATTATGATTTCATTGTTTGGTTGTTTTATTTTTTATTTTTTTTATTTCAAAAGGTGAGAAATGTAAGATGAGACTTCTTATTTGCCATAAGTCAACAAGTTAGAGTTTATTTTATTTGTAATATCATTACTTTTTCTACCCATGTAATTGATCAAAGTGGGTCTTAAATGTGTACCACTGTGCTATAAAAGGAAATTATAACATATTTTATGTGACAATAAAGATGGCTGTCTTGACGATGGAATATAACGGAAACTGTTCTGTGAGTTTGGATGTTTGTTTTTCTTTCCTTCTTTTAAAATGTATTTATATATTTATTTTCGTTGATTACATAACTGCAAACAGAGCGAGAAATGTATACAGTATTTGTAATTCTCTTTCTGTAAATCCCATGGCTGCCAATAGGAGGGGAAAAAAACTCTCACTCTCACTGTAACTACAGACAAAATTAATTAGACATTTCAGCCAAATCCCCATTCACATGGTTCAAAAACTACAGATTACTTTTGAGTCAAAACTGTACAACATAATACTAGTGTTGTACAAGGTAGTGGATCAAGTCACATCCAGCTACTTTAAATAGCCATTTATTTTGCTTTAATTAGAGCTGACAGCTGCTTGACTCTAAAACTGCCTCATTTTATTCAGTTCTGGTTTAATAAGACGCCAGAGCTTTACAGCACCTGCAGTAACTACAGTCGTTTGTTATGTTAAGTTAGAAGGAAGCACTCCAGGCCAACTTACAGACTGAGCATGCTGGGAAAACTATCAGGAGCTTTGTCAATTGGTGTTTTTTTATTTTTTTTACATTTTCTTTCTACTGCTAACAGCAGAGCATTAATATGAATCTATCTTATAATATCTTTCTAAATCTCTAAATTTTAAACACCTCACCAGTCAATGATGATATATGCCCCTGTAACCTTGAGACAGTTGTTTTCATGCATCCTTTCAACATCAGGTCGTTGCCATGGATGCAATGTCATCTTTTTGCATGAAATTACCTGAGAAAAGGAGACCACTGCATGTCCCTGTCTGTGTCCGTCCGTGTGTGTGAATTTCAATAAAAATCAGTGTCAGTCAAAGTGTCAAATGAAGATTTTCTTATTTAAAAGAGTCTGAGAGGTAACTGACAGCTGACCATCACCCTCACTGCAACTGTCATCCTCTAAAATTGCTCGACAGCATTCAAAAGGTGATCTATTCCTGTTTAGAATTGGAATCAGCATAAAAATTGTTTGCATAAATTTGGTTTTCTGCAGGGAACATTTAAGTTTTTTTGGGCGCATAAACAATCTCTTCTCCTTCCACAAATTAAAGAATATATCCCCAGTGTCCAGCAGACTTGCAGTCACATGCCAAGGTTACCTTGAGAACGCGTCATCGAGTCCATCCTCCACGTCCTGTTGGGACACAAACAATATGAATCAATACACACAAATGACTTCAAATTACAATCCTGCTGCTTCTGTGCTTTCAAGCACCTGTGCCTCATCACTGAGTCAGCTGTTTGTCATAACTTATTTCATCCAAGTGACACTCTAATGAATTAATGAGCCGAAGAATCAAATACTGCACAGTGCATATGTTTGATATGTTTTTTGTATGTTATGACAATAAAAGCAATATTTATATGGCAATATTGCACGACTTATATGTCTGGAAACGTGGATAAGGAATACAACACATTTTTGCTCTACTTTCCCTGCACTACTTTATGGGAAAGCAAGTGATCCAACCAATTTAAGTCACCTTGAATCATTCTAATGTATGAGATACTAACAGATATGATCAAATAAATATCATTCTGTCCAATTTGCACTAAATAATAATAATATATTCAACCCAATGTAGGGCAAACGCAAAAGGATTTAAAACCACACAACTGAGTCAAGAGTACTGTAAGAGGGAAGAGTGTTAAAGATCAAGTTGGACTGGCTGATGACGTCCGACTGCTTTAAAGCATAACCTATCAGGGAAAATATGTAACAATGAACACAGATGAATTTGTGAGAGATCAGTCTGTAGGAAAGACATTCTTATGAATATGGTGTCACCTAGTGTTAAGACTCTGTAAGTGAACACCAGCATGGTGACTGACGAGCCTCTGCAGCGTGAACATTTAAAATTATTTACAACAACTACATGTAACTGCTCCAATTATAGCTAAATAATTACTGGTGTACTTAGAAAAGAATCACCTTTTAAATGTTAACACAACTACTGAGGGAAAATGAGCTCAGTCACCAACTAACCACCATGTGACAAGAGTTTATCATTTGCTGTCGACCTCATTCATCAGAATTTTTAAATGAACTTTGAAAATGAAGAGGAAAATGGCATCAGCCTGGCCAAAAGTATACTGAATGTTGCTCATTGACTCTCAGTCCAAACTGCATGGACAATACTGTGCATTGCTTCTTTCATCTGTGTATAACTCATCTGTCAAGACAATAATGTTGATCTTGTTTTGATGAATATTTGCTTGGAAATGAAATTCAGAAGACAAGCAAAATGTCGCATAATGATGATGATGTCAATGTTTTGTTCCATACTACAAACCCAGCACAAGGACTATTTTAAATATCTATCATTTAAAACAACACTTAATATAGTTTTTAGATGCTTTTTGATGATCTTGTCTTGATAGTAAACAATGTAAATTACAGACATACAGGGTTTAATACAAGGAGAAAAGCAATGATGGTGTGATTTACAAAACATAAAAAAACAGTAGGGACGTGGCAATTTGATACACCATATTGTAATGGCACAAATTTTGGGCTTAAAAGATTTTTTAGGCTGAAAAGTTGTCCTAATGAGTTTTATGCAGTGAGGTGTATTTAAAATTTGGGGAAAAGACAGTACTAGTATTGGATCAGTACCCTGAGTTGCTGTCTCGTATCAGGAGAGAAGGAGTTGGATCGGTGCATCCCTCTCTGTCACCTAACCATAAAACTGATTTAACCATTATTTTTGGCCCAATAAGACCAATCAGCAGTTTGGAGGCAGATGGTGTGTCCTACCCAAGAGTCATGTTTGATTGGCCGCCTTCGAGTAGGGTTACTACGAGGTGAGGGCGAGCTGAGTGAAGCAGAGAAGAAGGGCCTCTGGAGCTTCTCCTCCATCCCAACAGGCTTGTGTGCCTCTGGATCTGAGGGAGACGGCAGGTGTGGACGAGAAGTTGACAGGGAAAAAGAGTGAAAGAGCAGGGAGAAGTAAACATGGAGGACACAGGAGGTGAAACGGAAAAGAGGAAAAGGACAGGACACATCCAGACAGAAAAGAGAAGAGAGAAGGAGAGACTTATCAGCTCTTTTTGCCTCTAACTCTGCTGTGAACCATCAGCTGGCACTCGCAGCTTTCTCTGCAACAGGCAGAATTTAAATCAGCTCTGTAAAACTTTCATACGTCTGTGCCGAGTTACTCCCGAGGTCCTCGAGGCTTTCACATCACATTTTCTCTCTGTCCTCGGGCCACTACCGCTGGCAGTGGAGCAAGTTTTAATTGAAAGAAGCTGGAAAAGACAGCCCTTAACTAACAACAAACCAAGTGGATGATTAAGTCTCATTTTGCAGACCCTCTGACCCCCGAGGAGTGGAAAACATTTTGACCTATAAATGTCACGGCCATTGTAAAGTACTTAAAATCTCCTGCTCTGCTCAATGACTAATGATTGCATATAATTAGGTGATTTGTCCTCCATTTATAGGAGAAGTGACTGACGTCAGTTAAATTTGTGTGTGAGAGGGTGCAGTGTCAAACTACAAAATTACCTCCCAGTTAGCTCAGCGTGGATAATTAGCTGTTTCCTCTAGTGATCTGGTCCGAGCCATGGATTTTATATGGTGCAAAGTACTGGAAGGTAGTGGATAGTTGTGGATAGAATTAGATGAGAAGATTGATACCGCTCTCGGTACAGTAAATAAAAACTGAAGGGTAAAAACAGCACATTGTGGGCTGAAGTGACCCATGTTTTTACACTTCGGCTTTTGCACAGATTAAACAAACGAGATATAACATGTTATTAGTGAGCTTTAGAGCTGCTGGTAGATGGATTTTTTTTTACTTCAGACAGAGTCAGGCTAGCTAGCTTTTCCCTAAAACCACCTAAAGAATGAGAAGGTTCGTTTAATTGTGTTTTGCGATTTCATAAATTGGAAACTGGTTCAGATTAACTGTGCAACCTTTTAGTAATAAAATGAAATGAACTCACCTGCTGGAACACACTGAGTGTCTGTTGTCTCCGTCTGCCCGGTGCCTGCTGCACAAGAACAGCAGGTCCTGGCCTTCTTGCTTTTGTCTGCGGACAGAAAAGAAAAGAAAACAGTTCTCTAAACTAAACCTGAAGAAAACTACAGGATCCATCTATGTTTGAAATATGTCAGCATTTGAACCTTTGAAGCAATTTAAGTTTAGAGTCAATTTTACATGCAGGGAGTATAGTAGTGTGTTATTCACATAGTGCAGTGGAGATCAGGATGGTGGCTGAGCATGTGATTGTTATATACATATTCAATAACTGTCGTCCCAACTTGGCTTGAAAACCAAAAGTTAGATTAGCCACGGATTGGATGGTTTACAACCTTTCCTTACTTTTTTTTTTTTTAAATAGTTCAAGAGGAAAACCTTGCACTGAAGTGTCTCGATGTCACCTTCCCTTTGCTCAGTGAACTCACCTTCCTGAGCAACCTCCCAAAGATCGAGGGCTACTTTAAAGGCCTGGGCTACCGTTAATGTCACAGCCTGAGCCTGGAGAGAAAAGAAACGGGGAAGAATACGACAGTAATGAAACAAAGAGTGAGATATAAAACATAATGAATAGCTGTGATTCAATTTGGTGGTCAGGAAAATGTTCTGCTTTAACGTCTTTAGTCTGATTATTTATCCATGTACTTGTGGATAAATGTAAAGATTTTAACAGTTTCTTCTATAAACTATTTCTATTTCTAATCTTATTGATTTCTCAGAGCAGGCTGGATTAACAGTAAACAGACTAGTGAGCTGTGAGGTGGCCGGCCACAAGGTGGAGCCACACACCATCTACATACTTGCTTCATTATACAGTATGTACTCAGTCCCCAAATAGCCTGACTTCATGACCTGCTAAAGTCCAAGAGTATGTATTCCATATTTCAAGATAAATACACAAATACACAGGTAAATAAAACAAGATTGCACACTCACAATCTTCCTCTTTTGGCAGAGAAATGCATGGCACTCCAGGGTCTCATTGAACTGACTCTGAGAGACATATGCGAAGACCTTATCCTGAGTTTTATCTGCTGTGCAGTATGAGATTCTGGAGGAGAAGAGACAGGAAAAAAACAAACAAACATCATCCCAATTTACCGACACCATCAATCCACCTGACTGATAAGTGCATGCATGATGATAAACGAGCAATTGCAGCAGACAAGAACCCATTTGTGACATGAATGTCTTAAGGCAAACATCCTTCTTCATCACAGGACTCACGTGCAGAACAAAGAAATACATGTACAGTGCATTAGCTGCTAGCCTGCGCTCTTAATCAAACCTCATACATCAAGGTAAGCTACGCTGCATACATATCAATTTAGGCCATAACTTTGCTTTTGAGCTCAACCTTCTGCATATGCATAAGCAAACCAATCATAACAGGATGAGAGAGGTGGTTATGAATATTATGCTGATTAAGTCCCACAGCTGGGAACGGTGGAGCAGGAGACAAATGAGCAGCAGTGACATCCACGAGAGAGGCTCGAAGCTGTGACTGAGCTCTTCAGTACTTATTTTCACAACACAATGTGTTTATAAAAAAATCAACTCAAATGCTGATAGGATATTTGTGGATTCAAGGCTTTCCATGCAAGGCTCAGAGGGTCACTTGACCCTGAAATTGTCAGTTAAGTGTTATGATAATGGAGGTACGGGGACAACCTTTACAAATTTTGGGTTGGGGCTACGCCAACATGACAGCTTAAAAAGTATGAGTTTTTGTTGAATTCACTGTATTCAGGTAACTTGTCTTATTTGTCTCTTGAGAACATCAACAACTATAGAAAGGTAGGTGAAACTGCAGGAAAGCAGATGTCGAAAACTGTTCACTTCTGAAATAACCTCCCTGCTGACTGTTACATAATATATTGCGGCTTCTGTTGAAATATCTGAATTTTTACTGTGAGTGGGAAATGGAAAGTCTTGGATTACAAATTGATCTCCGATTTGACTATATTGCACTTCAGACCTCATTCCCAGCAGTCACACTGAATCTCTCCTGGATCTAATATCTGGTTTTCAAGAAATCCAACTGTCTGCAAATCCAGTGACAGCCATGGCCGGGTTATTTTCAATGGTTATCTAAAACCAATCTAGACCAAGTCCACCAAGCCCCCACAACAGCTCGTATATATTCACTGAAGCGACAGACACAAAACCGATGGATTTGTTTTCTCTGATTTTATGCAGGCTATTAGAAGCCGTATTGATCTCGAGTCATCCTGTATGTCTGTCTGAGGTTGTTACCTGAACCGACAGTGCTCGTCATGTTTGTTGCTTTAAATAGATGCGTAAATGAGGCACAGTGAGTGATGCACTTGGCCTTTGTCACTATAATTAAGCATACAACCTTTATCATAGGCAGCACAAGGACAAGATTGGGTGCTTTTACTCTCATTATGCCAGATTTAGAACTCAATGGGCCAAAGTTGTTATTTTTCTCTGAACAGAACACATCAAATCATCCTCAATTAGACTTAGACACTCAGGCTCTCTGCACGCATGTCATCATCATCAGTGAAGGAAGGCACCATAGGACTGCAGTGTGTGGACCTCTATGTAATCTGCCGTCATTACAGTAACTTGCACACTGTATTCAAAAGGGATCTGCAGCTGACAGCCCCAATTCAAAAGGTCATTTATTCGATCAAACAACAGGCGTGAAATCAGCAGCCTTCAGATTTCCCTCTCGGATTGTTTGCTGGCTTGCACCACTGCTGCATGACCCACATTGCAATGCCCAGGACGCCCAGCTCTGTATTTCCCCCCCTCTCCCCCGTGCTCTAACTTATATTTGGGCCTTAATTGCAGAAAAATGAGTGGAGAAAAAGTTGAAAGGGTTGACCTATTTAAGTTTGGAAAACAAGTGTGATGTAACCAAAGTACTGTAACTGCTCAATATAAACTCAATTATCATCTTAATGAGATATTATCTACTTTCTCCGTATACTATTTTGCGCAACCTGAATTTCACTTATTTGTGAGGACTTGTATTGTTTAAAGCATCCACAGGTTTGCATCTTGTTGTGTGTGTGCACTCTAAACTTCAATTTCTTTTTCAATAATATTAATAACTGTATCAATTATTAATGGAAATAAATACATTATTTACTGTACAATGAGGCATACTGTTGCACTGGCAGAAGTATTACAGTAGCAGTACTGTCAATATTAACTGCAGTGATGGTAAAGCAGTTGTGTTTTTGTCATTTAGGGAATCAATTCCTCAGGGTTTTAAAAGAAAATATAAAACATAAGTAAAACTTTTTTGAGCAAGAACATGACTTAACTTTTAACACTGAACTGTGTGCAAAATTACACAGTGATAGTGAACAATATGGAAATTACGAAATTTGCATCCCATCTCTTGAATCAACAGCAATCATGACTGTATCATACAATGTGGGTAACACAGAAAAGTGTTCATTATAATATGGCATCCATGTGGCAGTAATGTGAATGTCTAAACAAAGGCATGTCATTGGAGTGAATACACATTTAAGATTTCATCTTTTTGGCAAAGACGCACAAGCTTCCTCTTCGATTTACAGTCACGTCTATTGAGTGTGATGAATATTTGCGTGAACAAAGGTCTCTTACAAATCCTTGCGCATGCAGATTTCACTCATTATAAGACAATTGATACAAAAAAAACACATTTTAATTACTGCCACCAATGTGCCACACAATGGATCATATTCACAAAATAAGCCTTCAGCTTGAAACAACAACAGAAAAAGAAATAATTGACACCATCGCAGAAGCTTGAACAACAGAAGCTGAGCTGTCAGTCTGCATCATATCTCCAAAGGGGCTCTGTGGACCGCAAGCCTTTGATCTCCTCACTGTGTGGAGCACCAGTGTTTGTGAGGCAGAGAGGGAATATCAATGGAAATATTTAAAAATTTACAGTGCAAAGCCTGAATAGACCTTCGTACATCAAAGCCTCAGATTCTCAATATACACCGAATAAAGCAGGTATGCTGTTTAAAACAAGAATGAACTACTTTTGTTCAACTTTGTACCCGACATTTGTGCACTAATGAAAAACAGCAATTTGCTTTTGCTGCAGGGAAGCAGTCATCAAAACATTTTTTGCCTAATTCTCAAACAAACAGAGAATGGCAAAATACTTTCCTGAATGTTAAAACCCTGTCACATCCTGCATATCGCACTGCTCAGGGATCCTACAGACATATCTCACAAATCTAATGATATGTCAGAACAACGTGCATCATTACCTGGTGGAGTGTCAGTTACATTTCCAGCTCTCCTTTTCTGACCCGTATGTTTTGCTGATTGATATGCTGGTCGGTCTCTGAGAGCTCTTGTCAGAATATGAATCAGTAACACCAGTCCAGATGGAAGCTCAACACCTCACAATGTTCTGCTCATTGGAAGGTGCAAGTATCTCTGTCACTGGATTTAGACCAGGTTTATACAGTATTGTACATAAAAGGCAATCAATACTGGAAATCAATGAAATGAAAAGATTTGTTTAATATATTTTTTTTTTTTTCTGATCTAACATATTCTGTTTTAAAATAATAGTTTGGCCTTTTGGGAACTACGCTTCCCTTTAGAGAGAGTGTCTGTGCATTGAGTATGGAGCTAGAAACAGGAGACGGTTAGCTTAGCTTAGCATAAAGAATGGAAGCAGGGGGAAACTGCTAGCCTGGCAGTCTCCAAAGTTAAATAAAATCCACCTACCAGCACCTCTAAAGATAAGGCTAGCCGTTTCCCCCTCAGTCTTTATGCTAAACTAAGCTACCTGACTGCTGGCTCTGGTATCAAAAATGTTCTATATCATTACATGAGATTAGATATCATGTGGGACTTTGGCCATCCTAACGTATGGTTATTTAAATTGTGTTTTCCTGGTCACAGTTAAATGACACATTTTTAAACTTTATTGACTGCTTGACTTGGATCATCACATTAACATATTTCTGTGTTTCTACACAAGCTCCAATGGCCATCTGTAAAATGTTGACATATTATATATTTTGATACCGCGTTTGGTAAATTAGATGCACTGTAAAGTGTGCCATCAGGAACAGAGTGTCAAGGCTGCTGAATTCAATATCAGGTTGTGAAACTGTGAAAACTAAAATGCCCCTGATACTGGGTGGGTGTGGGTATGTGTGTAGGTGTGGGTGGATGGGGTGGGAGGGGTCATGGCTGCGAGGATCCTATTTCCAATGCGATGCACAATGCCTTCCTGTCTGTTTTCTATCCCCCACTAAGCTTCCCCCTGAGGGAAACAGCCCGACATCCAGTAAGTATGAATGCACAATTAACTTGACAAACACACACATTTACATACACACTCACTGTGTGAGGTGCATACTTAAATGCTCATGTGTCCATCCATGCGTGGACATATGTGCGCACACACACATACACACATACACCTTGTGTATCTAACTCTTCTTTCTCTTGTCTGTTATGCACAATAAACAGTCTATTTTGATCCGTTCTCTTACATCTACACTCCACTTTCTTTCACCCTTCACTTGCTTTCTTGGCCAATAAATGGATTATGTGCAACGAAAATGAGGAGGGGTAAGAGAGGAAAGGGGCTGTAAGGAGGTGGGGGTGGGGTCTCATAAAGGAGATAAGTCAATCCTCAGTCAACCCAAAGCTCTGCATGTGGCCCCTCAATCTCTCCTGTATCATTACTCGGGAGTATTGGCAAAGACTGGCAGCGTGAGTTTCAAAGTGGGCAATTAGTCGTGGGTATGCCTGCATTCAGAGCTCTGTTTATGTTAATATGAGCAAAAAATAAAGATTTCTTTCTAGACAGTGAAAGTGAAAGGGGGAAGGAGAGGAGGGGAAAGATAAGGAGAGAAGAGAAGGAGATCAAAGACGAGGCTGATTCCCCTGGCCTGTGGTCTGCTACCGCTGATAAGGTGGATCAGAAGGGGATGCAGACCTATGCGCGGCCACATACATGCACACGAACACACACCAACCACGTGTATCCTCTCTCTCACTCACACACACACACACACACACACACACAGCCCGTCTTTATCATAGCCTGTTCTGTAATCACAGTCCAGCCATATGATATTTAGACTGTAATCCTCAATGACACAAGGCCCAGTCTATATTACAGGACGCTATCCAGAGAGGGGAAGCCAGCCAAACAAATCACAATCCACACACACACACACACACACACTTCACTGATTTGGTAGAATGAAACCATGGTGCTGAAAGAGGTTGACACAGAGAGACAGTAACAGACACCCCACAGCGACCCCCCTTAAAGTTGCACTCTGCATGTAGTGCATGGAATTCTTAATGTTTTGCATGATGTTTTCAATTATTTGCATGAAGCCAGTAGTCCTACATGAGGTCACTGTAACTTGTAACATGTAAAATCACACACTTGTTACAATAAATAAACTTTCTTTTGAACAGTACAGTGAGACAATGGCAATCTAAAAATACTTATATTGAATGGGAATCTAAATTGAGTCAAATGTGCACTCTGCTAGAGTGCTTGTCACACTATTTCTTCTCTGTATATTATGATATCTTCTATGTGAGGTTAGGCACAGCGGTGCTTTGAGCTAAACACTCATGGCAACATGCTCACAATGGCAATTATAACATACTATAACTTGTTTTAGCAGGTATAGTTTTGACTATAGTCAACATCTTAGTTTAGCGTGTTAACATGCTAATATTTACTAATTAGCACTAAACACAAAGTACAGCTGAGTTTGATTTGGATGTAATTGGTCTTCCTGGTATATGGTCATAAACCAAAGTATTGGACAACAATAAATTCGACCTGATGGTGGCGCTTGATGAAAAGTGAGGGGATCACCAAAATGATTACAATTTATCCTGAGGGGGTCATGAATGTTTGTACCAAATTCTATGGCATAGATAAGATAAGATATTTCACTCAAAACAACAAATGTCACCCTCATGGTGGCGCTAGAGTAAAAGTCACGGGATCTCCAAAGTCAGCAGGATTCATCCTCCGGGGACCATGAATGTCTGTATACAATTTCATGGCAACCCATCCATCCAAGTTGTTTCAACTTGGACCAAACAACAACAGAAGAACAGACCGATACTGCCATCCATGGAGTCATGTAGCTAGCATGGCTAAAAATACCTGTATTGAATGGGAATCTAAGTAAAGCCTGGTGCGGCACAAATGTTCTCTCTGTCGCTGTCCAGGTTTCTCTTTAAAATCTACTTGAATTCAGTACTTTTTATTTACCTGTATATGGAGACATTTTCTATGAGGTCTGTAGTCTCTGTGTCTGTGAGGATGATGCCTTTCGGTGAGACTGTCAGTGTTACTTTCCGAAACTTCTTAGCTCTGGCTCTGGCCTGTGGATACGAAATATAAAAACACATATTACGCACACATTAAAATCAGATAGAGAAAATCTTGCCACAGGTACAGACAGAGTGAGCCTGTTCACTCTGACATAGATATAAGATGATCTTACTTCTGATTAAACAGCAAGAACCCTCAAAGCAGCCTGCATGAGTTGTCCCAGAAATGTGGAGAATTTATAAAAGGTGACAGAACGGGGGGAGGAAAGCTGCAATGTGTAGCCCAGAATGAGTACTCGAGGTCGGGCTGGCAGCCACTGACTCCCCCTGCCGCTCTGCTCCATCTGGAGTTTCAGAAAATATGGCCATAGTGCTGAGCTTGCGGTCTGTGAGAGCGCCTGTTGACAATGGCAATGACCTCCTTACCACGCAATTAGCTAGCAAATGAGAGCAGTTTAGTTTCACACCCAAATGATGTCAGGTTAAGAATCAGTAGAGTGACAGAGGGGAGAGAAGGCAAATTAAAAGCAATGATTTCATCATTTACCGCACATCTCTACATTCACCCTGCATGAGAACTCTTTCATTTTAGCAGGAGGTGAAATAAGGGCCAACACTGAAGAGAAGCTGAGGATGGAAAGGAGTGGGATCTTTGCTTAAACAAAAACTAGGACTTCTGAAGGACAACAAGAATGGTGCCGTGGCTTGCTGTAGGAGCCTAAATGCCCTGGAGATGGTGACAACGAACAGCACATTCTGTTTAAACCCGCAGCACTTACAATGTGCAAAACATTATACATTATAATAGGGAGGGAAAGGATGCTCTTGCTGACTGTTGAAGCTCATACGTGTAGGAAGTGCTAGCAACCACATTTTCTTCTGTCGCGTTACTCATGTCGAGCCACAAGGCAAAAACCAATCTGTCAGCTTGAGATACGCCAAGTTCAGTCTTTCTCTATATGTTCGGCCCCTCTGCCTTGTCTTATCATGCCTGACTGAAGCATGTAGCAAATGGAAAAGTCACAAATGTATTCAGTAATCCCATTCAGGTTGATTGGTTACCAAGGGAACAGACAGAGACAACTGAGTTCCTTTTTTTTGTCCCGGTGTAAATCAATTGAATCTTAATCCTGCCATTAGGTTCGGTTCAGTCTCTTAATTGAGAAGTGGGAGGTTTATGATTAGGCTGCCTGTGCCGGGCTTTTCTTTCCGCAGAGAAAGCCCTTCCAACAGATTAGACATTCTTATTGTTGGCAGCGTTCAGTGAAAAGGTGTGTGAGCACGAAAGACAAATGAGGAGGAAACATGAATATAATGTATAAATTTGTGTGCATAAAAACGTGCAAATAATAGGAGAGTTTGTACGTCTACAAACTGACTGGTTTACATGCAACAGTCCTTTCGCGGTTTTCAAAAGTCTTGTGAAAACTGACAGGATTCTGAATTGATGTAGACAACCATGCTCAGAAATCCCCTCTGTGGCTCAGGGTTGTTAAGTAAACATCATATCACTGATTTGACTGCTGCACATGTGCAACCCTTGATAATCCTGGATTAGCAGCTACGTCTTCATGCAGCCATACTGACCTTAATATAAACATGACCCAACTATAACTACATCCCAAGAGAATTACACAAAGTTGAATATGAATGACACTGACTACTCAGTTTAAAAACATTTGAATCTATACTTTTTCCCTAGAATAGACTGGTTTTCTGGCCATGAGAATACATTTGCTGAGCTATGACTGAATTTGAATATAAGATGTCTTTTATGTCAGTAATTCAATCTCCCTCACTGTCCGTAGTGGTACCCCAAGTTGCATTATACTGTAAACATGGTGCAACACTTTACCAATTTATCATAAATGACCACCCTGACAAAATATTGTCCTGGGTTCATCAGAATAGCATGGATAAAAGCTAAATTTGACAAACATTCCCCTTCAAGTCATTCAGATAATGTGCACTGCAGTTTGAGGCTGTAATTTCACAAATCCACAGGAGAATATCTATAAAAAGCATCGCTGTAATTGAAATCTTCACAATGTCACTCACGTTGCTATTGAAGGTGCTGAGCTTGCCTACAGAATAGATTGAAACATTGTTTTCAATCATCAGAACCAATACAATCATATGTACTGTATTGCTACTAGCACTTAGAATTAAATCAAATTATAGTATCCAAGATTTGTCAAGCAGTGATCATGATTCAACATAACTTCCATTATAAGGCTGTATGAGTCAGAAAAGTTGCAGTGACTCACCGTGGCAACAATTCTGCGAATGGCAGCCGAGGCCATGTCCTCTCCTTTGGGCTGGCCCACCAGAGTCATACCAAGGTACTTCACATTGAATACCATCCCCTCCAGCAGAGTCTCCTTGGTGTCCGTCCAGTTCTCTGGCAGCTCTGGTTGGACAAAAAGACAAGACATGGAACATCACCAAAATGCTCTGATATGGTTAAACAAGGGTATATAATTAAAAGAATTGTGAAAGAGTCCAGAAAAACTATTATCATCTTTTCCAATACTTGTGGATGGACGCTTGAAAATGTCACATAATCCACTTATAATCCACTCTGAAAGGGGATTCACATGTTAGGAAAAATCACCTAGAAAGAAATGTGTCACAACTCTTAATATTAATATTCAGAAGTCTAAAAGCCTGTCAGAATTAGTTTTCAAGTCAGTGTCTTCATTGCATAGTTTGTTGAGCAGACTGTTTACAATACTCAGCACAGACAGCATGGGAGTTGGCAGAGTCACATCACAGCTGAGCAGACAGTGCTGTGGATATACAGTCAGACTTTGCACATATTATGTGTGATACAATGATCACACAGAGTTTTTAATATGAAATTACTTTTTGTTGGAGTGCCTAAAATGTCTCTCTGTCGGAGCTCTGCAATATGTTTTCTATTGCACTTATGTTATAAGAGAAGTTGAAAATAATGTGTGCGTTGAAAGATAAGAATAAGAAATATGACCAACTCTACTGGGAGAATAAACACATGGTATGATCATTTGTTTTGTGTATGAAACCATCCAGAAGTGATCCTCACATACCACACTGTGCTTACATTTTCAGAAATTAAATATATCTCACATCCTATTCATCTATTACCATCTCTTACTGGGTAAGAAGCTATGGTTTCTATATTAGAAAACAGTGTGGATCTCAGAAAAAGTTTGTTGCACAAGCCCCACACACCCAGTATCAGCTGGGCTCTGATAGACTGTACAGAATGGCTGCAATGTCCTGCTGTTGCTGTGATTTCCAACAGGTAGCACCAAGCTGTCCTCTAGCTGAGTACTGTGGGCAGGGAGGGGGACGGGGACCATGCAGAGAACTTAAAATATCTCTCAGCGACACCTGGACACCCTGCAGAGGAGCATCAGGAGAGGAATAACTTACAAAACTATCCAACAGACCACATTCTGTGATAAAGTTAATGGGGTGATAACTGAAACATGATCCATTAATCTACACTACAGCATTCTTTTAACAGCAAGGTCGCTGTGATTTAGACAACCACACAATATGTGCATAACAAACTGACGAATAGACATAGAACTGAAAACCCCCATGCTCTGCCCTACTTTGTTTCCCTTCCCCTTACAGAGGTATTTCTGCTCACAACACACACTGAAATGAGTGAGTGAGATTGACAAAGAGTATGAAGAAGAAGAGCATGTAGAGAGAGAAAGACACACACACATACACACATACACACACACACTATCAGTGTCCAACACTCTACTGGGCTATACTGGCACCAAACTCTCCACATGGGCTGAGCCATCTGTCACTGGCAGGCCCCATGCAGCTGTGAAGGCGAACAGCAGAGAACACCATCCCCTTACAACGCTTCCAACAACTCTGAATTATTAACTAATTTTCAATCATGCTATGGGGGCTGCTTCAAAACCAGAGAGCACATTTGATGTTATTGATGTTGGGCAACGTGGTTTGTTGATTTTGACTGTTCTGGATGAGAGGTATGTACTGCACTTACTATAATTCTTAAAGCAATTCATTGTTCTGAGCCAGCAGCTTCACTACCATTTAAGAATGGTTCTTTAATGCTCTATTGATCCATGAGGGAGAAATTCATCCTTTCTCTTTCCCCCTCTCCACAGGAGCTCAGAGGTCAGGTTCAGCTACAAAACAGCACAAAGGGTTTCAGCTCAAGAACACTCTAATAACCTAAAGGGATAATAAAATAAGGGACACTATTTCTGGAAAGGCATTTTACTGTTGAATTTTACAAAAGGATTGTCTACACAAACATAAACCCATTCACTTCCATTGTATTGGGGTGGCAGCAAAATTCTCAGCAGTGGATATTCGACAATGTTGGCAAATAAAACCAAAACTATCTGCATGGGTCTTCACCCCTTATAAGATTTAAGTGTACTAATCCCTAGAAAACTACAGGTGTTTTAACCAGTACCATGCTACTAAAAGCTGTGGAGATTTACAGTTTTTGACAGATAGATAGATATGACAGCTAATGAAGAAAGACCATTATGGGGTAAAAAAACAAAAACAAAGATGGGTATCACCAATTAACCATTCACTAAACCTGTCCCCCAAAGAGCATTTGTTCATTTATAGGTTAGCAACTGTAACTAGGCACTACAGGCCAGTTTTTAGACTTTCCAAACCCAAAAGTACAAGAGCAAAAGTGTACTGAATGGATAAAAACTGTGTGTTTATCTAATTAACACAAGCTGAAAACATTAGTACGCCCAGCTAACAAGTTTACTATCTACACTCCTAAGGCCAAGAGTTAGCATATCTAACTACATTAAATAATTATATAAGTTAAATTAGAAAATTCTCAGATTGGGAATGGAACATCCGCCAAGATGCTAATATATCAGAGTTTGGAGTAGCAGTAGCAGTTTTTTGTCCTGCTCTTTATTTGGTTTAGGAAAATTTAATGCTATCAAGCACAGTCTAACTCGTTACCAAAAGAAGCATTACTAGCCAAACTCACTGACTGGTAAGGATTGCTGACTTTTTACCTGGGACATGTAGTTTTAGCCGCATTTCAGGCAACAAAATAGATGGTTATCACCTAGAAATGAGAAGCCTGCTTTTGTTTACTTCTGTGTGAAATCAGAGACCCATTGTTTAAAAAATTACTACGATTTTTTGAGCAGTAAATCTGCCACCGTTATCATTGTAAACTGCATATGCACCATGCTAGAATGGAAAGCTTGACAGGCGTAGCAACAGTAACTAAGGGGGGAGGGGCTTAGCGAAGGGTCAATATTTAACAATTAAAATATATTTAACCTTGATCAACTCCAGTATCAGTCCTTCGGTATAGTTTGGGTCATCCCAAGCTGCGATACAGCAACTCCCGGTCTACAGATTTAATGCATGGCTGCGTTCTTTAAAATGTCACAGCACTACAAAGCTGAAGTGCTACAGTCCATGTTGTGTCTTCACCAGGCTACACACATGAATTATTAAAGAGCTTCATGTTGATGCTGCAGGGTTTCCAATATATTATCCCCCTAAAAGAGGAGTACTTAAATTTTTAATAAATCCTGTGTGAGTCTACAGAGGGACTGGGACTGATAAGAGTGACAGGAACAAGCGAAGGGAGGCTAATTGGATTTTAACATGTTGAAGAAAATACTGAGGAAGACTAAAAATTTGAGCTTTTATTTTTTTCATATGCTGTACATTTGTCATCTGTGTTCGCGCAAGTGTGTGTAAGTGTAAGAGTGTGCGTGTGTGTGTGTGTGTGTGTGTGTGTGTCAAGGTGATCTAATTTAAAAGAGCACAAAACAAGATTAGGGAGGGCGAGGCCATGGTGTTGCACTGATGACGTTTGCATCTTTATTAAACTGATGCCTGGCAAGAGTTTCACACCCAGGCTGTTGCAGCAAGTGCACTGATTCCATTATGTTCCCACAAAAGCCTCACAGTTGGGACATACACTAAAGGAATCAATGCATTACAACAAAGGCACAGTGATTTGATGTCATTTTGCTGCACTGGGCCTCAAGTTCCACAAGTTATAATACCATTGCCCTGAGATTTTGAGCACTGTAAAATATTCCACTAGTGTAGCATTTCACAGTAGCTGATCTGACTGTTGTAGTATAATAGGTACCATGTGCTCTGCACGCCTTCAGCTACATGCAGCGATCACCAGCTGTCTCTTTGAGCTCCACGCTCAGTAATTTAATTTGCACTGAGAAGTCAAAATCGTACCCGGGTGAATTCTGCTCTGGCTGAACATGTACCCTGACGGTTAATTAATAACACAAACAGAAGCACACAGATATGCACACAGGCACAATATAGCAAGATAGGGCATACGCACAGGCATGCAGGGGGCACACACACATGATTTCCCCAAGATATCATCATCCGAGTTAATTGCAAAAACTGTTGGAGTAAGTGTGTGCTCCAGGGTCAAAATAATAAAAGCATTCCCTGTTTTCAGTTTCCGTACAGGTCTTTTTCTAAGGAGGTTTCACACACCATCTTGGTTTAAGAAAGTACAACATCAATATATGAGTAGGGAAATATTCAGCTTGACACCCCCATCCTCCACATCCTTCTTGATATAATCTCTTTGCCTTACTGTTTTACTCATCCGATGGAACTTTGAATCTAGGACACCACCTTGACAGGGAAAATAGGCCGCACATTCAGGGAAGATGGTGGGCTAGGATGGTGTGTGTGTGTGTGTGTGTGTGTGCGTGTGTGTGTGTGTGTGTGTGTGTGTGTGTGTGTGTATGTGTGTGTGTGGGAGGGGGGTGGGGGTGTAACTGGTTTCCTGATTCTGCCTTGAGGGGGAACCAAGTAAAAGCTAAGTCCTTCCTTTCAAGCTCTCGCTCTTCTTGCTGTTTTCTTAATTCCATCCCTCCACTCACCTCTCTCACCTACTGTATCTTCGCTTCCTCTGGCTCTGATTGAACCCACAAATTTAAGAGACTAGCTTATTAGAGGGGCTTGGGGGATATTAGGTACCTCTCAATTAGCGCTACAGTACAAGCTACTCCTCAAACGTTGACAACATCAACAAATACAGAGACGAAGTCATGGGATCAAACAGCCTATGTTGCTAAGCAACCACAGATTTTCATCACTAACAGCCCAACAGCAGCACGGAGGTGGTACCTGCAAATTACATTACTGAACACCTTGGCTAGGCATCAAAAGAAGTGTACAAACCACATAAAGTGCTTTTGGAACTGTGGAATTATCCTGCGCTCTGAACTGGAGCAGTACATAAAACTCCCACCTCTGAAATTGAATATTACACATCCAGTGGGCCCAAATACAAAACCTCACGTCACGCTACTTCAAAATGCTACCACCTCCCTTCATTTCACCGTCCTCACATCGACATAAACCTGACATAACAGGAATGTTACAGAGCACCTGCTGCCTTAAGATAGTGTAGTAAAAGATTAAGAAGCAAGTTTTACTATACAGACAAAAAAATCGCAGCACCTCTATAAAATGGCTATAAAATAGTGAAAAATGCCCATCACAATTTCCTGAAGCCAAAAGTGACTCCTTCATATTGTCTTGTCAGACCAACAATCCAAAATCCAAAGATTTTCCATTTATCTATCATGTAAAACTAAGAAAAGCAGCAAATCCTCACAGATGACAAGCTGGAACTGAGGAAGGAAAAAATAACTCCTAATAAGTCTTAATCTATTATCGATTAATCTACTAATCATTTCAGCTCTATTATGTTTAGTGGTATTACACTTAATGTGATGAGAGGAGGTGATTTTCTTGGAAACTCACTTCACTTCAAATTCAAAGGAGTTGTTTATAAAAGGATTTATTTTAGTTTTTTTCAGTTTTTACAAATAGACACCCTGACAAAGGCCCTGTGCCAGAACACAGTGGCTAAATAAAGAGCAAACACCTCTAATAAGTGGTGTTGCCAAGTTGTTTTTTTCTAGTAATGAATAAACAGAAATAGAATACATTTTCACAAACTGGGTTTTACTGCTGTTCCTTATTTGACTACATTGGTTTACTCCACGGTGCATTCTTCCACATCACTAGCATCAAACTGATATCATATGACAGTATGGCTTTTAGGGAGGGAAGGAGGAAAACAAAAATCCTGTGAAAATATGATGGATTCTGGTCTACAAGTCCCTTGCTCCTTTATTATGATCATTAACTTGAGTGCAGCCACCTTTTTATTTGCGACTACATCACTGTTTAATTACAGCATTCTTGTGTGTTTTGAAAAGCTTTAAATATTTAATCTTATTTAATAGAGATTTCTCATTTCAATGCAATGCTTTTCATTTTCTGCTGACAAAAGCTGTCATACAAAGACAAATGTAAGTAAAACCAATAAAATGGAGAAATTCAAATCCTTGAAGACTATAAAGAGAGATTTAATTTTGTTTGTGTCTACTGTATATAACTATATATATATATATATATATATATATATATATATATATATATATATATTCTAGCACTGTGGATTCATCAAGCTTCTGTACTTTGAAAAACAATTTCCTTTAAAGATTTTATTTCATGGAAAAATATCTCTGGAGTAAAATAATTCAGGTTCATGAATCAACTATTTGCCCCGGAGGTCCTTCAGTGAATCAGTGCTGGTGTGGATCTTTTAACATAATCCCCTTTTCACCAAAACCCCTCATTAATTGCTTTCACTTCAAACACCCTATCTGCTGTTCATCATAATGATGGTGTGAGTTATCTAGTATATGCATGGCTGAGCAAATAGAGCTACCGCAAAGTGGGAGCTGTTCAGGACAGTCTGGGAACATGAAGGAAGACGCGAATTTGTCTAGTGACTGACATTGTGTAGCTTTGTAATCTTACAGCAAAAACTAAGAAATAAGAGGATATTAGAGCAGCTGTTTAACCAAATTAAAAAGGTGCAATAAACATCTTCTTGGTGTAAAAAAACACTCCATAAGATATTAATGTGTTAAATGCTTTAAATGCCGAAAGTTAGATGAGAAGATTGCTACCACTCTTAGCAGCCCGCTTAGCTTAGCACAAAGACCAGAAAAAGCTAGCACGGCTCTGTCAAAAGGTAACGAAGTAAGTCTATCACCACCTCTAAATCTTACTAATTAACATTTTATATCTCATTTGTTTAATCCTTACAAAGTTTAAAAAACAACAAGTTGTGGTTTAACAGAAGGCCTGGACAGAGCCAGGCTAGCTGTTTCCCCGTTTCCAGTGTTTGCTAACCTAAGCTAACCGGCTGCTGGCTGTAGCTTAAAATTTAGCGTACAGACTTGAAAGTGGTATTTCTACTCTCAGCAAAAAGTGTACAGTGTTTCCCAAAATGACAAGCTATGCCTTCAACCACAGCAGGAAGTGGAGATAAAATATATGTAGGTCTTTAGAGTATTAATAAAATACAGAGTTGTGTCATTTTTACATTAAAAACTAAAACCAGCATTCAACTGTTAAGTGTGCCTGGAAGCATGAAAAAAAAAACAGTAGGCTACGTGCGATAAGCAAGTTATGAAAAATGATAACCGAAAACACAATCACAACTTGATGAAAGACTTTCCTCTAATGTCCTGAATGCTAATTGCCTTTGACTGCAGTTATTATGCAAAACATAGGCTTCGACCCCCCCCATCAGGAACCGTCCTCCAAAGGCTCTGTGAATCATTAATTAGAAAGGATCAAACCAGCGTTCTCACATACAGCAGTAAAACAGCTTTATCTTCTCTAAGAAGCATGTTTTGTCCTCAGAAGTGTCCAGAGAATGAAATGGGATTAGCACTAGGGTTATTTTGCGGGCAGGCATTATTACATTCTTCAAATTAAAAGTCAACACAGACGTTTGAGTTTTGTTCCCGAATGACTTCCTGTACTCTATTTATAGCCGGCATCCCACAGCGAAAATTGTGCTAATATTTGCTCCGCGGACAGTGACAGTTGGTTGGTATGAAGCTGTGCAGGAGGACTGAGCCAGACAAGCACACAATGATTTTTTCTTTTTTATATATAAAGCAACATTTCCAGGATGCAGAATTCTTAGTGTATAGTGGCACCACAATAACTGAAAAGAATATCCTCTTTCATCCAGTGTTTTTCCCCAGAAGACTGAGGTAAAATAGTGCTGATGTCTACTGTACATCTGGTTGATGTCAAATGATATTTGAAGACTGGGATGTCACTGCAGCAGCCCTTTTCCATGATAGTGGAAGTGAAGTTTAACATCACGTCACATCCTGCACAGTAAGGATGTCATTATTTACAAAGAGCAGGGGGAAAAGACAGAATTAATTCACAAAGAGAACAATATTCTTATGTAACGCATATTAAATGGCCTTTTGCTTTAAGTTTTTCTTTTTAAGGGCTTGAAAAACTATATCCTAAACTTTGCATAACATAGTCCGGCCTATCCAAGACTATCCTCACCAGAAAAATTGTTTGTTCAACGCTTAAAGCAGCTATTTTTTAACATTTTTTAAAAATGGATCAAATGACTGAGTACACGACCTGGATACCTGCTAACGACTAGCTGGTGAACATAGTGGAGCATTAAGCAGCTAAAGAGCCAGATATTTCCCTCAGGAGTTGGTGGAGACCAAAGCAGAGCTAAAAACGAGAGTGAATATTGGACTTAGATTTGTCAGGTGGCCTGAAACACGACTCCAAATGAATGCTAATGTTGCTCTAAATCTGCTGCATATGTAAATCATTTCCTAACCTTAACCAAGTACTTTTAGTTGCCTAAATTTAACAAAACCTTAACCACAGAAAGGGTATATCAGACAAAGCTCATATGAATCATTTGGGTAATCTGTTATGAGGGCTTTATTCAGGAAAGCTTGCGTAAAGCCATTTGACTGCTAATTTATCTGCTTCACAGTGCGTTAATGAATCAAACAACACCGCAAGAGGAGAGATTGTTTGTTATACAGTCTGTTTACAATCTCCTGACAGTTATAGTTTATCACTGACAACAGCGCATTAAATATGGAGGTGACTTGCACAGTAAATGTCCATTGAAAGTGCCTTGTATCATTTTTATTGAGTGACTCAGAAGCCACTGTTTGTCTGTGCCTGACATGTAGACTGCTGCTGTCTGTTAAATTTATACTTTTGAGTTTTCCATTTATGTCTAAAGCACAGAGATTCATTTTTTTCTATCCAATGACTTATATGCACATTTCGTCCTACAGTTATTACTTTTTTTTTTTTTACATTTTGAAAGCTGTTCTATATGTAGAAACAGGAATTTTAGTCACTGGACCACTGAGGAGTAAATCAAAACTGTACATTGTAAAGTATGAGGAGAAGAAGGGCTCTATCAACATATATTTTGGAGGTATACAGAAAAGTTCACTAAGAGAAACATACCCACATTAACAATGCAGACATTTCCATACTGAAGAAAATCTTTCCTCGCAGCTATTTATTCATAAAGCATAATTACTCAGCACCGTGCAAGGATTGTTTTCATTAGCAATTCAAACAGGGCATGATTTTCTCTTTGCTGATACAGATCTTTTCCCCCTGGAGTTTGCTGGCTCCCATTTCAACATCTTCATCAACTATAAATAGCTCCCTCAACAGAAATCCATTCATGAAATAACAGGTTTATATGTTTTTTTATTCAAGGGTAAAGCTGTGACTCTTAAAAGACAAAAAAAACAGAAAAACCAGAATCCCCAGGTTTCCCAATCCCCATCTCAGGCTGAGTGCTAGGAAAACAACACTTTGTTTGAGCAATCATTAGCCTTCCCATCCATTATCACACCAAAGCAGAACAAGTCACCTTCGAGAGCTGCTGATCTCATTTGAGACAGTGTATCTCTGTGCCCCTTTAATAGATGAGGTCTTCCCACAGGAATCCCCTCTAATGCTGTAGAGCACTTTAGACCCTTCCAGCTGAGTGATGGATGCTAGTCTGACACAGCCGGATACCTCGGCTTCTCAGGTCTCATGTCTCTGGAGTATCAGGGGTTATCAAAGGGATAATCAATTTGAGTGCTCGAGCTGTGCTGTACAGTGTGGAAATGACTCATTCAAACTAAATTATACATATTTTCTTGGTATATTTTTACCTTTACTTAACATCAGTGCAAGTGAAACAATCCTGGGCTGGATTTGGCTCCAGAAGCTTGCAGGTATTGTACATGCAAGGGTGTACAGTGGGTTTGGTTTCAGAAGTGAGGGGGGCACAATGAAATCTGAGGTTTTTCAACCAAAGACAAAAGGGGAATTGCTATTTCCTGTATTTATATGCATTTATATCAATCTAGCAAATGACATATTATGATGAAATTGGTCACTATGCTTTCCATAATAATGCTAGTGAAACACAAACAAGATTACAGCTATGCTACCGGCTTTATGAGGCTGTACTAAACGCTAATGTCAGCATGCTAACATACTCACAATGACAATGCCAACATGCTGATGTTTAAGAGATATAATGTTTACCATGTTGACTATGGGAGTGTCATTTGTTTTGCAGGAATTTGCACGTAAACCAAAGTACTGCAAAGATTAATATTTTGACCTGATGATGGCACTAGATGAAAAGTTAAGGGATCACCAAAAATTATTAATTCATCCTGATGGGAGGCATGAATGTGTGTATCAAATGTTACGGAAATCCATCCAATGGCTTGTCGAGTCATTTCACACAAAACCTCATGGTGGCGCTAGAGGAAAAGTCAGAGGATCACCAGGCTTCATCCTGTGGGGATCATGAACGTCTGTAGAACATTTCATGGCAATCCATCTTGTTGTGTCCCGTCAAATTTGTTAAGGTCTTGTTTAGGTAGTTTTATGTCATGTTCACTCACGTCTAGTCCCGTCTTGCACTTCCTGTTTTATTTTAGACTCACCCTTTTGGTTCAGGTCTGACTTCCTCTTGTGTTTCCCGCCATTTGTCGTGTGTGCCCCGCCCCTGATTGGTTTCACCTGTGTTCCCCTTCCTCGTGTGGGTGTGTGTATGTGTGTATATATAGTCCCTGTTTCCCCTTGTCCTGTGCCAGTTCGTCTTGTCCTGTCGACAAGTCACGTCCTCAAGATTCAGGTTACCCTTGTTGAGTTTATTGAAGTCGTTGTTTGATTTGCTGCTTTTTGTATAGAGTTGTTTTGGTTATAAGGGTTTTTTTTGGTTATTTCCTCGTTAAGAGTGATTTTGAGTTATCCTTATTTTTTCCCTTTGTAAAGAGCGCTTTTTGTTGGAACGTTGGTACAAGTAAAATTTCGTTATACTCTTTAAAAAACGTTCTGAATCGAGTGGTGCTTTTGAGTCCGACATCTTGTGTACCAGGAACGTAACACATCTGATATTTGCTGAGACATTCAGTCTGGACCAAAGTGGTGGACAGACTGACAAACTGACGCTGCCATCCATAGAGCCATGCCGCTAGTGTGGCTAAAAATTAGAAATGCTATGTAAATTATGTAAAATCATATTTTCATCACAGAGACATAACACTTTATAATAATGTTATATTTCCATCTTGCTTATAAAGAGCACTGTGCTATTTCTAATGTCTTTTTAGGATAATATAAATAAAAACATAGATTCAATTATTTATTTTAAACCCAAAAAACATGTGCTTTTTTTGTTTTTGTTTTTTTTTTGTTTTAGCTTTTTAGCCTGTCAGAGGTTGCCTAACAGGTGATACCCAGGGCAAAGAAAGTCTGAAAATCACTCTGCGCTGCTCTTAACACTCATTGCTGTGGTCACACTTTAACACACGTCATAAATGAAGGTGGCTCAAACGAACCAATCAACACTTTTATCAACTTAGAGCTTCTCTCATCTGAATTTAAGCAGCTGGACAGTAGGAGGACTCTGTTTAGAGAGGTTTTAGTGGGGAAATCAAACAGAAACTATGAGACAAAAATAGGATTTTGAAAAGTGAGGGGGAAAGGGGCCCCGCATTCCCAGTGGAAATTAGTCCAAAGTGCTCATGGTATGACCTTATCCAACTTTGCCAAGAGCATGTAAAAATCTTTTTTTTTAATGTAAAATAGATATGAATAATTTAAAACAAAAATTATAAGAATTCAAATTAATCAAGACAACTAAAGAGCAGATCTTTTTTGTGGTTTTAAAGTCAATCATCATCATCTGGGTTCATAATTAATATCAACGTTACCAGAGGAAACAGTTAAAAGCTAATTCACTAATCTCGGCTGGTTTGAACATCAACAGCTCATCTGAATTCGTTTGACAACCACGACATCAAGATTGTACTTATGAAAAAAGTACTACTGGGCTTTTTTGTGCTTTGTTTTAACCATAATAGCACACACACTGTGCCTCTAAACAGCACTGAACTACAGAAGTTTTCCATTTTCACAGACAGTACAAAGTTATTTTTAGGAGTGGGGTCCTCGGCTCTTGGTGCTGAGTTCAGATAGGGACGCGATGTGTCAGAAATGGTGAGGGGAGTTTGAATTTTTCAGAGGAACAGAACACGGAGATGGGATTTATCTCTCCGGTGGGGGAGCAGGTTTAGCTGATGCGCACGCACGCACGCACGCACACACACACACATCTGCAGTACTTAATCTCTCTCTCTCACACACACCAACAGAATAACAATTGAAAACATGCTCAAAAACACTCTTACACCGGAGTGACAGCATATCCCATTTCACAGACAGCTGCCACAGACATCAAACAGAAAGAGGACTCAGATGCTAGGACTTCACTGCGCAAGTTAAACAGGAAGACGGATTTTTTATGTGCGCGTGTATGTGTCTATGTGTGTGTTGTTGCAGCAGCAGCGTGAGCAGGCAACTCTCCCAAGATAGGGTCTCTCAGTTTCCTTGTGTTGCATAATTCACTTTACTTCGGGCCAGGGAACCTAGTTGGTGCTAAAAACACTCCAGAGAGACTGCACAGAACAGCATAATAATGAGCTGTATATAAGACACTCAAACTGTGATTTGATTACACGTGTTAGTTTTTATGGAGGTGAAACAGGGCGCCAGGCATGTATTTAGTCAGCGTGAGACTGTAGGAGTGAAGGATGCCCTCATGGCTGTCAGATAAAACGGCAAACAGCGATCAAATTTAGGCTTGGATAACCTGGAAGGCTTTTAAAGAACATATGAGTTACCAAACATACTACAGTACTACAGTATATATATACTGTGGGCCATGAGAAAATGTTATACTTTTGGCATAACACAAATCCCAAAGGTCTCACAAGGAAAATCAATACAGAATATGATGTGGAGCAGTTTTTAATAACATGAGGCCGAGGCTTTAAAATCAATATTTGTGGAGTGCAACAGTGAGGAAAATATACTCACAGCTTCAAACGTAATCGGCACAAGACAGCACGTGAAAGAGTGAAATAATCACCATCATAAAAGATTTGATTCAGTATATGAATAAATTGAGTTATCGGGGGATAATTTTCGGCCCATGATACAACTAAATCAATATAGAAGTTAACTGGTGTTCCTAGAGGGAAATTGTAAGTAACATTTGCAGTAACCTTCAGAACAAAATGAAAAATAGGTTTTAAAAGCCTCAACCAAACCCCCTGATACATACTGTAAGTACTATCACAGCAGCACTAACACACACACACACACACATCCTGTTAGATCCTTCACACATCCAGTGTCTTTACATTAACTCCTTTGTTTTGAGTACAGAGCAAGATAAGATCCCCACTGTTCAATGTGTCTTCAGCTAAAACGTCCTCCGTTATCCTGAAACAATGAGGAAGAATTAAGGTGAATCTCCTTGGCACACTGAGGATTTTAAGGCATTAATACAGGAATGATAGTTGCGGAATAAAGGACAGAAGGGCTCCCGCTAAGCTTTGACTAAACCCAGACCTTTGACAGAAAAAGAATGAGGCATTATCGCATTTCAAAACACCCATAGCAACAGCAGGATTAAAACACAAGAAGACACGTGTGACAAGAGTGAAGCACTCGTCAACCCAGCGTGAGGTTGAATAGCGTTGTTCTCACCTGCTCCAACAAACTACAAAACAATGCCCCAGAGTTTCATTTAACCTGCTCCAAGCATGATTAGTGCGACAATATCCTAAATCCATTTAATACTTGACTGAGGAAATGCAACCCAAAACAGCACCTTTGTAAGCTAAACTGGATTCACAAGAGGATGACACAGAACAAACATTCATTAAACAGATAATATGTTCACAAAGACAGACTGGTATGCATTTTTTTTCAACACAAAATATAAGCTATAGTATAAGAAACTCCCAGTCTGCCACTGACCGGAAGGAAATAAAAATACAGGCCGACAAAAGTAAGAGTCTACAGCCATGCTAGCAGCTCTTTGATCACCGCAGTTCTTTGAGCTAAATGCTAACATCAGCATGCTAATGTGCTTGCAATGGCAACACTAACATGCTAATGTTTAGCAGGTATGTTCACCATCTTCGTTTAGCGTGTTAGAATTTGCTAATTAGCACCAAAAAACAAAGTACCTTCACAGCTATGGGACAAAGTGAAACGTTGACCTGATGACTCGGTTAGGTGAAAGGTCAGGGTATCGGCAAAGTTATTACAATTCTTCCTGAGAGGGACATGAATGTCTAAGCCAAATTTCCATCTAGTAGTTGTTGAGCCATTTAATTCTGGACCGCAGTGGTGGGTAGACCGACAGACAGACATTGCCATCCCTAGAGCTGCGCCGCTAGCATGGCTAAAAAGGGCACAAGTCACACACTGGGCAGTTTGGTAATAGAAGAGCATAATAATAATAATAATATTATTTAATGTCGTGCGAAATGTCAGTGAGACACAAAACAGGAAATAATGAAAAAAACACTGTCACTGAAAATGTGCATAAAGTTCCACAGAAATGAAAAACTAAGTGGGGAAATAAGAGTCAAGTAGCAGATAAGCAGACAAATAGAAAGTCTGTGCAGAGCTGTCACTGAGGTGGCTGTGCTTTTGACAATAATCCAACTAATCAGACAGTTGGGGGGGGGGGGGGGGTTAGCTCTCTAGTTCTCTTCTGACCAAAGTGGAGTCAAAAAGGTCATGCACTCACAAAATCCTCTCTGGTGTTATTCATGCAGCTAAATAAAACTGCATTTGAGTTGAGCGCTAAAAGGGAAATGACTATGAAGTACTTTTTGAAGGGAAAAATACAATGTTTGATAAGTCTATTTAAGGAAAATTCACTAATAATACAAAATGTAAACATGTTAATGTGGCTCCTCTAGTCTACAGAAGACTGTAGAAAACAAACAGAACCAAATCCTGATTCTATTCTATTGATTTCTATTGATTGAATTGCGAGCTTTTTGAGTCATGAACTGAAAGGATCCTGAAGGATACACAATGGGTTTAAGTAACTTAAATCATCAATGAGATGCAAGCAATACCTCACAACTTTGGCAGCTGCTGATCTTTGAAATAAGAAATCCATTAGACAGGTTACTTTCCTAAAAGCATGTTCCATGAAAACTCATTAGCAGGACTTTATCATCTAATCCATCCTCAGCCTGTGACTGGTGAGACTGATGAGTGTGTGAGCATGAATTATGCAGAGTATAGGTGGGAAATCTGCTCAGTCAAATCGCCATCTGATACACTCTGTTCAGCTTAGAGCAGATATTGGCTTAACCGGTCTTACGAATGGCTGTGTATATTTTTTATAGGTCCTGGTGAGTGCCAGATGCAATAACTGAGTGTTTCTTCTTTAAGCATAACTGGAAATGATGGACCACCAGGTTATAAAAACAACACATATCTCAGCTTTTCAATGTGGTTGATAATGTTTTACGTTTACAAAGATTATTCTGTGTTTGCTTCGGAAGTGAAGCCTGAAACTGGTGCCAGACCTATTTATCAGACAGACAAGTGTGACATAGTGCTTGGCTGATGCTTCAGAAAACCTGTACTAAAACTAATACAGGAAACCCTATACTATAACTGATATAGGTAAGACTTTATATTTGACTGTTTTAGCACACCAGTTGAATGGAATATTCTGTAAAGACACCTAAAAACACTGACAGTATTCTCTGCAACGTCAACCCTGCTTTTTGTTTGCTATTCTCTTCTGTGTGTCTGCTATTGGTACATTATTTGTGTGTGTGTGTGTGTGTGTGTGTGTGTGTGTGTGTGTGTGTGTGTGTGTGTGTGTGTGTGTGCGCGCGAGTGTGTAAACTGTAAACAGGGAATTGCTGCATAAGGTCACGTACTGTATGCAAATTCAACCTTTCCTGTAGCCATCATGTTAAATAAATCAAGAACCTGACCACTGAAAGCACAGTATCCAGGCAATGCAAACTAGTTCCACTGTAAACTTTTTCATAGAGTTTGAGGATTATCCAGAGTAAACTACTGCATTTATTTATTTATTTTAAGTCATTTTTCAATGGTTTAAGCAACTAGAGCTGAAACTATTAATAAAATAATCTGCAACTATTTTGATAATTGATTAATCGTTTCAGTAATTTTTCAAGCAAAAATAATGAAAATATTCTCTGGTGTCTTTGTTTTAAATCATTGTGGACTGAATATTGGGTTTTGGACTGTTGGTTGGACAAAACAAGACATTTGAAGATGTCACCTTGGACTCTGAGAAGTATTGTTGAAAAAAAAATCAGCAGATTAATCAATAATGAAAATAATCGTTAATTGAAGCTCTATGAGCAACACAAACAAAATTACATTCACCTCCATTGTATTGTGGCGGCAGCGGAAAACTCAGAAATGCATATCTCAGAGAAAAACAGGTAATGGGTGGATAAAATGACTGCTTGGCTGGATACCACTAGAGGTAGTGGGAAAATATGTTCTCTGTATTTTGAGTAAAATCTTTCTTTAAATGGGTTTACGAGTCTACACAGCCAGATTATACTGTATTTGGTACTCAAAGGAGCATTTTTGACACTTTGGATTCGTCTTATGATGCAGAATTAAACACTCCATCAGTCCCCAATTATCAACTCCTCATCTTTTTATTTATCACACTGAAAGCAAAGGAATCCCATGTAATTTGCTACACACTAATCCCAGCCTTCATCCCTCTCATTGCCAGTGTATTGCTGACATTCCCTCCATCATCATATCGCTGTATATTCCCACCATTCCGTCTGCTCTTCCTCCTTTTCACTGGTGTGTCCCTGACTCACGGGTTCCTGAGTCTTAACGAGCCATTGAGGGATAATTGCTCCTCGAGGGTCAGCGCTAACTGACACCACAGCCTCCTGGATGTCATTCAGTCAAGACCCTGTCAGGTTTAACAGAACTGCAGGCTGTACTCGCTGCCAGAGTGTCCAACCAGTTGAACCTAATGACTGTTGAGTCCAGTAATTTCAGATCGAGCTCTTCTCTGGACTTCAAAGCACAGCAACACAAACCGCATATTCTGCCATTTTCCTCAAAGCAATAAAGCTTAAGAATCTAACAGAAGCACACTTGAGATGTGTATTCAAGAACTAAACGAAGCTAGTTATCAGCCTTTTCTTTGATATTGATCACACAGCTGTTCAGCGGAAGCAAGATGTGATATTTACACCACTGTAATTGTTACAAATATCAATCCTAAACCCAAGGACACAGTCTTACTGTCTTCAACTCAGTCTGTCTCAAAGCTACGCAATTTTAAACTGATCCATGTACAGCATGGACGTCCTTGGCGCCAAGGGCAAGTATGTGAGACTTCTGAGATGCAGAAAGGTCCGTACTGCTTCTATGTGACGTGATCCAAAGGGATGGCTTGTACCCCAGGCACATGCTGTGTCCTCTTCCGTCCTGCCAGTGGCTTTGACCTCAACAGATGACAATGGACGGCCACGAGGGGCAATGGGGAAGTGCTGTACATGTCAGATTTCTGCTGGCGAAAGAACTGAAGACTGGCTTTATACATGTCCAGAAATAGATCTTTTTATGTTAGTAAGGTAGAGTGAAAATGAAATTATTCTGCCTGTTTTTTTATTTGTGAAAAGAGTGCCTCTTCACATGGCTGTTATAACTTAACACAGTAACCGGTTATCCTGGATTTCACTCATTTATCATGCAGGCTGTGTGTCTCATCCTGAGGTTGTACAAACACAGAAGAAGAGATTTGGTAATAAATAGTTGTCACAGGCACTAATGGACTCAGTGAGACGTGCACACTGTCAGTAGAATACAGTATTCAAAACACACATTAGGAGCCGCCACAGTCAATATTGTTTTAACTTGTTAGATTCATCTTTTGGGGACCATCTTGTAAAAATAAAACTGAGCTATGAGTATCTACAGGAGTTTCATGAAAATACAGGATTACTTTTTAGCCCTTCTCAGACATGAAAAAGGTAACATTGCTGGCTTCATCTATCTGTTAAAGTAATAACTTTTGGTCATTTAGACATAGGTGGCCATTATGTAAATGTTTGTTTTGGCTTGATTCGGACTTGACAGGACCCTTATGAAAAGAGCCACAATGGCTTGCGCAATGATTATCACTTTGTGCACGAGAGAGAGAGAGCAGTGACGCTGCAGGAAAGTAACGCTATCAAGGAAGAAAAGTGTTTTTTGTTACTTCACAGGCTGCATCAGCGATGAATTTCAAAAGTTATCTTCTCATCAATTTCATAATTTATTAGATGGCATATTCTGTTGCCTATTTCATAATGTTCAACTGTACTCAAACATATAATGACAAAACGACAAGTTGGGACTTAATATCTACTGTATTTGGTCACATGGTGTATATAAAGCATTCTACTGGATATGCATTATTTCTTCCATGCTGTTTGCAAAATGAAAATCAAAAATGTAAGGAGGCAGTGCAGGTCTGATTGTTACTGTGGTTGTAGCCTCTTTTGCTCCTTGAGAAAAAATAATCATTTTTTAGATTGACTTGACTTGAGAAGAAACTCCTCAACAACTTATAATTGGCTTATTCACAGTGTTTCCTGGTTTATTAACCCACTTTTTTTTGTCCATAGGAGGTGATAGTTAAGTGATGGATTTATTACACTGCTCTTAATTAGGCCAATAAGACATGCATTTAATCTCTACAGAGTTAACCTAACGCCATTCACTACAGCCAGTGCTGTGCTGGATGTGTTACAGAAATGTTACTTGGTCCGACCCAGTAAGATTGCCGCCATGACTTTTACATAAAGGTGACTCAGGTGCTCATTCAGACATTATTCAGACATTAGGCCGACATGTAAAATTGCCATTAACGTAACGAGGTGCATGTCTGAAAGGGGCATTTGAGACATTGATTAAAGTGTTGGTCAAAGGGAAAGTTTGACCTTACAGTGATGTGAGCAGAAAGGTCAGCTGCTAACCAAATTAATCATGCCGGTATGTTTAGTAAAAGCTTTTCCCGTGTGCTTTTGAGTGGTGCTGCCCCCCTAAAATTCACTCAAGTCATTATCCAATCAAATTATTCTGTCTCATCTCACCCTCACCCTTCGGTCTCATTTAAAACAAAGCACTAATGCTTTAACACTGACAGTTTGGCATATTTAACATGTGACCTTTGAACCTAGTAGTTAAAATTTATTGTGATATTGATTTTCCATTATATGACCAAGTGCTCACATTAAGTCTACATAATCTCACTATTAAACAGCTTGGCAAGGCACAGTTAATATACAGAATTTGTCCACAAATAAACTGTATATTGTCATTAAATGTGGTTATTTAACTAGGGTGACTTTACGTCCACATTCTGCGTGAAATCTCCTCGAGTCAGTAGACAGGACACAAATGATTCATCTCTTTTTTTCCCCCAACTTTACACACACACCTAATTTGTGTGAATGTGCCAAGCAGCTGCAATATTGCCCTTATTTGCATCCCGACAGCCAGCTTTGACGCATTGCCACATGCTGGCATACAGACGCTGTCCT
The DNA here is from genome assembly GCA_005408345.1 of Macquaria australasica. NCBI lineage: Eukaryota > Metazoa > Chordata > Actinopteri > Centrarchiformes > Percichthyidae > Macquaria > Macquaria australasica. Next base: position 1,304,069 of record SEMN01000040.1, on the reverse strand, counting down.
CTCTCCAAATTGCCTGCTAAGTAGCTTCTGGACATCAGCAGTCACCCTGCCTCTCTGTGCTGTTTATGACTGCTGTGTTCACATTTTTCCAGCCTGATTCCTCTGGTGGCTCTCAGACACAAACTGCTTCTGTCGTCAGTTACTGAAATCCAGCTGGATTCTGCTCTGACAATATCATTCTGCATTTTCCTCCCTCGCTTTCTGACGGCAACAACAATAGGAGAAGAAAAACACAATGCAGAGGCTCCTGCAAACAATGTGACACAGACAGTGTCTTTCATTTTAACATGTTGATGGTTTGTTTGTCAGCTTTAGTCATCACAAAGTCACCATGGTAATGATGGAGAATATGGTGGTGTTGGCGGAGTTGGCGGAGTTGAAGAAAATAATTACGACTCCCATCCATCAATGTTTGCACAAAAAACAAGATCAGAAGTTTTAGTCCAGCAGCCATCAACAGCCTAAACCATTTAAGACAACCTGTCACGTAACGTTGACATCTTGTGCTCAAATTCAGAAACATAATGCATCCAAAGCCATCGGAGAGACTCATTAAAGCTCTAATCCAATGAGAAAACTTTGAAATCCCACAGACTTACACTCAATACCCAATACTCAATCATGTAAGCATTTCCTAGAGAGAGAGAGAAAGAAATCTAGAACATCTTCCTGGCTTTGAAATTAATCAGTCACGTTTAATGGAAGCTGGCATGGGCGGCTGATTATTCACTAAGCAGGAATTCAGGATGAGGCAAAAACCAGCATGCTAGCGTTAAAGCTTGCAGGCGATGTAGCTGCAGGGAGGGAGCAGAGCTGCAGGCAGCAAAGCAGCCCCTCGCTCTCTGCCTGTCACTGATGGTGTGACAAGGTCTGTTGTTCTGACCCTTCAATCAGCACTCACAACCTCCTGTACTTCACACTGTAGTAGCCGAGGAGCAACCTTGAACAACAGCAAACAATACAGTATTTAAGTACGGATTGTTATTGGTTGTGGTTTGTCCATCTATCTCAAGCAATTCTTAATTGACCTCTATGGATTAAAAAAATCCTATAGAGCATAAAGTTTACAAGTGTTTTCAACATATTGCTGAAAAATACTCATGTAGAGGATTTCTTTCAAGTGGCACAGTGTTATACTGTGAACTGCCTCATAAGTGTGCCTTTGGGAGACAGAAAAGTGACAAACCCTAACGAAAACATCACTACAGACTAATGTCCCAATTACATTCCGTTACATATTCAGCATTGGGTCTAAAATGAAATTCTCCTACATTAGTATATTTATCTCTTGTGGGATTTGATTGAGCAAACTGGCTGAATTCTGCTTTTAGGGCTGCAACAAATGATTATTTTCTTTAATCGTTTACTCTATGACATGTCAAAAAAAAAAAAAAGAGAGAAAAAAGCCCATCACAATATGTACGATGTCATCAAACGTCTTGTTTTGTCCAAAACCCAAAGATATTAATTCAAAATTATATAAAACACACACACACACACACACACACACACACACACGCACACAAACAACAACAAAAACAGCAAATCCTTTGAGAAACTGGAACCAGCAAATATTTGGCACATTTGCACAATTTCTGCTTGATCAATTACAAGAACGATTACTGGATTATAAAAACCAATTAATGTTTTTTAAGGGTACTCGATTAATCGACTCATTTGCCATATCAGTTCCAATCAGTTTTAATTTATGCTATGGCTGTTTTGGTACAAGGACAGTTGGCAGTGGTTCTAGCCAGATCACTCACAAGGAAGTAAAGTAAAGCAATTACAACTGAGACTGAACTACATGACAGGATACAGCTTGTAAATGCACAGCGTTTTACGCCACAGCACATCCAGCTCAGCTACATTTGGCAACAGGACAAACAAAAGCTCTCCAGTAACGAAAACACAACAGTCCGTTAGCTTACTACGAGCAGCCAGAGGCACATACTGTCCTTCTTTCCTCTCCTGGTAGATGTTACTGCCTTTGCTACATCGTCAAAACCTTTACAATGACTGAACCAAATCCAGGCATTTAAACGCACACATTGTCTCACTCACTTTCGTGCTTTGAAGTTCCCCATGTGTGCCGCGGAACTCCGGGGCTCTTGATAATCGCTCTGCCGGCGGATTTCAGGGCATCCATCCCGAGGTGTGTCTGCTCTCCGGCAGGTGGATTCCCCCAGTCTCCGGACCACAGGGAGGTAAATGACAGCGGGCGGAGCTCGACGGCGGATGCGCCAAAAGAAGGAAAAGGAGCGAAAGAGAGAGTCCACCGATACAAGTTCCCACCCTGAACCGCTCTGGTTTGCTCTCCCCACAGAGACTGATAGCCAGCTGAGGGCCAGCACATGCAGGCTCCAAAGTTAAGGGCGTGTCCTTCCAACCTTGATGATACAGCTTCTTCCAGAGTGCTCCAGTCTGATGGAGCGACCTTAATGAAAAATCATTACAGTATGATTGCAGTGTAAAGGACTTATACTCACTAATGAGTTTATGGCTACTTTTTGTCTCACAGGAGTTTCTGTGGTTTATTGACCTGTGGTGGATGCACTGATGCCAAGTTTTTGTTCCTAAAGAAGGCTATATTATCCCTTTAACATGTTTAATATTTGTAACCTGCATCAGAAACAACACGCTCTTGTTTTAATTAATGGCAGAATTTAAAACATAAGCTACTCTTGTTATGGACTAGGTTCAAGCCTCTTTACTGCCGGTTTTTCCGGGGAATGATGGGAGTAAATGGTCACAAATAAAAAACACAACCAGTGATGAAAAGTAACTAAGTACATTTACTCAATTATTGTACTTAAGTACAATTTTGGGATACTTGTACTTTACTTGAGTATTTCCATTTTATCCTACTTTATATTTATATTGTACTTCACTACACTTATCTGATAACTTTGGTTACTAGTTGCTTTACAGATTCAGATTAATAATACAAAATATAATAAAAATAGTTAAGATACGATAAGACCTTATCACAAGCCACCCAGCAGTATAAAGAAATTGAAATTAGCCCCACCTTTACAAGCTGCAACAGTAAAGATGTACACATTAATGCATCCAGTAATTATTATCCAATAATAAAATATATTATTCTGAAATGGGACATTCTGCATATTGCATACTTTTACTTTTGGTACTTTAAGTATATTTCAATGTTAATACTTTCGTAGTTTTACTTAAGTGAAACTTGTAACAGAGTATTTCTACACTGTAGTATTGCGACTTTTAGTTAAGTAAATGATCTTAGTACTTCTTCCACCACTGGCCTCAAATGATAAACTAGCAACTCGAGATAAAACAAAGTTCGTTTTCTTTTTTTTGTATGTTGGCGCCCTCTATTGATTTAAACTAGGTATTACAGCATCGTTGTTACCCATCTTCCCTCACTGTATAAGCATGGTAATATTTAATATTAAATCACCAATTTAACCTAGTAGTCTAAGACAGTGGTTCCCAATCTGAGGATCAGGACACCCACTAGGGGTCGTGAGATGAACCTGAGGGGTCACAAGATGATTAACAATAGAGGAAAGCAGGAAAAAAAAGTTATGTTCATCTTTCCAGACTTTCCATTAATCTTTTTTTCCTTGTGAATTACAAGATAATTTCACTTCAGAAAAGTATTTTTTAAAAACACAAGGTAAAAACTTGAACTGTTGAACTAGACCTGTAGCTGGTTACAAGAAGACTCAGTAACTCATAAACCAGATGATTACCACAACCTGCAACATCCCACTTCTGACCCTTTTTTTCCCTCCCAAAGTTTCCTGTCTGTCCTTCTACTGTAAAGCTATGCAATGAAGGCAAAATGCCCAAAAAACCAATTTGTCCACGTGTGCCTTATTAGGAAACAGGGAACTCTCCAACTCCACTTGAACTTTCACTGAAGAAAAATCAACTTGTGACAGATACAAAACATGCGTTGTGTTTTTGTCCTTCATGGTGAAATCTTTATTTAATTTCTCTCCACAACCCAGCACAGGTTATCATGTCACGTCCGAGTTCATCTCTCACAAGTATTTCACACTCAGGAAGCTAAGCAGAGCATGTATAGTCATGTATTTCTCATAAATCATCTAGAAAGGGGTTATTAGAGTTTAGCCTGAGGTGGCATGCTGCTGTTGTCATTTTGGTGCTCTGTGATCATTTGAGAGGGTCTTTAGTTTATATTTAATGCTCTCAGCAGCACACACTACTGCAACTACACTGTCGGCTGTGCGTGTGGGCATACATATATATATGTGTGTGCATGTGTGAATCTGCGTGTGTGTGTTTATGTGTTATCCTGGATACACAGCAAGAAGAATCATGCAGCTACTTTTAAAGTGAAGACTCTTCAGAAAAAGACTGCAGTGTTGCTGCCACTAATGCACGTAAGTATCTGCATTAGAATGAGCATTTTTACAAACTGAAGCAATGTCTCCCTCCCCACTTTAAAAGGTAATAGCCTCTTGAAGGCTACAAGCTGCATTAAAACAATGCAAAAGTGACTGTCTGCTTCCATGGAAGACTGTGGATTTAAGATTAATAGTTATAATTAATGGTATTTATAAGCCCTCCGGTCAATTCAATCACTGCCATAATGTCACAGAGCACCTTTTACTCCAATAGAGAACAACAGTTACAGGCTTCAACAGTTTTCAGATGTCATTTTCCACTGGACTTCTTTCACAAAAGAGTAATCGAACAGTGAAGCATGCGTCGTCTGTTTAAGGTTGCCCAGGTTCAGGTGTAACCACTGCATCTTAAAACACTGAGGATATTCTTTAAGGTAGAAAAAAAAAAATCACCCCTACTGTCTTGCATCTTGGCTTGGGAAGCATTTGATGTTTACTTGCTGACACGACAGTTGTTAGACTCTTAATCCCCCATTAAACAAATCATGCTTTGTGGGGATCTCTTTATTTGTAAAGGGAGGAGGGAGGTGAGGTCACTAAAAGAAGTGTGAGAGTACAGCCAGACGAAGAGAGGGCTTCATGAAATAGATGTATAATAGAGGGGGAGTAAGGTAGTGTCTTTCCAGGACAACATTGAAAAAAAACAGACTGAACTAGTCAGCTAACATGCTCTCAGTCACTTCTGTTTTAGATTCATTGATGGATGCTATCCTGTCTGCTTTACAGTTTATCCCCCTCCAACTTTTATGTCATAGTCTCATGCTATTTGTCTCCTACACGCACACACTCACACACAGACACACACACACACACACACACTTCATGTTTTTCATTTGCTCTCTCTAAACCCGCGTCTTCCTTAGAGGCTGGAGCTAGAAGGCAACTGGTGGGAGGGCCTGTCTTAGAAGCAGGAGGTGTCCTTGGACAACGATTTTCAGGTCAATCCAGTGACATACCCGCTCATGGATTTGATTATTTCCATAAAACCTGACTAATCTTCAACCAAGTACAAAGCCTGCATTGTAGGACCTCATACACCGTCTGTTTCAAAGACTGGGAAAACTGTCCCTTCGTCTCCTCCTGTTTCCCCTCCTGGCTTCTCTCTTCCCTCCTGCTCCTCTCCTTCTCCTCCTCCCCCCTCCTGTCTTTCTTCCAGTTCTGAGGCACACAGGTAGTCTTGGGACTGGGACTGCGAGTGTCCCAGGGACTCCACTGACAAGCTTCTGCTAGACAAGATGCTACTTAGGCTGGACTGGCGGGCGCCTCTGGGATGGTTCTCAATTTCCACACGGACCTCAATATTGGTTCCCTCCCTGTGGTGACAGAAGAAACACACAAAGACATTGATATAAATCTGCCAGGCAATCAAAATGTTTCTGACCTGAGGAAGTTCAAGCAAAGAATGCCTCAATGAGTCAAAATCTGCCGAAGGCACGTGATAAATCAACAGCAAGATTATATGCCTAAACAAAGGTATTACATTTAATAAAAGTCTCCAAAAAACAATTAAAGAACAAGACTCAGAGTCTACAGCAATGCTAGCAGCTCAGAATGACAATGTTAACATGCTGATGCTTAGCAGGTATAATGTTTACCATGTTCACCATCATAGTTTAGGGTGTTAGCATGCTGGCTGATGGTGTTGTCATTAGTTTTGCAGGTATTTGTTCATAAACCAAATTATTGGACAGATTATTTTTGACCTGATGGTGGTGCTAGATGAAAAGTTAAGGGATCACCAGTAAGTTATTACAAATCATCCTGAGGGGAACATGGACATCGATACCAAATTTAACGACAATCCATCCAATCGTGGTCGAGACATTTCAGTCTGGACCAAAGTGGTGGAGCGACCGACAGACTAACATTGCCATCCCTTAAAAATCCTGCCTTAAAAAGAGAGGGGTAGAAACAGGTAAGAGGAGAGACAGAGGCAACATTTACCTCAAAGGAAGCGCTTGCGCGTCATCAAGCTGGCTGTCAGGCACAATAACCACCTCGCAGTCTGATTGGCTGTCCTGCTGGGTGTATCCATGGTGTTTAGTGGCTTCATCCAATTCCTCATAGCTATCTAGCTCCGGGGGCGTGGTGCTTGTACTGGGGAGTACGCCCACTTCCTGTACACTGACTCTGACTTCCTGGACGCTAGTGTCGCTGAGCGTTGTGTTGTTCTGACCGGGCCAGTGGTCACTTACTACATGAGAGAATAGAAGATCTATAAGAGAAGTTGAAACTTCATCAGATCAGACCGCGCTTTTGAGCAAAAATTACAATGCACCTAGTACTTACTTACTCAAGAGTCCTTAAACTAAGTTAACTACTCATTTATTAAATTAATAGCTCTATAATTTGGGAAATACGCTTATTCGCTTTCGTATTTTGTTCATTATATGAAGCTAGAGCCTGGAGATGATTTGCTTAGCTTAGCATAAAGACTGGAAACAGGGGGGATACTCCCCATAAAACCACAGCTTGTCATTTTTATATTATTGTTTGCGTACGGATTAAACAAACAAGACAACATCTAACTCTCGGCAAGAAGGCGAATGAGCATATTTCACAAAATGACAAACTATTCCTTTAGATTCTGTACTCACAGCTGGCTAAGTCCTCCAGTTGGATTTTGTGTGTTTCAGGGGGCTCATTCTGCGGGCGACACCAACCATTCCTACAGAGTGACATGGGGACGACCCCATAGACATAAGTCAGCATTAGCGGCACACCCACACCTGCAGGAAAACAGAAAAAGTATGAGAAACCAATTCATAATATATTTCTCATAATCATTTCTATAGAGATTGGGCCAAAATATATTTTAATAACATGCAAATGTTTATTAAAAAAGTACAGTGGGGTGGAGGGTTTGCGAGAGAGAGATTTTTTTGGGTCAAAATCAAAGCAGCAGAGGTCAAAATATCCTGGCTTTAAGTCCCTGGTACAGGTCAGGCTCCAAAGACACTGGATTCTAGACTTCCCTTAATGCAACAGGATACTATCTTTTGGTAGACCCTCCTTTCCCAGTAAATCCTCCCATCTTTCAAACTCCACATTCCCAAATTTGAATGCAATATTTCTGTTAAAGTAGTCTCCTAGTCCAAACCAACAATATGTAACTTGAGTAGTTTTCTCAGACTTGCCAAAGCACTTCCACAGAAGACATTGCACAGCTGATGGTAGCACTCCCCATGACTAGTAAATGCGCTTTTATGTTAATGGGTTTTAAGTTTTACAAATCGGTGGAGTGCTCCTTTAAACTGTTATCATCATATTATTACTGAAATACCTAAAACAAACACAAGGGGGAGCCCCTCCTGCTTCACTGTAGATGGCACACAGAATAAAGTTGATGAAACAGACTGATCTATAACTCTATAACTGTTCTTGACATCGTAACCTCCATGTTTATGCAATGTTGTTGTTCCAAACAACTATTGCTTATGCTCCAGGAACTTATATCTTCTTTAAGGAACCGTTTTTATTTTTAAGATTTTTAATCTGCTGCATATCTTTTTATATTGCTTGTTCTGGTATATTGTTGTTATTTCATCAATCTCATTTCATCGCCTCATATTTTATCTAAGTCATTGTAAGTCTGTGATATATGTTTTGAAACCTCTATGTTTTATGTGCAGTGTGGTTCTGCTATTTTGTCCAGGTCACTACCTCAGTGAGGCCATTTCCTGCTTAATTAAAGTTATATGTAAATATGCATTTATTATGATGAGAGGTGGAAAGACATCCCTGCAGTGGACACCTGAAAAGTTAGAGTCAGAGGCAAAATAGCAACCTGTTCAATGCAAGGTTGATACAAACCAATAAAATAATAGGCGAAGTGTTCACCATAATAATATAAATAACTTAATAATAAGTCACGTTTACTCTAGCAAAGCCAGTTTTATTATTAAGTTCGATTTGTCCCCACTCTCCTTCATAACCTTCAGAAAAGTACTTTCAACAAGCCCCCACACTCGATGAGCAGCAGCCTTCCTGTGCTGTGTGATTATGCAACCTGTGATTGAGACAGGAATTTGGAAACACAAAGCAGCGTGCCGACCAAATAAAGGGACATCATTAACACAGCGGGAACTCTGGGACGCTATTGACTTAGCAACAGGGTGAAACCAGGGCAAGAGGATGAGCCTGCCAGCCAAACAGTTGGCAGAAAGAGAGGAGTGAACGCGAGAGGCAAAAAGAGAGACACAGCAACAAGACAGGGTGCTGTGATTGAAATATGAGAAACTAAATAACAACTGTAGTGCGGTGAGAGCACAAAACTGATGAGATATGATAAAAAAAAACATATGGCAGAGAGAAATCGAAGCCAAACTGAAAACAGAGTGAGAGACAGGGATGCAAGCAGGGCGGGGATCCACAGGGGTAGGAGGTGCGGGTGAAGAGTACAGTGAGTGTGTGTGCGCCGAGGTGGGGCCCGTCAGTGTGCGGTACAGTGATGGTTGTGACACCGCAGAGGGAAGCTGAGAGGCTGCTGAAGCCTTAAGGATTTCTGTCACAGCCGCGAATGTTACCTACAGTAGGAAGTTGCATGAGTCATGAAAATGCTACATTGCACTGTATGTGTGTGTCTGGCAATGAAATCAAGTGGTTTGTTTGCATTCACTGCATACTCATGATTTATTAAAGGAGTAGTTTGATATTTTGGGCTTTCTTACCAAGAAGACCGTCACCACTTTCATGTCTGTATGGTAAATATGAAGCTCCTGCCAGCAGCTGGTTAGCTTAGCTTAGTACTATACTAATAAGAGACTAATACGAGGCGGAAACAGGTAGCTTGACTGTGTTGAAAGCTAACAAAATCCACCTACTAGCACCTCTAAAGCTCACTGATTAACATGTTATATCTCGTTTGTTTAATCTGTACAAAAACGGAAGAGTAAAAGTGTCACATTGTGGTTCTACGGAGGGTAAAATGTGTCATTTTTACACTTCAGTTTTTGTACAGATTAAACAAACAAGATATAACATGTTAATCAGTGAGCTTTAGCGGTGTTGGTAGGCCAGCCAGACTCTGTGCTAAGCTAAGTTAGTTTACCATACAGATATGAGAGTGGTATCAATTGTCTTATCTAACCCTTGGCAACAAAAGCAAATAAGCGTATTTCCCAAAATGTCGCACTAATTCTTTAATTTTGTGTGTGTAGCGTGTGAAAAGATGTGAGGTTTCTCTCTCTTGTTGATCCTGGAGCCCTTTCTCATTATTATGGAAGGGATTATCCGAGACACTCCACAGCTAGCAGCCAGTGTGCTGGTCAAACCCAGGCGGATCATCTTTATCTTTAATGGCTTTTTGATCCACATGAATACTGCCCTCAGATATTTGAAATATAAAACTGCAGCTTTATTATTCAAATAGAAGGAGATGTTTTAAATTAGCATATTTAGCATATGAGTGTAAAGATCCGAAGGACTCTCGGTTGGACTTGTGTGTGTTTTGTGTGCTTCCTGTTTTATTTTGAAGTTCTCTGGTCTTGTCTCTTGTGTATTATTTACTTCCTGTCTTTGTTCTATTTCCCGCCTTTTTTGATGGTTTGCACCTGTGTCTAGTTCCCCACCTGTGTCTACTTCCCTCGTTGTCTCCGCCTCTATTTATACCGGTCCCTTTCCCTTTGTTCTTCGTTGGGTCATTAGTTTGAGTTTGCCTGCCTTGTGTTTCATGCGATGTTCCAGTGATTCCCTGAGTGTGTTCGTCTACGTTTGTTCAAGGAGATATTTGTGAGTTTTCTGTTGGACAATAAACCTTTGGACATCGTCAACTTTCCTGCCTGTTTGCATTTGGGTCCTCTCTCTGCTGCCAGCATGGCAAACCATAACAATGAGGTCTCTGGTGTCTGACATAAACTGCTGTGTTTCAGGATATTGTGGAGATTTTATCTACTTTCTTTTAAAAAAAAAAAAAAAAAAAATCCCTTTCTATAACAAATTCACTACTAATTTTGCAACAAATAAAGGCTCATTTTTATACTCTTCTCAGTGTGCAGGACAGAAGGTGGCCATGTTGTTGTTTGTTCCTTACCCACAGTGACAGCTGCTATGACCGGCGACACAAACACTGACATCATCACCCCACTTGCCACAGTCAAGTAGTGCTTACTTCCTGAGATATTGTTTTTCTTACAGCGACCATGGACCTGGAAGGTAATAAATAAAACATAAATTAGATAATGGAAATTGAATCTGTTCCTTGTTGTTGTTCTCGTTCTCTGCAACCACTTATTCCTGTCACTTATTCGTATCCATCCCAGCATGCATGAGGGGGAAGGAAAACAGCCTGTGAGCCCTGTACAAGCCATCACAGAGCTCTAACACAGAGACAGACAAAAATATTCACACTTAATGGAAATTAAGTGCACACTTAAGTTGCCCTCAGGTGTGCCATTATTATTTCCAATTCACCGGATTTACTGGCTGTTTTGTACCTTGCGGCCCATGTAGATTGGTATGCCCACAATGATGACTGGGATGGCGATGCCCGCTATAAGGGAGATGACCACCGGTGCTCCGAGCAACATGCCCACCTGCCACAGAACCTTGCGGGTTTGAGACCATGGCTTCTTCCCCCAGAATGTACATCCTGAGGGACTGAGGCACACAGGGGACACAATGGTACATATTAAAACATTTTAGCCACGTGAGCGTCATGGCTCAATGCCCTTCTCTCTGTGTGTTTGTCCACTTCTTTAGTCCAGGCTGAAATATCATAGAAACTACTGGATGGATTGCCATGAAATTTTGTACGGACATTCATGGGCCCCTGAGGATGAATCCTACTGACTTTGGTGATCTCCTGACTTTACCTCTAGCGCCATCATGAGGTTGACATTTTTGGGTTTGAGGGAAATATCTTGACAACTATTGGGTGGATTGCTGTGATATTTGCTACAGATATTCAGGGTCCCTAGAGGATAAATTCTCATCACCTTGGTGATCCCCTGACTTTTCATCTAGTGCCATCGTCAGGTCAAATTTTAAATTTGCCCAATACTTTGTTTTATGACAAAATACCTTGAACCTAATGAAATTCCCATCAGCCTCAGCCAATTACGAAAGATTAGTCTGCTAAACTAAGATGGTGAACCTGGTAAATATTACCTGCTTAGCATAGCACAGTCTCACAGAGTCGCTAACATGGCTGTAGACTCTTAGTCTTGTTATCACCTCATTAGTGCAGATTTTCGGTATTATCCAAACTTCATTCTTCAAATATACACAAACCGTATGTGTACACCCATATAGACACACTCATAATCATCCCCTCCATTGCTATGTTCACAAAAGCATCCTGCAGGTCATGACCTTTTCATGCAGCCTCGTCCGACACTGACACGAACATAAGACCATTTCAAATGATTATTTTTTAAGAAACAAGTTAAATAAATGAGTACTGACAAAAATCTCTCGTCTCGTTGCTGTCATCACATTACCCAAACTGAATGACCTCATCTGCATTTCTCATTTTAGCTTTGCCCTCTCTCCCTCAATTACAGTCATTTGCAGCTACCATTCACATACTCATTTATTTTACATACTGCTGTTAGATACGTGGAAAAGCCGGGTTATTTAAGTCTGTTCACGAGGAGTCAATATACTATATAAAATACTCTGTCTCTCGATATGACGTTAGGTAGAATAAATGTTGCCTTAAAGTGCTTCTTCAATCTAGTATCAGCCTTTGGTGTTGTGGTATAATTTAAACTGCCAAGGAAAGCTGCACAACACTGACTAATGCTGTTTGGTCTTAATGAAGCAGGAATTAGCTTGTCAGAGCAGCAGTGACAATGTAAGCAACACAAATAGCACCTTAGGGCTATGCTATTTTTCAAAGCATGCGTTTGTGTTACAGCAGCAAATGTCACTGGGGGGGGGGGCTCTAAAAGCCTGAGTGGGGGGAATTATGGTGAGATATTAAGGTTTTGCTCTGTTGCTCTGAAGTGGCAGATTTGCAGTGAGATGCTAAAAGCTTTGCCCTTCTGTAGGATGGGGGGGGGTAAAAAGACAATGCAGCTCATGCAGACAAAAACTCTCTTTCTCATCTGACACATGCATCAACACATACGCATGCATCACACAACAGAACCCAAATGATCAATACATTAAAAATTCATACGCTGTATTTATAAAACGGACCTTGGCCAGTGGAAAGATTAAACTGTTACTTCAAATTGAGCTAATCAGCATCTAGTTAGTCTCGTAGCTTGAGTTACATATTCTGCCGCATGGAAATATGGAGGCAGATAATGCTGATTAATTGATGGCAAGTCAGCAGTGACTCCCTTCCAGGACTGGACAAATCAATGGAAGCCCAGGCGAACAGTTTAAAGCAGTGCAGCCTCTCAACAATGACATACTGTCCGTGCCTTGCTGACTGGCCTGGTTTTTATCTCCAACTGGGTATTGCTTTAAAACGTATTGATCGAATAGTGGTGTGAACACAGGTGTACTCATTTTAGTGAAGCTAGTTATTAAGTCTTTGTCTTTTAGGAAGAATTGAAGAAGCTGTTCAGTTGGACGTGTGCCACCAGTCTCAGCTCATGCTGCTGTGAGACCAGGATCAAATTCTGCTGCTCCTTCTCTTGTTTTGTTGTGCAGTACTTTCACTGTTTAGGTCCCAAACACCAAGACAGTTCATTGTAGGGCTGCAACTAATGATTATTTTTATTGTCAATTATTCTGTCGATTTTTTTTTCTGCTTTTAGTTTGGTGCATAAAATGTCAGAAAATAGTGAAAAATGCCCCTTTAGCCCAAGATGACAGCTTCAAAACAGCCCAAAACTGAAATATATTCAATTTACAATCAGATAGAAACAGCAAATCCTCACATTTAAGAAGCTGAAACCAGTGCATTTTTGCTTGATAAATGAACAATTTATCTATTATTATATTTGCCGTTGATTCATTGTCAATTGAGTAACTATTTCATTGCCTGTTCTCAAGGTAAATAAAATGACATAATTTAATTAGACGTGGGAATTTGGTTTGGTATGTTAATGTGTTCATGAGCATAAGTACCTGAGGTAGTGCACGTCGGTGATCTCCTGCATACAAAGCCAGCAGAACTGACAGGCACACACAGTGCAGTTCATACGGTTACAGCTGCCATCGTTGGTCTTCATGATGTAGGCACCACAGCGAGGGCACGCCTTGATCTCCTCTGCATCTTCAGCAACAGAGTAAATGTGTAAGGAGTGGTCACAATACTTATTTAGCACTTTGTAAAATGTGGATGAGGATCCAGGAAAAACAACCTCTGATATCTGGCACAAGAGGTTTGGAATAAAGACAAAGAGAAGAAGGTAACAGCGGCTGCGAGTCTCACCTCCTCCAGGTTCTTCATTGAAGACGTACAGCGTGGAGGCATCATTGCCGCCTGAGGTGTGGCGGGCTCGCTGACGCCGGGCCTGGTCACACGTCTGGTTGGGGTGCCACAGCTGGCGACAGTGGTAGCAGAACTCTGTGTCACATCCATCACGGCCACAGCTCAGCTTGGGACACTCTGCACAGCCGTAAGCTATCACTGCATAGCTGAGGAGAGAGAGAAACTGCAGATAAAAAAATGACAGAATGGACATTATTAATATGTTAATTGCTCCCTAAAGGGGAATTCTTTGTTGTTAGGGATTCTTACTAAAGGACACATCAGCAGGCATCATGAAGGTTTAAATCCAGGTTCTCTCCTTTCTCACTGTTCCACCATGTTGCCCTAACATGTTCTGCTGAGACTCACAGTGGCTGCAGTTTCATTTAAATATCACAGCTTTGGCTGGCTGACTGGAACATCTATGAAAACCTGCAGTAAGTCTCTCATCTATTGCTCCATCTCCTTGTATTGTTCAGCTGTTCCGCCTCGTAGAGCACACTAAATTGTTCGTTGCCGTCTTTGCTCACAAACTGTACATTTGTTGACTTTGCACTCCAGTGAATCCCAATTCAACGAGAGATACAACTATCTGTGGGACTGGTTTCCAGAGTTCAACACCTGAACCGGGAATAATTCCATCCTTAGATCTTGAGCAGTCATTATGATGATAACAAGGAGCCTGACGCCTGTGGACCTAATCTCACTCCTCAGAGGAGACATTAACATACATTTTAATATTCAAAAGATCATGCGATTACTGATCAAATACAAGTGAAAGGAACCATGAGTGATTCACGGGGCCTTTAGGATCCAGGCAGTGCTGCTCTGCTGTGAAGTAGTTGAAAAGCTCCTCCAGGCTTTTTCCTTTGGCATCTCCAGCCTTATGTGGTTTTTAGCTTATCACAAAGGTAGATGAACCAGACAGGCCGAAGGCCACACACACACACACACATAAGAGGATAATTAGACTGCAGCATGGATCCCACTTTGGTGTCAGACTAGATTTAAACTGACTGTGTCTGACTCTCTATTCAAACACTTTTGGCTGAACAACAAAGCCAGTGCGGACCTGCTCATGCATAAAAACATTTCCAGGTATCAGTGAATATATTTATCAAAGAAACCAGCAATAATTGGATAATTTAGATCTACGCCCTTTCACACTTGGTCACGCAAAGATGTTTAAAGAGGTTCTGACAAAACATACAGCAACAGCAGCAGCAACGCCAAAGGCTGCTGACATCATTCAAATCAATCAAATTTTACTTGACAGGCAGCACTGCACTTTTATTTCTTGCCCATGTAACAGATCACAGATAGATCAAAGTTTTACCAAAGCCTTTTGGAAAACACACCGATATATATATATATACACAAATTATTAAAGATCCCCCAGACATGTTTAATGACATCTAAAGACATCTATCTAAGACTAGTTTAACATTCTCAACAAATTTTGAAAAATCCTGAATCTATGAATATGCAAATATTTTTTACTTCAAAAGTTTAACTGCTGGACACAAGGTGTCTCCTATGTCACTGAAAAGTCCATTCTCAGCGTATGTGTGCTGGAGTTAAGTTTCCACATTACATTTGTGCAAGTTGCATACTGGACCAGGTTTGGCTTCCAGACTAGATGTGATGTCACAAAATCCTGGTTGTATGAACTCACGTTAAATTTAAAGTGAGCGCAGAGAAACTTTCCCCCTTCAGAAGATGAATGTGCTTTCTAGTGTCAAACTCTGCACAAACGTCATTCTGCACAGTGAAGCTCAAACATCCAAGTGAAGATACAATAGGCAAAGCATTTTTGAGTTGAGAGGGACTTTAAGGTACCCTGTGGAGTTTTTGACCACTAGTAGCACTATGGAGCAATGTTTTCATCAGTTCATCAGTCACAACGGGGACCTGCTCATACAAGACACACAGAACTGCCAACAGTTTCACACTTTGGAACAGGTTAGGGATTTCTGGCACAACTTCACCTACTTCCAAGGCACATGGAGAAGGGAAAAAGTCTGAATCAGGCTGACCCTGGTGAAGGCCACAAGCCGAAACGCGTCAGTCTACCAATAAAGTGTTGCTGGAGTTTTTGACCTTTTTCACACTTCCCATTGATCAACTCGGTGGCAGTAATGTGCCAAGAAACATAGCAGTGCGACAGCAAAAGGTAGAGAAGAAGAAGAGTTTTAGCATATGTAAATAAAGTCTATGCAAATGTTTTACGAGAAAGGAAATGCATTTAACACATTTATTAGGCCTAAATGATACACACAATGCTTTTTGGTGGGAGAAAGTGAATGTAAACATAACTTTGTTTGCTTGTGAAGTTCAAATAAAAATGTTCTATATTTTTATTCAGATCAATCTGATTAGCAGGTTATGCAGCTAACATCACGCTAGTCGAGAACTTGATGTACACTTTATGCTCAGCTAAACAAACCACACGCTTCTTTTTGGATGTTGGATAAAAGTGCTGCTATTAGACATCAACACAGGCACAGAAAGATTTCCACATGAAATCCTTGTACTGCAGATTCTGTCTGTATGCGCTGAAAAAATCTCTTGCAGCTTCTCATTTGAAACCACCTACAGTAGAATCACATATGCAGCAAAGACATGACAAAACGCGCACACATAGATACAAGTGCGTGGACATACACAGAGTACCATACTGTCTCAGAGCCAGAATAATCTCCAGCTAAGCTTCTGTTACTAAGACCTCGAGGAATGTGTGTATGTTGAGCACATGGGAATACACAAACCATAACTGCGAAAGACCAGTTTACATAAAAGGGTCAACACTTCAGAGGCTCTTTTATGTGGGAGCTATTCGTCATTTAAAAATTAAAACACCACTGACCTCCACTTGTGAACATTTATTTAATATGTGAAACTCAAAATTCTGTTGTAGATAATTTAGAGATCCGATCTCTCGTTTCTCTGAGTTATATTAAATTCACCACAGCATCAGACAGATTGGCGTATTGATTTTTGCTCCGCTCATTCATCACGACCAGGCTGTGAGCACTGACAGTCGGGGAGACAGGCAGTCTACCACTGAGTCCTGAACCCTGGTGCATACGTGCTTTTGACCACAGATATTCACTGAACACACACACACACACACACACACACACACACACACACACACACACACACAACATGCACACACACATTATGATTTCCCATCAGCAGCCCTATCCTGTTACCCATCCATAAACATTAAGGTGATGCAGCAATGGATCAGCGTCGGTACATGTTGCAAACAACAGCAGAAGGGACAGAAGTTAACTCAGAACATGTCTTGTGGTTGCATTGCATTGTGGTCTATTGAGGCTGCTGTCAGTGGGGACAAAAAAAACATATCTCTGACTCTTCCACAGTGGATTTCTCTCTGTATGATTTATGATGATGCCTTGGATTGATTCTGCAATGAAATCTCAGTAGCTGTGCTTTAAACATCTCTATGTGACATGATGTAATCCACATTATTGCCAGTTATCCTCAGGGAGCAAGAAATACTATAAAATGGTCCCGGAAATGCCAAGCACATCGCCAATAACTATTTTTATAGTGTTGCCGATTAAAGGCGAATTCTTCCTTTAACTCCCAATGCAACATGTATTTGCTGTGACTGTATGTAGTCTCACATTTAGATAGATTCTAGAAGAGTCGTAAGTTACCAAAGGCAAGCAGTCTGTTCTGTTTCAGGATCTGCAAAATATTTTGGTTGCATCAACGTTTCAACAGCCTTGGGATTGCATGTAAAGCTCAAAGTGAGCTTTTGCTTGCTGTCTGTTCATCTTTTCAAAGCTCAGTCAATCATTCCGACACTGAAAAAGCTGCTCCAGTCTCATCTTTTACAACAAAAAGCCGGGGGTGGGATGACAGGGGTTTGACAAGAGCTGCGATATTGTAACGTTGAATTAGGCCTCTTGTTTTCATTTCAAGGTAATTACAGTGCAGTGAATTGCTACTGTGTGATGGCATTAAAAAAGTACATTTTTCGACAAGTTTAGACAATCTAGAGAAGCCATTGTTTCCATTATTCCTCTCCCTTAAAATTAAAATGATCTTCTCTATGTTGTTGGGTAACTATCTGTATACCAAAAAAGGGTCTTTTCATTATTCATGATTTTGAAATGAAACATTTTCTAGTGTAAATATGCATAAAGCTGTTTTTGATTCAGTGGTGGTCTGATTCTCACCTGCAGTCAGGCGCAGGGCACCAGCGCGTATCTGGATCAGCAGCCAGGAAACGTCTCAACTGGTACTCCTCAAACCGCTCCAGCAGCGCCCGGTCATCCAGGATGGCACGGACATCCAGGGGCGCCAGTGTTTCAGGGCACTGAGGGCACGCAATGCCCACCCGGCTCTCCGATATCTCAATGCGCAGGTACTGGCGGAGGCAATCAGAGCACGTTCGGTGGGAACAGGAGGTGAGTCGTGGGAAGTGGCAACGCGGTTGACTGAGCAGGCACAGTGGGCACTCCTCCAGGTGTTCATCCAGAAGCTGCTCCTGGCTGGAGGAGGAGAGGGACAGGACGCCGGTGGAGCCGCTGCTGGCCCCGCCCACGCACTCAGCTGTGGCGGCACCTTCCTCGCCTCCCTCAGCCGCTGCTGGTGGACCTCCTCCTTCTCCTCTTTCTCCTCCAGAAACTCTTGCTTCTCCAGCCTCTTCTGCTGTGATGTTGAGGTCCTGTGAAGAATTACAGAACTGCTGATTTACCAAATCCAGTCATGTCCAATAAAAATGCTCTCATACAATACAAAAAATAAATGAAAGCAAATGAAACATCCTCACATTTTCAGTGCAAATCGGTAAAGGTGAGTGTGTATGTAGGTGGATATTTGGTGTACTTGGTTTCTTGGCAACATAATTTCCTGAAATTACTAATTAATTAAATAAACACTCTAATGGATTTGGGCTATAACAGTATGGGAGAGGGAGGAAGCAAGCAGAAGCTAATACAACCAAAGTTAATGATCTACAGCCTCTCTCCAGGTTCTTCTTTCTTACACAACAGCTGGTGAGACATTTTGATCTAAAATGTTTCAATCTTACCTCTAATATGAATAAAGGTTTACAGCAGCACAGAAATATTTTCTGCTTTCATCTTCTGACTATACATATGGAGGAATAATGAACTGGTAATGAGCATATACATTATTATGTCCTACATTTCAAAAGTAGGAGAAGTGTTTTTTAATTATTATAGCGCTTAAAATCATCTGTATACTATCATTTCAACTCTCTTTTAACAGAAGTGAGAGTCTGTAGTTTTTAACAGGTTACAGGTTTCAAGTAACAGGTTTTCCTGAAACCAGGAAAAAAAATAGTATAGTGAGAAAGAATAATGAAAAACATATATAAATACCTGACACATAAGTACATTTCCTGACTTTATAGAACTAGAGCTCAAACTGGAACATATGAAAACCAAGATCAAACATTTAAAATGTATGAATACTGCTTAACTAAAATGCAACAAGTCTACCTGAAGCCTTCACCAAGTCTACTTCCTCGCTTTCACTCACTCCCAGACAACAACACCAGCACTGGAAGCCTCAGTCTCACCTGCTCTGGGTGCTCGCTCGGGGTCAGGGTGATGGCCACCTCCTCTTTGGGCCAGGCTTCCACAGGCCTCTTGGGCCTCGGCTCCGATTTGGGCTTCCGGCTGAAGAAGTTTAGGAAGCTCAGCGGCCCCGTCTGCTGCTTGGGCCTCTTCATGGTCTAGGACTAGAGTGAGAGCAGCAGCTGAGGAGGACAGGCCAACGACCATGAGCGGGATGCAAAAGCGTGTGTGTGTGTGCGCGCGTGAGAGAGAGAGAGAGAGAGAGAGAGAGAGAGAGAGAGAGACAGAGAGTTTGTGTGGGTGTGCGTGGGTGGGTGAGCACAGCGAGCGGCTCTCACGGCTCAGAGTCTTGGAGCTGGGCGGCTGCTCCGCTGTACATGGGAGGAAGAGTGGGAGAGATGGAGAGGTAGACGACGGGGAGGAGGTAATCCCTGCCCGAGGGGAGCATCACTAATTTGGAGCCTTTCCGCGGCCTGGTCATGTGATTTACTTTGTCTCTCTTCGGTCTCCTTTCCCTCCTCCTCTTCCTCCTCCACCTCCACTGCAGTGCCCTCAGTCTGAGCTAGTCCTGAAGTGGCCGACTGTCCTTCATCGCTTTGGGCCTCCTCTTCAGTCCCTTAGCCTGGAAATAAATATGACAATCATGACTAAATGACAGAAATGATGGGGTGTGCGTTCTGCCATTTTGTCAGAACATATTTTGTTGTACAATAAAGTCCCTACATGAAAAGTGGAGCTGCTAAATGCATCAGAGGCCAGGTGATAATTCAATATAACAATCGTGGTGATTTAATTATACTGTGTTATAGTTGCACTTTTTTTTTGTCCAAATGATTCCAAGAAAAATGTAAAATGTAAAACTGAGTTATTGAAGGTTGTGTTTAATGTAATGTATTACAGTAGAACACATTTTATTACATTCAACATAAATTTAATTACCATATTTTATATGTAATTACACATACCTTTTTTATTTTCCATATTATGATATGTATCAATATTCCAAAAGATTCTACATGAATAAGAACATTTTGAGACATTTAGAATTGGATTTTAATTTCATCTTGTGATATTGATCTAAACCACTGGTTCCCAGCCTGGGGGTCAGGACCCCCAAAAGGGGTCGTAAGATAAATCTGAGGGTCACAAGATGATTAACAGGAGAAGAAAGCAAGAAAACACTATTTCTGCTATACAAAATTACATTTATTTTGCTGAGTTTACTCAAATCTTTGCTCTTATTGTGTGAATTCATGGGTGATTTATTTACTTCTTCAGAACTCAAAAAAAAAAGAAAAAAGATTCCAATATTGCAAAAGCAAGGAAATTCACTCTTTAGTCAGATGGTGGATGAAGGGTTACAACTTTGTTTTAAGGGGTCACAAGCCAAAAAGGGTTGAGAACTGATGATCTAAACTATATTATCCAGCCCTACATCAATGTCGTATCCATAATCTGATTGCATTCATTTACAACTGGGTAACAAAATTTAATATTAAATCTTAATAAAATATATTAAATCTTAATACAATATTAAAAATGATGAATCACCATGTCACCAGCCACAGCTTGCTTCAATTCATAATTTGCAGTCTGAACTTTAATTCTCTTTTGAACATTTCTGATGTAGTCAAACCTCTCCGTGAACCTCCTGTACATGAATATAAATGTTGTCTATGAACGTTTTCCCTCTGGCTGCTAATTCAGTGTCCAATTATACAGAACAACAACAGCCAAGAGGACTTTTACACAGAAACATAGATGGTTCAATCTGTGCTATGATGTTTCATTTGTCACATCTTCATGATCATTAGCAACCTATTAATACTGAATTACTGCAAAACTACTCCACATAAATACAAGATATACTATGTATTAAATAGCATTGCTCAGCCTCTCACATTTATTTGAAACCTGAACGGACACAATACCAGGAGCTCATTTTAAAATCTGACCTTCCAATAATGTGACAAAAATAACAATTTCAAAAAAACAAGCTGTGCCATTTTACTCCTGAATCTCTATTTAAAATCCCCCGAGAGTCATTAATGTGAAATAAAATCCAAGCTGAAAACACACCGAGGGGTCCGGATCTCTGCGACCCGGCCTGGCCGTCATACAGCCCCAGACATGAGCAATAAGGTCACAGCCATGAGATACAAAGAGCAGATGGATGAGAGAGTTGTGACTGGTTTGACAGAAAGGATTGGGGGAGATGGCGGATGAGGCAGTGATAGACAGCACAGACAACTCATTCTGTCTCCATTAGGCAGCAGAGAGCTTTCATAATCAGGCCCCGAGAGCAAAGAGAGCATGAGGTGATTCATGCAAGCCCAGACCAATTAAAATATGTCTCCATGTTGACGCTACGTCAAATCGGACCATGGAATACGGCATATGAAACATGATATGTTTATAGATTTTCGTCTATTTAAAGAACCGTTCTCTAATGCTGTAATTTAAAAGAAAGTCAAATCTAAGATCTTTAAATGTGATTCACTTTTTTTTTTATATCAAATCAACTGCAATGGCCAGAGGCAGGGTATTGTTACAGGAGCTATATGCTTCATCATTCTTTTAACAGGGATGCACAAAGAATCTGGATTTATGTAACACTGCAGTGTCTAACCTGCCTTCTTGCATAGAGACTGAGAGTTAGAGTTGTATTTATATTCTAGTCCTGTGGATATGTTAAACTCACATGAATAGCAGGCCCTTCTTGCAGCAGCACATCATTATATATTGTAATTTAAGAGTAAAGAAAAGATTCTTGCCCTTTGAAAAGTTGGCACCATAAACTGATGATTAGTGTTGATATTTTAGATGCAAGATATTTTTTTCCACTGTAGCTCTGCTGGAAATACTGTATCTCAGTATTTAGCTGAGATACAATGTGGCCGATAAAAATAACACAACAAAACGGGTGCTGAAATGCAATGCACATTGCAAACAGCTGTTTTTGTCTAAAGTTAATGTATTTTAGGCTGGAATTATCTGTTCAAACAGCAACATTTGCATAAGCAAGATCCTCTTAGAAAGCCTCTTCTAGGAAATCTCTTTTAAAACGTACAAACCAAATATTTAAATAAGTAACAGATGGAACATTGAACACGGTAAACAAGGTGAAAGAACAGATTCAATAGCTTGTTGCTAACACAAATTTGTCAAGAAGACAACTGAGTGTATGAATGAGTCTTAAAAGGTCAAATAAAGTGAAACAAAGAAAATGAGAAATAAAATAACACTAGTGATTTGCAAAGCTTAAACCTATAAGGTCAATGCTGGCAATGCTTCATAAAAGATGTTGTTTTTTCTTCCCGAAAACTAGAGGAATATGACCCGGATAGATGAGAGGTGTTTGTGACGCTTTCTGTTTCACACAGGCAGACAGCACAGAGGATTCAATGACAAAGTCACAGCTACAGTATCCATACAACTCTTAACTGTTTCCTGCCCTGAGAGACTCACTTCAAGACCAAACAGTGACTCTGAATTCAGACTCAAAACTCTTGTGGAAACCTTTGAAAGGGTTCAGCCTTCCCTCTACATATATATATTTTTTTTAATTTTCATCAAAGGTAACTTTTCTGCATCCAACTCCCAGTAACTGGGTTGTGCATCCGCTTGAATCATCCATATTCCACAGGGGACTGACTTTCTCAGCCAAAGCACAAGATCCGAAGCACCGACCTCTGTGGTGAGCACATCGCTGTGCTGCTGCTTATTTATAGCAATAATTCCCACATATGAAGACATCAAAAGCGCACACATAACACATTCAAAAGAGCTCAGCTTGCATGCAGTGAACATACTGTCCCCACACATTCACATATACATGCTGAAACGCACACAAGGCACACTGACACATGTACGAACAGACACACACAGAGAATTAAGTGTTTTGAAATTATAGTTCAGTGGGCTCCAGCCAGGGCTTGTGGTTTCACACTAAAAAGAAAGATAGCCAAGTAATTAGGCAACACAATAAGCTTCCTAACAACTTAGATAAGTTGTCACTGCGCAGGAAAGTTTTCCATCAGTATGTTCAGAATTAAAACTATTGTGCTGCTTTCACACAGCACAGTGTGCTGGAAATTGTGTACTTCCTTGCGAAGACGTGAGCAAATAAAATGAAGATCTAACAAGCCGTTGTCTTTTGTACATGTAATTAAGCAAAAGAATAAAGCAATCAAATAGAATGGTAATCAATACTAAAAAGTAAACAAAAGGAAGAGCGAGCGATCTTATTTCAGCTGAAAGGACAGAGATCATACACCAAGAAGCATATGAGGAGTCTGACCCCAAAGGGCAGATACAGTCACATATTTCTAACTTCACAATACATACAGAAAGCAAGGGAAGGATATCAGAATCAACCCTGCCCACAACATCTCTGTCCTTAGCAAAAGTGTCTTATCCAATCAGAGCACAGGGCAGACTGTTCTCCAAACACCCCTCGTTACAAACAAGTTGTCCTTCAGTAATCAAACCCAAACTGGATACCAATGTACTTTACGTCAGAAGTGACCCATTACAGAAATTATCAAAGTACATAGAGTGCAGAAAGAATAAATGGCAAACAGATTATTACTTAAAAACATATCTGCTAATAGGAAATAAGAAATTTTGCCCTTACACACAGCAAAGATAAAGAGATTAGCAGGCAGTAACTTTGGCCGATATGGGAGCAATACTATTACTATTACTAACATTTCTAATACTTCAGACCAGTTTTGGACCAGTTATGGCCCTTAGAATCGGCCCAAGGATTCTGGAAAGTCAATTGGAGACTGCCAACTAAGCGTGCTGAAGTAAGGCCAATGCTTGGCCAAGCACTTTCGGCTACCAGGGCAAGACTTTCTCTTTTCTTTCTCTCTTCAACATCTGACTAAATCCTCCACTTATCACAGATAATGTTCTTGCACTCCGATCGTCCTGTTCACAATCTGTGCAGACCATCTTTGCGTCGTTATAGATCATCATCGTCATCTTGAATCAGATCATCCATCCATCCAAAACTGCAGAAACAAAGACCACTGACATGCACACACACACACGAACACACACAGGCACACACGCACATACACATTTGTGGTTACAGAGATGGAAATGGCAGAAGGAGCGTCTCGATGATGAGATGCTGTTTGTCCTCTACGAGCAGTGGCTATGACACAAACACAATTAACGGTACTGTTTAGGCTGACTCAAAGTCAGTGACAACTATACTGAATATAGCCACAAGCAAAACTCGCAACAACAAAACAGGCGCTCGTTGGACATGAAAAGCCAAAACATTCTGTGGGAGTGTTCATTTAAACCTCTTTAACCTCAGTCATCACTAACACATGTTTGTGGACAAAAAGTTCAAGCTGACTCAGGTTTTCCCTCAGTTTAAAGGGAAGACTTGGGTTAACTTGGGTTGAAAAGTCTATTGCATTCAGTATTTCAAATGGAATAAATAAATAAGCGAAAAGGGTAATTGTACCTACCCTAACCCTAACCCCTAACTACAGTGAGAAACAATGTTACTGATGTCATTCACACTCACAAGTCCAAAAACATTGTGGTGTCAGTCTCTGGTTACTGATTTCAAAAGAAGAAAAGAGCATCCAGGCTAATAGCTGAGCTAATACTGAAACATACTCTAATATCATATCTAATGCATGATAATGTTTATTGAAATTATTGTGTTAAACAAACTTAATGACCTCTCTCTAAATATATTCAATAACGAGACAGTGGGGAGCAGGAGAAAGGGGGAAAGAAGAGTCCTGCCGTCTTTAATGTCATCCCTCAGAAGGCTCAAGGGACAACACAATTAACAAAACAAAGGGATGGACACAGATGCTGCTCGGAAAGAGAGAGTACATCTTCAGTTTACAGCTTAATGGTTTTCTTTTCTCTAGAATGAGCGTGTATGTGTGTGTGTGTGTGTGTGTGTGTGTGTGTGTGTGTGTGTGTGTGTGTGTGCACAGAATACCGTAAATGCTCCTGAGGCCAAAGACACGCTTAAAGATTTGACCTCCCCTCTTTACACTATAGGCCGCTGGCGCTCCTTTGATGTTTCATACTTCGCTCACTTTCTAGAGAACTCTTGGCCACGGAGAGCGAACAATCCGGTAACACAGACTGTACAAGAATTCAAATTCTTAAGGCGTCTCGGGGGATTACAGAGAATTAAAGGACAAACACAAAATCTGTCCTAGAACTTTTTCTTTCCTGTGCCAGAGCACAAAGAGCTTAATCACTAATTCTGACGATATCCAATTTAATGACTTTGAATAACTGTGATTAAACTGTTCATCAAGTTACGTGTCATCCTTGGCCAGTGGTGTACGAGTAAAACTGCAAAGTGAATCATAACCTGCTGCTACACGTTTGGGAAACGCGTAGTCCTTCTGAGAGTTAAGTAGCCACACCACTGGAGAGGGTAAAAATCAATCATGTTGAATCAGGTCCCATGGGAGATAAGTAGACTGAAATTTTCGGAAGAAAAATAACCCACTCTAGTCCTGAAAGAGAAATCCTCTGTAGAGTAACTCTCTCTGCAGTTTTCCAGTTAGGGGGTCTAATGTGTTATAAAACATACTTATTCAGCTCATTTCTTCTTAACTTGCCCACTGAATTTATAATGGAATAATCATTTATAGATAATGTTATGGACTAGTTATCATTATCAAGTCTATCATTCACAATGTAATAAGAAAAGGAACTGTAACTCGTGTGTGTCTCAACAGTATGAGGGCAGAGAGGAGAAGTGGGTCTGCAGGAGGTGGATGCTGACCGTCTCGCTCAAAAGGACTTTAACAAGATGGCTGTTTGACCTTGTGACCTTACGACTGAATATCACCTATTCCATGTAGCTACACCAGCACACAAAAACAAAAGCTCTAGCCAAACGTCTCGGTCTTAATTCACAGCAGCAAAGCCTCATTTTTAATTTATTTCCAACAGGCAACAGAAAACGGATCCCTTGGCCAGCAGCAACACAGGACGATCATTACATAATGTACCAATTTCAATCTGACAACAAAAGCAGCACGCACTCACTCACATCTCTACAGAAAAACATAATACATGTAAAAAGTTTGTGCATCACTGTTTTAAAGGGTATTCGGCCAGTTTTACACATCAATAACAGTATAACCCTGATGATGTCACCAGGGTTATCTCGGCTCGGGCTTGGAGACTTTAAACAGAAAGTCTCAGAGTGGCTAGATTAGTGTCAACGTGTGTTACAAACTGGAGGCATGGAGTTCAAAAGTCATGGGCAGGGAAGGTCAAATGAAATGGTGCTGTTGGTTGCATTATGGGAAATGTAGGATTCAGTGTTTTTGCAGCTTGATCCACACTGAGGACAAAAAGTCAGGAAAACTCCGCCTCTGTTGCACCAATTTTGACCATTGTCTTTTTTTCCCCCATCTGTCTCCTATAAGTCCCCCAACTTTATGGAAGTGCAATACTAAATCACTGGAGTAGCCCTTTAGGATATCCATCTAGGATACTGAAGGTACTGTTCATAATAAAGCAGCGTGCACTGATTTTTCTCCCAAAGGTGCACCATCACTAATTCATCTACACGTGAAGATACACAAATAAGAAAAACGTAAAGAACTAGTAAAACACTTTAAGGGAGTGAGGACCTATTACTGTGACATTTGACCGGTACAGATGGTTTGCTTTGTGCCAAGAGAATATCATACTGAATCATATTTAATCTAACCTTTTTACATTTAAGACGAATAGGAGCTCGGATCAAGCCTTTACTGCATTCCTTAAATCTGGACAAAATGTACAGTAAGTAATCCTATGCACGTGCAAGTTGTTCTTGATTTAATACAGCCTTTCTGATTTCACAAATGACTGCCTATAGGTTAGAGCTATAGTGTGACAGTCTGCCTCTTGATGACAGATAAAAATGACAATGACAGATGGGATTATTACACAACCAGCATCTGCCCCGAAGCATCCCCCCTCCTTTGAAATGCCAAACGGGGAAGAAAAGGGACACCTTTTTTTCTGGATTTTGTCCTTTGAATGAACCACGTTATCGCCTCAGCTTTGCGGCCGTTTTCGAGGACACTTGTTAACAAGCAGAGAAGAAGGTCAGTTTTCAGTCTGATGTTGAGTTCTGCCTTAGCGGAGGGAAACCTGATGATGCACTCTATTAAATATCTCTTCACTGGACACAAGCCCACACCAGCAATGCGGGTTTCAGAGACATGAGAGTGACCTCAGCCTGCCCACACACACTCCTGCACTCCGCGGCATCCCTGATCACTGTCTTCTGTTTCTGCACCATGTGGTACTCAACGCTGAGTCTTACTGACCTCTGGCAGCCTGTCGACTACTTTATGTTATTTTATAACCACAATATAAGGGATTAGGTTTTATATTATATCATATTATAATAGCATATATTGGTGTGAAATGTTATGCCAGTGCTGTATGTCTTCTTAGTGTATTAACTCACTGATCCATGTGTTTTAACTCTACAGATTAAATAAGAAAAGTGTTATTTGTCCAAATAAACCATTAAGGGCAGGCCTGTAGGATATATATTGGGGATAAAATTGTAAACGAAAGATCTTATAAAAGCGGACTAATCAATGGCAGCCTTGGATAACCTCCACATTTATTTTAAAAAAAATCGTTTTCATAGGCTACTTCCATTTTTAATCATTTAAAGAGCGGTCTGTCCAGGGCATCAGTTTGCTATTGCAGGGAGTGGCATGTTTAATAAGCTACGTATTCGCATTCACCTTCACCTCCAGATATCCCTCATAGACACGAGAAATAACGAAAATAAAGCCGTCTGCGTGCGCGTTAGGAAAGTCTGCAGATAAAACACACAATAATTTCTATTACGTAAACGGTATCTTACCTCTCTGCGCGGCGCCTTCTCTTTGCAGCGTAGAATCAACAACTGGCTCCTCCCCCTGAGGACCAAACAGTAGCAGAGAAATCACCCCCGTCTCCTCCTCCTTTACTGCTGCACTCAAAACATATCTGACCGTGAGAGCTGCAGGGAAGGGAGGGTGTGATGGCTGGGTCCGGTCCGGTGCAGGAGGGAGAGAGCCGAGGAGAGGAGGAGGTGGCTTCCCCCGGTACAGCAGCAGACTGAGGGCTTCGCTGTGCGGCGGCCTGAGGGGAGGCACACTGCAGTGACATGAACCAATGGGATGACGCAGAATCCCAGGGTCTCCTATTCATAAATGCCCAATCCCATAAAAACAAACAAACAGCGGTTCTCCTGTTTTCAGCGCCAAATGTAGCCTACACATGTCTTTTTATATTTTGTCCCAGTCAACCAAATATGGCAGGATTCTTTTGTTGATCATTTCATAATAAAAGGTAACCCACACCTGGCAGGTCCAATGCTCACGAGAGTGAAAGGCGAGAATTGTTTTTTTTATTTTTTATTCTGTAACTATCTAATGAGATAAATTCCAGTAAAATAAAAGGATAAAGAACAAAAACTATTCAGGGATTTCCCGAAGCACCTTCAGGCATTGGGGCTCCAGTTGTAAAAAAACAAAACAAAAAAAACCCATTGCATGTTGATGAAAATAACACACACACACACACACACACACACACACACCACACTTTAAAGGTGTGAGATCTACTGTATGTACCCTGTGGAGGACAACCTATATATTTTTTAGGTTAGCCCAGTTTGAAGTCCCAGTTAAGTCTTTAGGCCTTTTGATGCACACTCCCAGAGTGGGTGTTACTGAACAGTATGCTTTATACTGTATAATGTAGGCTTCTGTTACAACTGTATAGTATTAAGGATATAATTATTATTTACAAGCGAAATACTCTAATCTGTGGGACTGTGGTGCACTCATGAATTCTGTGCATTCACATTTAAGAGAATAAAATTTATTTTAAGCAATCTTGGTGCCTCTCCCTCATAACTTTGATTATTTGTAAAATACAGAGTGACAATTTTGCTACATTTTAGGCGTTTTTGCACTCCCTACAGTATTACATGGTAGTACATTAGCTTCATCAGTTTGGATTCTCTATTGGACTCTGAGCTTATAGTTCATGGCATAATGAAAGTGGATGATTTTTGTATTTTGCCACATAAAAACTGTCCTTATCTGGTGACAATCGCAGACTGCTGTCTACTGGTTTGAAGTGGGTGTGTTGGGGTAGTCCCTTCCATTAGATGAGTGCATTGTATTGTATTTTTATCTGTTTAAATAACAGGCACACAGGCCCAGATCTGTAAAATAAGTCAATCAAGATGATCATAACATGGATCAGCTACATAAGAACTACAACTACAGTGATTCTGTGAGGTATAGCGACTGGAAATTGTTTTCGGAAGCGGAAACACCTCACTAAACGGAAGACAGATGTATACAATGGAATCAAGATGCATCCCGCCAGCAACAATAACACGTCCGGTATGCGCTCAGGCCTTCAGAATAAAAGCCAAGAATTTAAGCCATTTTAAAATGTTTAAAAATGCTGTAATTTTGTAATCAGCAGTCATAACAATTAAATAAAAGCTCAGATTACTAAAAACTGTCAAAACAACTGTACAAGTAAGGGTCATTTTTTAACCCTAGTGGTGCGGGAATTAAATATTAAGAAACTTTTAAATTTAAATAATCTGCCTGAGCAATATGTGTATTACATGAAAGTTGTAAATTTTTTGTCTAAAAAAATATATTGTCACAAAAAGCACAAGGTGAGCAAAAATAAAGAGTGATGAAAAGGAAGAAACTTTGAAAATGCAAAAGCACGACAGAACTGGTACACTGCCAAGTCACATTCCATCTGAAATAGTAGAAATCTGTGTGAGTGAAAACAGAAATCCAAAACCAGCTTGTGCTCTCATTTATCACCGTGGCTGCAAGGCCAAGGCTGTGTTTTTTTTGACCACGTGAACAAATGATTGTTAGATGAGAGGCAAATCAAAAAACAGACCAAGGAACAAATGACTGTACGTGGCCTATTTTATCTTGAGCAAACTACCTAACGGACCCAAGCAGATATCTTCAACCAGCAACTGCTCAACTGTACAGCTGCTTTGCTACTATACCTTGTATCTTTGCAGTACATTATGTATTTATTCAATACCTATATTTTCCATCCAACATTTTTTTAGACCCCTGAAACACTAAATACTCATTAATGGCACTACAAATTATGCAAGCAGAGTCCAATTACCCCGTCCAAATCATAGAATCACCCCATTATATACAGTGTAAGGCTGAAAGAAAAACATCTTACATATTTATGCGTTTATGCTAAATTTAAGTTTTAGGTTACCAGTAGTGCAAATGTCGCTTTTATTCTGAAGGATTCAGGCCGGAAGCTTTATTGTTGTTGCCGCTGCAGGATCTCAGGCGGATCAGAAAATCAATTAAGTTATGAAAAATACCATTAATTGCCTTTCTTTGTCACCGCGGCTCATGAAGAAATGGCGGATCTCCAGACGTTGTACGTTTGAGGAGAAACACTTGACATCTAATGGCGCGTATACCGACGATAAAAACCATCTCCATCGACGGGAATATTTCCGTTTCCTAGGTAAGTTAGCCCGATAGCCGCTCGGCTAATTTAGCTCCAGGTTAACGTGTTTAGCCACGGCTAGTATTTACTGAAGATGGCAACTTGTCAGTCATTACTGTGTGCTGACCAGGGCGCGTTTTGTTTAGCCACTCATTAGGGTTGCGTACCGTCAGTTTCCCCCAAATATTGCTGACGTTTCCGATCTCGCAGTGACAACATTAGCCAGCCGTACGCAAAGTGAGGACACGTTTCGGCTTAACTCGCTCTCCGTCGGACTGCAGCACCGGAGCTAATGTGTTAGCCATTTTGCTGAAGTAGCTTGATGGATTTCGTGTCTGTTGACAGTGTAAATACACCGACTCAAGTAACATCTGCGTCCTGCAATGTTGGTGACCTTTTTAAGAGAGAGAGGGAGAGTTTGTGAAGTACACAGTCCGATGTCCTCCTCCCAGCTGGCTTCATTAGGACATAATAGATGAGCTGAAAACGATACGCAGCAGCAGGATTTCTCCATGGGTTCATAGCATTTATAGTTAGTTAAATACAGACGTGCAGCAGCTAGAATACGACTTACGTTACAGTAAAAGTACTAAGGAAGCTGTTATGTACTGTGTGTGAGCAGTAGTAGTTAGTATATTAGTATTTGCTTTGATGACACCATGACTGTTTACTACAGACTTGTCACTCTTGTTGTTCAGGTCAAGGCTATTGATAGTGGATAGATTTTGAAGCTGTAGTGATTTGTTGCTTAATTGGTTAGTGGATCAACAGAAAATAAATCGGTAACAATTTTAATAATCAATTAATCGTTTAAGTCACATTTGAAGCTAAAATGACACAGATTCACTGGTCCAAGCCTCTCAAATGGGAATATTTGCTGGTTTTCTTACTCTTCTATGATAGTAAAATGTGTCAAGGTGTTACCTTGGGCTTCAGGAAACTGGTGTTTCTTTTTTTACATTTTACAGACCACACAGTGAAACTATTTATTGCATACCAATTGATTTTTAATTGATTCTGTCGTGCATCTATAGAAATACTGAAGAATATCCTCCAAACGGATGAGAATGAGCTGATGCTTGTGGAAGTCTGCAAGAAGACGCTGCAAAACGGAGAGAGGCTGACTGGAAGATGCCAAGAAAAAAACAACAGAATCCACAGCCAGTCAAGTGTAGGTATTCAGAGATCTTTGCAATGTTGAAAAGTTGACGCATAGCTGAGCTACATGCCAGAAATAATGGCTCGCATCTTTATCTTAACGTCCAGTAACTGTGGCTTGACAGTTAGGTTTCATATGAAATCCCTGTGAATACTGGCCTGGTCGTTTACAACGCGTGTCCTCTTTCTCTGCTCACATCTGGACGCCAGGCGTTGCTGTTTGAGTACTTGAAATGTTTCAAATCAATCATACTGACCCACAGTACTGTAACTAGTAATGCAGTTAAATCTAATGTCACATCCTGCATTCAATAGAATTAATGTGGAATGCACCAGCAAATCCTACTTTTCTTCAACTGATATCATGTTAGTAATTAGCTGCTTCACACAGTTTAAGTGGTTACATGCATAGTACATAATGCTGCTGATACCGTGCATGCTAACAAAATGTAGCCATAACTAATTTGTCAAACCATGGCTAGATATTAATGTTGCCAATTAGCAGCCAACTTCTTCATCTCCCTACGCTCGCTCTCTAAATGTAATCATTACAACAAAATACATAGCTAAAGAGAGATTGTGATGTGTGATGTTACCATCTGTTATGCATAGATAAGGACAGGAATTTGTGATTGTGCAGTATGACTGGCTAAGTATTTCAGTGGTGGTCAATAGGTTATGTCAACACCATAAACTCACTACCTAGAAAATGCTCTGTTAATCATTACTCGTTATTGATCAGTACGCACTTAAAACACCAAACGTAATGTTACTGTCATGCAGTAATGATGCAGCCAAGGGTTTGCTTTACTGTGGCTTTTCCCAGTCCAATATTTCCACTCACTTGACCAGCAAGATTGTTTTTGTTTGCAGCTATTTATTAGCCATCTATTAATTATAATGAGATATGGCTCTGTGAAAAAGAGAAGCATCCCACAGAGTCTTGATAGATTATTGTCATCATGCCACACACTAAAACGACCAGTAGATGGTAGCATAATGCTGTTTCTTAAGGATTTGCAGAAAAGGGCTGATGAGCATGACGCCCTTGAATTGGCCTGATGGTAGTTTTCTGAATAGTGACAGCTGTGTGATAGTTATTTGGATGCTTGGAAGTTAGAATTTCAGGCATCATTAGCTGTAACTGCAGTAAAAGAGCTCCATCTGTCAACGGTTGGCAGTTCATTTTTTGTTCACTGTAGGGTAGCAAATTAAATTTTCTTCCTAGATTATGTTACTTTTTTACGTTTATAGCCACAGTAAAACAAATAACATTGTAGTGGAACTTTCACCAGCAGAAATACAGACTCATTACTGATGACCTGGCTAAATGCCTTTCTGTACACACCAAATTTGTATGCTTGACTAACCTAAATTCATTCATGTATAATTCTGCGCAATTATACATTAGTGGGGAGGACCATACAGTTGCGCTCAATAGATGAGAAGAGCTGATGTGTTTTGTTTTTGGATGTGATTTATTTTTTGCACAATTTATTACTGCTTAAAGCTTTCTTAAATCCTCAAAATCAACATGTATACTGAAAAAGTAACATTCACTTGAAGGTTGAAGGTAAGGCAGCATTCACAGTGCCATCAGCCTCATTCAGCCGAGCTTAATGTTCACAATAAGACCTTCATCTATAATAATTTGTCTGAAGACATCAAGATGCTGATTTGTATTTATAAGTAAGCAGACCGTATGTACATAAAGTAGGTATGTCAATAAGATTTTGCTGCTGACTTGACTATGATTGTAACTGTTAATATTTCCTTAGAGGCAATGAAATGGTTATTTGCTTATATGATTTCTCCTTCAGGCTGTGAAACTCAAGCAGCTTCGGGGGTTGTGGAGTTTCTCTGAAATGTTACTTTCTGCTTTATGTGTCAGTGCCTTGAGGGTTTGCCAATAACAGTGAAATATGCAAACTGATTAAAATTGAACCCTTCAGTGAAATGATAGTACTCATCAAATGCTGTTTATTTGCTCCTTTCTATGACTGCAGTGGATTCTGAAGATGGTGTAGCCATTGAAGCTCCAGGAAACCTCACCTTAGACCCAGACTTCCTTCTAGGACAAGACCTCGACTTTGATGATCCTGATCATGACAACAGGATTCTAGGCCTGGAAAAGTTCTCAGGTGTGTAATCCTTTTTTAATTTTCATTCATTTATTTATTTATTTATTTTAGGATTCAAATTATAATCCTTAAGATTTCAGTCCTGGTTGATTGGGCGACACCCGTGGTTACCGTGGTAACAGCAAGTGCTTGAGCAGCTACTTTGTCAGAAATATAACAGAAAAGCAGCCGGTGTATCTGTTTACAGCACAGCCAAACAAACTCATGTTGTTATAACAAAGAAGTCCGTCAAAAAAAGTTGCATCCGTGATGTGATTTTCATGCTCCGCACGGTGCGAGGAGATGGTGTGCAAACTGTTGCTCACTGCTCCTTGTTCCATTTCTCACTGCAATATTTCAAACTGATCTGCTGACAAAAACGGCGAAAATTTAGTTGTTTTGTTTGTGCATTTTTGATGATCGATCAGCGCTAACCTCATGACAAAATACATTGCGCTTCCTGTGATTGCTTCACAATAAAAGCCACCACGTGTTTCACCAGTTGGAACGCTTTTAATGTGAAGCAGCAGCAGTAGGAAATGTTCGGTTTTATGTCCAAATTAAGGAGGAACTCCACACAAAATTATTTGTTTTGCACTGTACACATAAATAATCACATAGATTCTTGTTGGTATATGATGTTAATGCAGATGGGTTTTCCAACGAAATACATATTGTGCATAAAACTGCTTTCTCTTCTCAAAATTAGCCTGTATGTGTCTGCTTGGCTTTGAAAGTTTGGTTCAGCTGAATTCTCTCTCGCCCTTCCCTAGCCATGACGAAATAGGCTGGACCCAGTCGCTGCTCCCTCACTCCTCTGTTGCATTTTTTAAATATGTTGGGAGGGAAGGTTCTAGCAGAGTTTGAGGGTGTAGTTACCCTTTAAAACAGCTCTGATACAGTGATAAGAGAGTGAGCATTAAACAGTGAGGCCGATATCAGTTAGATGAAATTAAAAATAGTAACTCTGGATTACATGCTGCATTGTTTCCTGTGAGTCCTTGTGTGTAGGTAAGCAGTTTGAATTTAGCACAGGAACGGCAGGACTACACCACTAACAATGAAAACTACTATAGAGAGGGATACTTATAGAATGTAAATACATGGAATGGCTATTGCAGAAAACATGCTGACCATAAATGGGAACAAAAATGTGGTTTGATTTTATTACAATCTTAAGGATTATAGCTTTAAAAGGTGGTGTGTGCTGTTGTCTTTCTGTCTTTGTACTGTGCCTGTCCATTCACTTATCTGTCAGCCAAGTTTTTCTCTTTTAGTGTCTCGCCGTTTTCAAATGTTGCACGTTCACGTACCTGCTTGTGTTCGTAAGTGTTCTATTAGTCTATTTTACAGACATCTTATCCCACGTGTTGCAAATGTGTCTATTGATTATATAATAAAGGGAAAGGGAGGATCACACAGCCTGGTCATTAAAGTGCATTTCAATTTACTCCACAGTTTGAACTACATTTGCTTGGTGAAAGGACGATAGGATCATTATGTTTTGTATAAGCCCTCATTTTCACTTCCTGTCATTACCATGAACACATGGAATGGATCCATGATGTGAATGGTTTTACCACTAAAGGAATTGGAAATGTAGCGGTGGCTTCATTTGTAAAGTGGCCGGCGCACTACAAAGAGGACTCGTAGGTTTTTACCATTTGTTTCTCAGTGATGAAGTGTTGCCCCTCTGTGCGGCAGCAGGAGAAATGGAACTGCCAGCTCACATTTCTCAGCATGGCTCTTTGTCAGAGAGAGTGGTCTGAAAAATGGAAAAGTAGAGAAAGGAGCTGTGACACCATTATTATATAATGGTCATAAAAATAGGACCATTACCATCAAGGACACCATTATAAGAGGGCATTTATTCATCATCATCATCATCATCTGCTTCCTCTGCTCCCACTACCCCACTGCCATTATTGTTTCCCCCTCATCATCATCATCATCATCATCATCATCATCATCTTCTTCTTCCCTCATCATCATCATCATCATCATCTAGCCTCATCATCATTATCATCATCATCAGCAGCAGCAGCCTCACCATTATAGTCATCATCATTATCATTAGGCTTGGTAATCATCCACGAGGGGGTTCCAGGGGCAGGATAAAAGGGCAGTCTCGACTCTCGCCTTCCTCACATCCTGCCTCGGCGTCTGTGAAGGAAGGTGGGTTTTCTTCTGGCTCGTTCGATTCAGAAACACAGACTGAATGTGTCTTGAAGTCTTGAAGCTTTTCTTCCGACCTTCTGGGAAAAGCATCTTTCTTCTTTTTGTCTTTTTATTGTCTGAAAACCTCAGGTGGCATGACAAGCTAAAATGCAGTTGACCTTGCAGGTAGCACTGTGAGTATCAAATGTTTCTCTGAAATTCACTTCTCACTTTTTTTGCTGAGATTCTCTCTGCACTGAAGTTATTTCACTCCGTGTGATGGAAATGGAGGGGGATTGTCTGTAACAGCTAGGCATCGCTGGTTGTTTTCTTTATTTGTTTGAGTCATTCATTGTTAGAAGATACTGTTTGGATTGGATGTGTGCCCTCAGGTGTCTCACTTTTAGACCATTATAACACAATCTTAGTTCAATTTGTATGGAAGTCCAGAGTGTGTCCGTAAAACTCAGTAATATGAAATGTGGAGTCGTCATTCTTATTTTTATACTACCATTGTAAACGGTATTAAAGTTTGTTTTATGTCATAGCTATTATTTCAGGCATTGTGGCATGTTATTTTATTTCACGTCACTTCAGTGGGTTTGTCATGGTCTGTAATGACATTTAGAGTGGACTGTGAAGGTCTTGCTGCTGAAAACGTGCAGTGTTTAGAAACTTTTCTGTTTGTCTTCCCTGTTCAGAAGTAGCTGCTGAGATCGGTTTCTCTGTGTATCCTCTGGGTGATGAGGAGAGCCCTGCCTACAGTCAGCTCAGCATGGAAAGTGAAACGGACAACTCGCACAGCACAACTGACAACGGTAGGGAAGACGAGGGCAGAGCAGCCCAGTCCGAGCCCAGTTTTCCTCCTTACCTGTCCTGCAGGGGCTGCGGACAGCTCCGTGATGAACCTCTGGGACCTGGCATAGACCTAGTCGGTCCATACTGCCTTAGGTGCTGCAAAGCCTCCAGGGAAGACAAAAGTATGGACTTCTGTTCACCCTTTGGAAGCATCAGCGGGATTCGCTCAGGTTCCCATTTGCAGCTTGACGGTGACGGGGTGGGAAATGGGATGGGCGACAAAGCACTGACAGCTGAGGACAAATTGCCCAAACTGCACTCGTGTCACCTCTGTGGCTTTTCCTCGCGTTACGCCAACCATGTGAAGCGTCACATGAAGACACACAACGGGGAGAAGCCCTTTAACTGCCCCTTGTGCACTTACGCCTCAGCACAGCTGGTGAACCTGCAGCGACACCTGCGCATTCACACTGGGGAAAAACCTTACAAATGCGACCGCTGCAATTTTGCCTGCAGTTCCCTTGGCAACCTCAAGAGGCACCAGCGCATGCACGTGCCCTCTGCAGGGGTGGGACAGGATGCCCCGCTACAACCTGCCAGTGGCCAAAACAGCCTGAAGAGGCATGTGACTGGGCAAAGTCCCAATGAGGAAGTGTCTGGTGCTTCAGCCAAGGGTATGTATCATTTCCTTTATACATCATCATCTCCATAACTACTTTATTTTTTTAAATGTATTGTGCCTCATGATACATGATCTTCAAACATGATGGACCATTTTAATAGCTTTGATCAGTCATTAAGTAAAGACTCACTCATCTTTTTGTGAAGTTTCAGAAGTTACGAGGCCGACTTCAAACCTGAGTTTGGGAGCCCAGAACAATGACTACCTATCAGCCTTTGATGGCTTAAAGGGGGCGTCACCACCACCCATACCAGCCTCCAACCCAGCTCCTGGCCACCAGCCTCCACCCCTGCTGGAGAACACAGGCAGCGGTGGCAGCAGGGCGACTAGAGGCGTCGTAGCAGACGGTGCCGCCCTCCCCCCTTCACTTTTCCCTTTCACTTGCCGGTTGTGTGGCATTGTCCTGGAGGACGAGGATGGTTCCTCGGCCCAGATTTGTGCCAAGTGTACCCTTGAAATGCTGACTAAAGACTCATCTTCTCCCAACAGCCCTGGTGAGCGCAGTGACAAAGTGTACACCTGCGCCGCCTGCCCTTTCCTCACACACTACCCAAACCACTTGGCACGCCACATGAAAACTCACAGCGGCGAGAAACCATACAAGTGCCCACAGTGCGACTATGCCTCAGCGCACTTCGACAACCTCAAGCGCCACCACAGAGTCCACACAGGCGAGAAACCCTACAAGTGCCATTTGTGTGATTACGCCTGCGGGAACCTGGCCAACCTGAAGCGCCACCAGCGGGTGCACTCGGGCGCAAAGCCCTTCCAGTGTGCCGTGTGCAGTTACAGCTGCAACCAGAGCATGAACCTGAAGCGGCACATGCTTCGGCACACAGGAGAGAAGCCGTACAAATGCCAGGAGTGCGGCTACACCACTGGCCACTGGGACAATTACAAGAGACATCAGAAGAAACACGGCCTGGCCACAGACGGCTGGGTCAAAGTTCCAATGACTGGCAACGATGAAGAAGAGGAAGTAAGGAAAGGGATGGGAGTTGGCGGTCAAAGTCACAGAAAAGAAACCGGGGTTGATATGCAGTATATGTCTAGGGAGGGAGGTCAGACAATACACTCGTGCTACAAACTTGAGATTGTATAAAATATAACTCAGCAAAACTAAGCTACCAGCAACTTGTTTTTTTTGTTTTTTTTCCACAGAGCCTTTATATTGTTTGTGTGTAATGGTCTTTTAGTGTTTTGTCAGATGTCTTCAGAGGCTGCTAATTGTTTATTTGTAGAATCTCACACAATTATGAAAAACAATTGTTCTGAATATTTTGATCCCTTTTTGGATTAAGTAAGGTGGATGAGTGTGTTCAGAGTTTGTCTTCTACTGTGTTTGTGTCAAGACGAGCGGACTCTCTCTACTGTGGAAGTCCTTTGAATGTCTCATTCTGTATGTTACACCACACTAGGCTAATTCTAACATCTCCCTCTCATATTACAACGCATATCTGGTTGTTCATTACCGAATACTCCTCAATACATGGAACTTGTGCACATTTTTGCCTGAACTGTTGAGCTGCACTGTGTAGTTTATGAAGTTTTTTTAAATAAGGGACACTTGCTATTTTTATTAAAGTTGTTAGTATCAAATTTAGGTCAAACCTTTTTCGTTTTGTACTGTTCTGTCCTAATTCACTGGATTTGACTCAATCGATATGAGCACAGAAGGAGAAGAAACAGGCACGGGCAGGTTCCACTTGAAAGCATTTATTATTTTCTTCAGTCAGGTCAAAAGATGTAGTTGAGTGGTTTTACTTCTACAATTAAAAGCAAGTAAAGATACATATCAAATTCTAGTTCCTTGAATTACAGAAATCAATGTATAACTCTGATCACATCAGTACAATAATGCATCTCAACTTTAACATAATTGTGTCAGAATTAACTAAATAGCTTAAATATATAGCTTTACAATGACAAAGTAACATTACTTGGAAAGTAAAATGGCATAAACTACGCACTCATGAACAAAGAACAAAAGACAGAGGCGACCAGCTCAGCCACAGTGCAAACAAAGAGTGAGCTCAGGACACCTGTGCCTGCTTCCAGGGAGAGTGCTCCTGTGCTCCCCAGTCCAGCAGTCATGTGACCTCCACTTCCAACATGTACCAAAAATCAAATGAAATAACTTGAATGTTACAGATTTTTTTCACATATCACATTTACCTGACTTACCTTTAGTTTGCTTCATGAGGTTGTCTTAACAAGGAATTAGATAGGACATATTTGCTACGTTTATACTTAGACTACACAGTGCAGCTTTAAGTAAAAATGGGTCCTTGTAAGGGCCAATATTGTGCTTTGTTTGCATTGGGGCACACGCTCTGGTAATGGCATGCCTTCAGATTAATTTACTAATGTATGTACTACTAGCAAAGTGCTATTTAATAGTACTGGAATGGTTTTACCCTTGATAAACTATATCGACCGGTTAGGTTGTGTTAACCTAACTAAATGGTCTCCAGTGTCTTGAACTGTGTTGTCATACCCCTCAGGATTATAAAATGGGATTTCGAAGACTAAAATGTTGGCAACACATTTATTTCTAGTTATTTTAACACTAAAAATTGCATGCACAAGCATTTTGAAAGGGCCACGTCAGTCTTGACGTGTTTGTATGATTAGAGAAAAAGCACAATTATACACACACAGTTGTATTTGGATGGCTTAAGACTAAGTTGTGGAGGGAAAAAAGCACTGGTTGATATCAGGAGTAACAAAAATGAGTACGTAAATGAGCATGTTGTTGAAAGGATTTTTCCCCCACAAACGTGTACTTGCTACATATCATTAATCTTTAAATTTCTAGAACTTAAATTGGTTCATTTTGGGTCTTTTTGATGGAGACTGTTTAATCACCTTCCTTTTTATTACTGTTTACTATTGACTGTGAAATTATTAGCCCATTCTCGTGTTTTTTACTTGAAAAAAAAAGATGACACTATTAGTAAGCATGTGAGTGTGTAACAGTTGTTTTATTTTTCTAATGTGGCTGTAACACACTGCTAGAAGTGCATACTGTAATATATAGAATTGTTTTTTTATTTTGAATGTGTGATGTCATTTAGTTACGATGAGAAAAATAATAGGGACTGATTTAAGTTTACTCTTTGAATTACTATTATATGCAAGTGAGATATTTTTCAGGTTGCCAACTTGCCATGACACAATGGAGCGTTGAACCCATTGATTAGTACCGACATCCCCCCCAAGTGTCCATTTTTGTCTTTATGCAGTGTCTCATAAATGCCTTAAGTGAGGATTTTGAAATAAACACATGGAATACATTTCATTGAATGTCAGACAACAGACTTGATCTCATTTTTTCTCAAATCATGAGTGACATACATACAGTACATCTAATTTCTAGACATGCACTCTACAGATGGCAGCATCAGTCTGTTGATCGGTCGGTCAGTCCAACACTTTGGTTCTGACTGAAACATCTGAACATCTACTGGATGGATTGCCATAAAATTTGGTACAGACATTCACGTCCCCCTCTGGGTGAACTGTAATCACGTTGGTGGTAACTTTTTCTCATGTGCCATCATGAACACTTTGGTTTATGACCAAATACCTGCAAAAGTGGCATTTCCATCAGCCTCAGCTGTACTTTGAATTTTGTGCTACTGTGAGTAGCAAATGTTAGCATGCTAACGTGTTACACTAAGACACCTGCGAAACATCAGCATGTTAGCATTGTGACTGAGCATATTAGCATGCTGATGTTAGCATTTTGCTCAATGCACCACTGTACATCTTCACACAGTCATTAGCTTGGCTGTGGACTCTTACAGCAATGACACCGAATGTGATATTGCAGAACAAAGGTATGTAGAGCCTGGCTGATAAATACATCGGCTGATATTTGCATGGCACCAGTCAATATCAATATCGGCATGTGTGTGGGTCAGTAAGAACCAAGAAATTGCAGCAGAGAAATTCCAGTTATATTTGAGGTCATTTAGAAACCAGTCATTCCCTTGTTTGTCCACTAGAGAGCATTGACTGAATATTAGCCGATATATTGTTACCAGACTGTTGTGACGTACTGATTCATATCACTTGGTTTCTCTATACTGTGCAAGATTCTTCGCATATTACATGTCTGAGAACCAAAGCTGAGGAGTGATGCTTAGTAGTGATGAAAACATGAGTGAAGTGGACCATTAACTGACAACCGAGCCACAGGATCACCTAATTTCAGAGTTTATTTTAGCATGATGACGGTCATAGCTGGCCTTACCACTAAAATCTAGATGAAAAGAAGTGGAATGAATCAAGTCAATACAATCTTCACAAACTTTTGACAGTTTCTGTAAAAGTGATGCTGATGATAAACACACTTTAATGTGATAATTTGGCACCTACACATTTATTAACATCCAGGACCTTGCAGCTTCCATGTACTTGGTATTGACAGGAATAGAGAAAATAAAAATGAATGGTGGTGTCCACATCCCCCCACCCTACTGTAAATGCAACTGAGAAGACAGAATAAGCAGTGAAAGAACAATACATTTATGTTGAGAACATTGTGTGTACAGTTCTGGCTACCAGTGAGAGTAAAGCTGTTGATAGGTTTGCATCGATTTACATTTAGAGGCTTCGAAACACGCTGACAGACGCTAACAGCAATGAAAATGGAATGACATGTCTTAAAAAACAGCGGGATATGTTCATTTTGTTGCCTACTCTCCGTGAACTTTTGTTCGCTCCAGCAATTGTGATCACATTAGCCACTTCACCAAAGCACCTTTTCAACTAAATCCTCTGAGATGATTGGCACAATGTACATACAAATTAAAATGAACTGAAGCCCCGAAGAATGCTCCCCACAACGCCATCACTCGCCCAAAAAGAACTAGACAAAGAAAATCAGATGCAAAATTTGTAAACACTTTCCATTTTAACTAATAAAAGTCCCCTAAACATTATGTAAACAACGATAAATGTTAGTCCATTTAAACTTTTTGTTCTATACAGCTTAGATTACATTTGATCTATTTGATTACAATAAGCTATTGATGATAAAGATATTAGTAAATGTTCAGAATACTTAATTGCATGTACATAATATAAAAAGTGACATTGTCATAATTTTTATGTTTATTTTGTGCAAAATGCTTTAGTAAACTATAATTTGGCATTTATGAGAAACCTTTAAAAAATTGGTTTAAAAAAAAATTCATAGATGGATTTACACAGCCCCTTGGGGAAAAAAAAAAATCTCCACACAATGTTTAAATGCTCAAGCTTCCACTCAAACATTCACCTGTAATACTGTGCAAAATGATGGGTTCAGCAAGTGCAAGCAGCTCGGCCAAATCTACCATCTATCAAGTTCTGCAAGATACTAGGTAACACCGGCTGACACTGACGTTTATTTTAAGTTTCGACCAATGTCTGGTTAAGTGACAAGGTAACCCCACGAGGCAAAAAAGTAAAAGTTAAGGCATCAGACTATTTCTAAAGGCAGTATGAGTGACTGTGCCTCAAACGTAAGCTGAAAACACCACTGCTATCTTGCTAAGATATTCACGGACTTGGCACGAGTAGCATGGCACACAGAGGATCACTAACAGTATAAAAACATGACATTTTGGTACATAGCCAAGCCAAACATTGATCATCCATATAAGTAAGCAGATGCTCTGAATAGTCTACAGTTTTGAGATCAATTTCAACACATTCACTGGACTCAGGTCATTTCGAGAACTATCCGTGTCCAGTTCTGCTGTATTATCACTAGTGCCAGGTCTAACTGAACATTTGGCTCTCTGGTTGGGAAGGAACATGCAGCCACCGAGGGAAGAATCCAGGATCTAGCAGGTTTTCTTCATGTAGTTTATAATATATTAATTTACTTTGTACGTCATGAATTTAACTGCATTATAAATTCACATATACTGTCGATGAAACAAAGTCGGAATTTGTCAAACAGTAACCTACAGAAAGCCTCCCTATCTGAGTACCTGTAGCTTTACATGCTATTTACTGTATGTTGCCACAAGTTTAATAACATAGGGACAATGTTTCGATTGAATACGATGATTGTAACTAAAATACAAATCAAGATGAGCTTTTTAGACACTGTCAAAGATTAAATGAAAGCTTAAGGCAGCGATTTCTTCAGGAAGAGGCTACAATCTTGCAGACACCTGTATGATCCGCTCGGCTCGGCTCAGCTCAGCTTGTAATCTTCGTCGTCCCAGTCGCTGACGGTGGAATGAAGAGGGGAGGAGGCCGAATCGGCGGTTACAGGTCATCATCCCCGATTCCCTCAAATGCATAGTTGCCATGGAAATCGTTGCCGCTTATATCATTTGCTGAGTTAGAGGCGCTGATCCCTCGGAGGGACACCGAGCTCAGCTTGGTCTAAATGGAATAATCAATAGAATAACTTAACGCTGGACTGACACTGATTTTCAGAATATGTTTAAGGTGCTGGGAATACATTATCTGACCCCATCACTTAGCTGCATGGTGCATTGCTATTTTTTTAGATGCCCTATACTCGACAATAGAATGAAAAAAAAGTAAAAAATATACTCACTGAGAGTTTGACGATTTGTTCACGGTTCGGGTCAGGGGAGTCCTGCAGCCAAAACAACATGCACAGTCAAATTATCCTGAAATCTACACGGAGTCAAAGTCCAAATCACATTCCCACTTAGGGCACACTATCCCATTTCTCACCAGTAGAGGGGGAGATTTCACAGCTTGCTGACTGTCTGCCCGGTGGATGGAGCCATTGTGTCGTTTCCTCAGCATCTGGAAGGTGACGGGGGACAGCAGAGGAAGCAAATAATACAATCAATATTATTAAGAAGGAATCCTGTAAATTATGAGGTTTGCTTTGCATTTACACGTGTT
This sequence comes from Macquaria australasica, assembly GCA_005408345.1. Classification (NCBI taxonomy): domain Eukaryota; kingdom Metazoa; phylum Chordata; class Actinopteri; order Centrarchiformes; family Percichthyidae; genus Macquaria; species Macquaria australasica. The sequence continues at coordinate 1,259,367 of SEMN01000040.1, read as the reverse complement.
GTGATTTCAGCACAGCAATCATTAAAATAAGCACCAAATAGTTATAGAAAACCAATTTATGTTTTAAAAATATGCTATAATAATGTGTGCATTTATAGTGTAAAGCTGAGTTAAACATCCTCTGCATATCTGAGTATTACATGTAAACACAAAAGGATGTGGTCCTTGTGTTGATTTATAAGGATGCCATAGCCGTTATGAAGTATTTGGCTTTTCTTAACACAAACCTTTTTTATGCTGCCGCCTGACTTCTTCACCATTAATTCGTCCACCATAGACTGAAGGCAGATACTCATCATGATAGCCTGAAATCACAGACTGAACGTCAATAAAATCTGGAATATTGAACAGTATTAAGTGCAGTTTTACTTAACAGCTTTCTTAGACATTTTGAAAATACATTCCGGAGTCGTTTGAGTGAAGAATTGCCGGAACAAAATGCTCTGACCGTAATAATCACAGCAATTTAATGCTCTACTTGGCCGAATGCTTGTAGCCCCCGCACTGAGCCGGTCAGCAGCGACTTCTTACCTGTTGACTGGTGATGGTGACCCACTGGAGGCGGTCCTTGCTCATCAGATACTCGAAGGCCAGCTCCAGTTTGACCTCGCATTTGGACGAGCTGCAGGGAGTGGTGGTGCCGTTGGCTATCGGGACTTGCTGCAGAGTCAAACAGAAAGGTGGAGAGTTATGATTTGATTATGATTTGCCAGGTATCATCATCATCATCATTTAATGTACAATACACCACAATTGTCGGAAACCTTCAGCATTCAAGTTAAATTTGTCTTCTTGTGTATGAAAAAGAAACAGACCAACACCCAACTTGCATTCTTAAGTTAAGATAGGCTTGCTATTCAACACCATGACTGGAGGGTCATGTAAGTAGCTAAATCACATTTCCGATCCTGCATCTCTTTTTGTTAAGCTTCCATTCTTGAGCTGCTGCATCACCAATGACAGGCAGCCAAATCTTAAGAAGACACGTGTTAAGACGTGGGAAAAGAAAGGAAGAAAGAAATATGTACAAATACAGAATTTCAAATGCCGTCACGAATACGTGAAGCTCAGAGACACTTCACAGCTCTCTGGAGACGAGCCCTCATTCCTCATTTATGGAGCCTGTGCTCTTCACTGAGACCATTACCTCTGGGTGAGAAAGTAGCTGTACCTCCCATGCTATCCACACACACTAAGATAACAAAGACGAAATACAGGCAAAAACAAAAAGGTCTGACTCACAGTTACACACACACACACAAGCTGACTGTTTATACGTGTTCTTCCGGATGCAATTTGAGATTCGACTACGAGGGGGGTTGCAGTGCTGCACCAAATGAGATGTTTTGAATAGTTTGTTGGAAAGGAAGGGGCTCATTAAAATGACTTTGACCTCTGAGAATGAGCTCAGGAATTAACCGCCCCGGCTGGATAGCGTGGGGGCTCAGTCTGTAGTCAGACGAGCCAGGATGCATTTTAATTTTAGATGTGTTGCCATTTGTCTACATCTCGGTGCAAATGAACTTTTGGAGAATCATAAAAGCTTCGGTGATACACATAATGAGTGTGCTGCTCGAACACTAATGCAATTCAAAAGCAAACTGTTTTTTCACATCTCCATTTAAATGGGGTCTTGCGTCTGTAAATGTTCATCTTTCAAACGCTAGCTGAAATGATGTGGGCAGAGCTGCATGTAATGCTTTTCTCAGCTATTCAGAGAAGTGAAAATAGATCGTTGAGCTGTCTCTTTTCAAGACGACTGATTGGGTGGAAGCAGAGGAAAATGCAGATTCAAGGCAGATCAGCTGTGTTGTGCATAATGGTTTGAATTTTGAGTTTCTGGGAGACAATTATAGAGATTTTATTCTTTAGACAAGGAATATGTTCTGAATTTCTTGTCAGCTATGGTTTCAAATTAACAAAAATAAAGCTGCAACCAGGGAGTTTAAAGGAGTACTCCAGTGATTTAGTATTACACTTAAAGTTGGGACTTATTAGAGACATTAAAAAAGGAATGGTCAAAATCTGCAGCAGAAGCACAGAAATCCTGACTTTTAGTCTCTAGTGTGGGTTAAGCTCCAAAACCACTTGGTACTACATTTCCCATAATGCAATTAAACCTTCCCTGCCTCCTAAATGCATACTTCTTTCAAACCCCGCACCACCAGTTTGTAAAGCTGACTTTCTGTTAAAAATTTAAAGTTGCAAGCCCAAGCCGAGATAACCCTGACGACATCAGTTATTTTCTTAGACTGCAGTTGCCACAGGCTGAGTAATACTCCCCATAATGAGTAAACTGATCTTTAAGTCTAAATTTGGTGGAATGTCCCTTTAAAAGTCATTTATTTTATGTTTTTGTTATTGCCCATTATATTGTTTTTCCAGTTTGGCAGGAGAATCTGTGTGGGAAGTTTTTTTGTTTTTTTACACAAATGTCCAGCTGACTGTGACTGATTGAGCCTTCTGCCTCCAACATTTCCTGGAAAATGACAAAAAAGGGAAATACTTTGTTCTTTTTTTTTTTATCCACTGCAACACACTGCATTGATTAATTACTGTTAATCGAACTGGTGAGTAGGCCCAATCAATCAATCACTGTCATCTGCTGAGCTGAGTCTGACAGATCCTGACAGCATCTCATGTTTACTGATGGATTCAGTTACAAGGTGACAGTCTAAACAGTAGCCTCATGCATCAAACATATGGCCTTTGGTGTGGGAAACTGCTCTTTCTTTCCTTTCCACGAAAGTCTCTGAGGTTTTATTTTAAAACACCTATTAATTTCTTATGATGTTACTGGAGCTGTCAGCACTGTGTGGATGTATACAGAGTAGGCTGTATAGGTGCTTCCCATTACTGCGTGCCATCAGATTCCCTTCTCACCAATAGACAATTATCAGTTCAAAGAAAGAATGCTGCTCTATGTGTGAGGCTGGTGCATCGATCCTTGCGTGGGCTGCGTGTTTGAGTAATTGGAGGGATGAAGATAGATGGTGTGGAGGTCAGCACTTTTAGCGAGCAGTAGGAGTAAAAACTAATGCTTGGCAAGACTAAATACATTTGTTTGTGGTGCAGTGGTGAGAGGAGGTTTGTAAACAGGCGACTTTGGAAGCGCAGGAGGAGCCCTTGTTGGTTTGAGACGGACTCCAGCCAAAGCTGCCTCATCTCTTTTCTGCCAGCTCATAGTCTCCTAATATGGAGGGATTCCAATTTGATTATTTCAGAGCTCTGGAGATAGAGGCACGCTTGAAGGTGAATTCGCTCATCCTCACACACTCACACAGACACGATTCCACTTACAGAAGACGTGACTCGCCAACACCTCATGCGAGTGACCTTGAAGCTTCCCTCCTTCATCTGTTCGTTGGGCAGCTTGACGTGGAAGTTGAGCTCGTTGTTGCCGGCACTGACGATGACTTGGCAGCCCTTCTCAGGGAAGTCGGTGATGCAAGGGTCAAACTTGATATAGCCATAATATTTGAGAGTCTGACCTAGATGGATAAACTGGAAAAAAAAAGCATAACAAAATAATTTTTAGATGACTAACTTTAATAAAAAAAAAAAATCCATCTTTGTCTAATCCCTGGAGAAAAGACGTTTGAATTCTCCACTGGATTGGTGTAATCAAAAATTCATATCATGGGAAAAAACTAGGCTATTTGCACCACAGAACGCACTAGAGGCAGTATTCTCTATGGTCTACAGAATTATCCTTGGACAGAGACACTTCAGAGTATCAGCTGGATTCAAGTGAGACACCGTAGAGGCAGAATCATCGTGAAGAGATGCCCTTTGCTTACTTCTTTCTTGGAGCCTTTCTCCTGCAGTGATTTGAGCTGCCTGTGCTGGTCTTTGTTGACGAGTATCCAGCCTCGCTCAATGTCAGACACTGTCTGGTGAAGCAAAAACAACACGTGAAGTTCGTCTTTCTGCACAGATGAACAAAACAAAGCAGCTTTTTCGGTTTCCTTTGGTACATGTGGGAGAAATCACACCTTAAGCCTTTCATGTAAACAGTGCAGGTCAGCAAATAATCACACAGAAACACGCACAAATGCACAAGCCTGCAAACACCGTTTATTTTTCTTTGATTTCTTTTGTTTTGTTTTTTTTAAACCTCCTCTCTGCTACACAAGAGGCAACACTCAGCAGTTCCAGATTTTAATCAAACTCGCAGCCCCAAAATGCTTATGGGAATCTGCTACTAATAGGATCACAGAGGAACACGAAGGTGGTACAGGAGTCAATGTGTTGCAAAGTCAAAACAAGCTGACATGGCTATCAGATAATGGAGGGGCCCAGGGGATGGACAAAAGCATTTGGAAGCCAAGGGATGGAGTAGTGCTTGATTTAGTTTTCTTGATGCTGGCACCAAGCGGGCTCAATAAAACACAACAGATGCAAGATGTAAACAAACACAATCACGTCTTATTTGGATTTTCTGTTTGGTTCCACATCTCATGGGGAATTTCATTAAAAACTTGGTATTTCTAAGGCCACTGTTGCAGCTCAAAATAGACGACAGCGTCTGGTTTACCCAAGTAATGAAACCTCTTACCTGGGCGTATAGCAAATTCAGGCCAACTCTGTTGTCCATGACATCACCATCGTATGCCATGTCCCAGTAGCTGCAGACAGAAAAGGCACAGTCAGTCTTTACAAATCTATACCCAAACATAAATTAGAATTAACAAAGTGGCTCAGTTACAATTGCCAATTTGTTTGAATGACTTGAAGAGACTCAAAAAAGACACACTCCATAACAATACAATCATGTGGCTATTTGCCACTAAGTATATCATCTCCCATGACTGTGTCTGCATACCAGGCACACAACACTACATAGCATCGCTGTCCTGTGAAAAACAATGCATCTCAAAAAAGCAACTTTTCATGAGTTCATAGAAGGTCTGTTTTCTGCTTTGTGACATTGCATGTTTCAGATAATTGTCTTTAAATGGTTCATTTAGTTTAAGAAGTATTAGAATTGTCTCAGCTCATACAAGAAACACTTAATCCTTCAGTTGATCTGAAAAAATCCAAATCACCTAATTAGGAGATACATGGTTTTCAAGTTTGACAAAGTGCCTGAAACTGGTCAATGTATAATCAGCTTGGATACCATTATGTTAAATGAGAGCGACTTGTAGACTAAATTCCTCAACTCAATGTCAATGACACAGCAGTGTAAGCATTCATCTCAAGGATTATTTCCTGCAGAGGTTGAAGGACATTTGGCCTGCTGAAGGGAGGGAGACTGACACAGTACACAGTTTCTAAGGCAGCTCTGTAGTTGTATTCGAGGCCATTGCTGGTGCTTCTGGGCAGAGAGGTATGTGGGTGCCGGAGGGCAGCCTTGAGGAGTGGAGCGTGACGTTAAAAAAAAAAAAGCATGAATTCAGTTTACGGAGAGGTATCACATCTGGGATTACATGTGAAAATATATTTTTCACTCAAGTGTGTGATTTAAGATACTTCACTTCCAAGTGTATTTTTCTCTTAGCCCCTGGATGTGAAATGTATTTATCCAACTGACACGGGTATTATTGAGTTAGAAGAGCGCTGAATTTTTTTTTTTTTATCTGCTTTTGGCAAAAAATGTCATTGCATTCACGTCTCGCAACACTTTACTACAGGCGTGAAATTTAACAAGTTGTAAATGCATGACACGAGGGGTGTTAATGGACAGAGAAGTTGTTCAAGCAGATGTGAAGCATGCTGCCTGGTCACATCAGCAATTCAAAGCAGGTAACAAGGGAGAAGGAGATTAAGAGGCAGTGAAAGGAGGAGAGAAGGAAGGGAATAAGTGTGTTAGTGCTTTTATTTCGCTGCTTTAGTTTCAATTAGAAGTGCACTAAAAGCACCTGCTGAGACATATGGCCTTTGTTTTGAATTCTCTTAATGCACATACAGATTTAAAATGTCAATTAGCCACCTTTTTGCATTTTAAACAAAAAGTTCATATTGCTGCTGAACTACACAAACCTCCAATACTATTCATATTCCTGTTCTAATTTTATGAATGCTTTGGAGAACTCTGTTTTCACTGAACAGAAACACAATTTCCTCCATTTTTAGGATGCACTTGCAAAGAGAGATTTTCGATTCATTTTGACCCGATCCTTCCCCTGGATCTCATACACTGGGGGTCTGTTTTTCCTCCACCTCCACTTGTTAGTTCTACATTCATTCTTCACTCGCTGCTTCCACCGAGAAACTAGGTCAGGAGGACTAAGACTTTCCTTGAGGCAGAAAGAAAGTAAACATCCTGTGTACCTCAGTCAGCGGGAGGCAGGGTGACGAAAGGACAGACACATGAGGAAGTAGAAACATGTTGGTGTTGAAGAGAGGAGCAGTCTCTAACTTAAGGCTGGATGGGGAAGCAACATCAGTATTTTCCATGCATAGAATTTGTTTGGGTGGCCCACGCAGGAAGATTTTTTTGTATTTTTTGTGACATGCCGCTCTTGGTGACAGATTTACTAGCACAATCAGCCCCGACTCTGTTCCCTCTCATAACAGGCAAAGCTACAGTCGTGCGTTTTTATCTGCCACTTTAAACCGTTTTTAAAAAATATATAAATGAATCATGAATGGAGAAGCCAAAGGAAATATTGTTGTCTGCTGTTGGAGGGGCAGTGAAGTTTAAGGATATGCTATTGGTTACTGTTTTGTACTGACGTTTAAAGACAGTTTTGTTTCATGCAGCCGAGGATGCTTGGTGTGTAAAAAACAAGGGTTTTAGTTTCAAACAGTCCCCATGTTTTGGTGGAGCCACCCACCCTCCTCCCTCCAGTGCCAGCCACCTTCACAACAGCCATTGTACATTTTCTAATGTTCATATTTTGTTGAGAGACTATAGCAGACACCTGGTGGTTCAATATTATGGGAATTTGAGATCGTTCATTTCTCTTCAAGCTAGTTCTTTGTCTTCCAACATAACATCTTATCTGAAAAAAAATGAAGCTGAATCTAACAATGATCACTGAAGACAAGTTTAAATATAATGAGAGTAAATGACCTGTCTGATTGCAGGGTGTCCAGTTCACATTGATACTAATATAATTCTGGCCATAGCTGCAGACGCTATAATTAAGCAGCGGTCCTGTTTGTCCAGTTAAATTACAGTATAACCAGTTAAAGAAACTTGGCTGTTAGCTTATTGGTTGGTTTAACTTCTGGTTGTTGTGGGCTTTTGTCAGTTTATAGACAGTAATTGACAATTTCTATAAGAGTAATTTTAGGTCGCGAGGAGATTAATAATGTAATTTGATCAACTCTGTTTATTGTCCAGCGCTTTGCTGCAGCAACATCAGATTCATGTCCCTGTCTAATCTCTGACGTTTCTGTTGTGACAGTCAAATGCGCCACCATGATAACTATGCAAAATAAATTGTAAAACAAATGACTCAGTGTCTCTTTTCCAGATTAACCGCCACTTTGTAGAAGATGGTGAAGTCGGATAAGCGGCCGGTGGTTAGGCTGACACATTAAGAACAAGTGCTTCACTGCAGATAAGGAAAGAAAGGAGCAACACCCAGACTGCAGAGTGCCTTACTGGTCAACTGAATCAAATTAGACCAAGTACAGCAGATGTAGTTTATGTACTGCTTACCAAAACAGAAATATCTGACCTGCTTCTTTACAGGATATATAACACATGAACACTCTGAACAATGAGTCGCTGCTATAATTACATGTGGAGGAGAGCAGTTTGCGTCATGATGTGAGCAGGTGGTGGGTACCTTTTCCGTAGGAGTATGTGAAATTCAGAGCTCCGCAAGCTGGTAATGGATACATAAGGCAGCTCAAACTCCTGCAGCTTCCGCACAACTGAGAGAGGGGAGGGGGGGGAGAGACAAGCACAGCTCCAGTTAAGTCCCAAGGACATTTGGATAATGATGGTAACAACAAACAATGAGGGATGGGAGAACTCCATCTGGACAGGTCCCAGCAGGGTAAAACTGTGTGTGTGTGTGTGTGTGTGTGTGTGTGTGTGTGTGTGTGTGTGTGTGTGTGTGTGTGTGTGTGTGTGTGTGTGTGTGTGTGTGTGTGTGTGTGTGTCTATTTTGCAGCTGTTTCATTGCGGCCCGTTCCCTAAGGAGAGTGAAGGAGATCTCAGGTGCTCAATGATGCTGCTGCTGGGTTTTCAGGCATCAATAAATGTGCACAACACTACAAGCCTGATGACTGAACAGCACTTTGGTTTGCCATTAGGTTTGTAAAAGTATGTTTACTCCTTTATGGGCAGAGATGCTGCTGTGTACAGGAAGAAGAAACACACGCTGGCTACTTTGATGTTGGAAATCTCTGCAGGAATAAAAACAGATACAAACTGAATGCTTAAAATGTTTTGGAACATTCTTAGGCGGACTAAATCGTCAGTGGGAAACTGCAAAAAAAACAAACATAAAATGCAGATAAGAAGAGCAGCGCTCCTGTTTTAAACCACATACTGGTTCTTCTTGACGTGTCTTTGCATATTTTACAGCATATATTGATTTACACACAGACTTCTGCGAAACTTACTGCCTGTCAGAGAGGAACTGAATTCTTCTAGCTATCCTGTTATGTCAATACTCCCACCAGTTTCGTTTGGTCCGAGGCCTGCTGCGCCGGATTTATTCTAGTAGTTGTAGGCATATTTAACACACGGCCCTTCTCTTTTTCATAGCACTCAAGATTTTCAGATTTAAACTGTGCCAAGAATATACAACATGCCTGCAATATTTACAGATTCCTCCAAGTTCATCTGGCACCATTTGCAGCCTGGAATGGATTTGGCGTGAGGAGCGGGGGAGCATTTGGCAGGTGGAAGACGAGAGAGAAGAGAACCTTTGGGACTGAGGGGGTATTTGACCCAACAGGGCTGTGATGAAATGGAAAAAAAGGGATTGGAAAACTGAAATCATCTTGATGTGGAAAGCTCTATGCCTATGCAACTGTGGTATTCCTTGTGACAACAAATGCCGATGCAAATATTCTACTATGATTTGCATTCACACCATTACTTCTAAGAAAACAAGTGAGTACAAACAAATATGTCAGCGCCTTCTGAGTGCTGGTGTGAAGAAAATACAGGAGGCCGTGTGTGGTGATGTGACCTTTATATTACATATCTGCACATATCTATCTATCTATCTATAAAAATGCACTTATTAACAGTGAAAGACTGTGGTGGCACAATGTTGTTATAAATAAACAAATGAACAAAATGTTAACTTCATGCACAAACGTGCCCAATATACATACAGAAGACGGGGAAAACAAGATGTCGGGTTTTCCAGATATAAAATGTATTTGGGTAGGCCAAACAAATACATTTGCCTCTACCCAGAACTATATGTTTTTGTATGCATCTTCCAATTCAAATTCAGTTGGATAGTCTGCTAAAATGGTTAGATTCCTCTTGCAGTCTCTCTGGAAAAATGACTTCACTAATCAGAAGCTGGCCTGTGAATGCAAGGCATTTTTGCAGCCATCAGATTTGTGTCAGTGTCAGCCACGACAAATACATTCTCAACCTGAAAACACTGCACACAGCCTGGTGTGCAAGCTCACGACTCTCTAAAAAAACAAAACAAAAAACAAAAAAATACTGTTTTGCACGAACCAGCCGACCAACACACAGAGCCTGGCTCTCACTGAGCTTCCGAGCACCTAATAAATTAATTATGCATTCTAGCCAGAGACACGGTAGAAGCTCAGAAACAAGATACAACTCTCATGGGGTGATGCAGTTCTTCTTTTTTAATTAAACTACAGTACATCTCCAAACACAGACAGATTAACTGAGCTGCTGAGTCAACTCTTTACACTTCATTGTCGGGAATTTAGAGTAAACGAAAACTATAATCAAAAGCCTGACATTACATATGTCCCTTTGGTTACCCAGAAAGTTATTCATTAGTGCAACATAAACTTTATAGCTTGTAATTCCAACTCCTAGCTCCTTTTGTTTCTCTGTTTGTAAGAATAATTTGTCCTCCAAGTTCTGTGTGTCTTCTGAGAAGGGTCCTTGGCTGATAAAGTAGTTTAAATTTACATTATTTTATCAAAGCACTAAGTGTACTGCAGATTTAGTTTGCCTCGATAAACAAGACTGGTTATCTGATGGTTTCCAGCTGTAGTGTTTCAAAAACAAACTGAAGCCCTTTCAGAAACTTCTGAAAATAAATTCCAGGGTGACTCTAAAAAAACAGCAGTAATGAATTATGGATTTCTTTTCCTGATACATCACTTTGCTCTCTCTCTGCCATTTTTATTACCCATTAATTAATCATATAAATGGGACATTACTTTCTATTAGTAATGGCAGGGACATATAAGATGTTTTCATTCCTTGTATTCCTCTGATTCTTTAGGAAATTGGCATTGAGACTTACATGTTAAACCTCCATCCACACCCTCACGCACGAGGAAGAGACTGAAGTAACCAACAAGGTCATCGGTAAGGTCAAGCTTTGTTGCAACAGCCTGCAGAGAGACGAGAAAGAGAGAGAAAGGTCATTTTCACTTCCCTTCATCTGACTTTGATTTTTCAGTAAGTTATGAGAAATTAAGACAAAAGTGTTTGAAGACAGATAGGATTTTTTTTTTTTTTTTTTTTTTTAAAACAACTCAGTACAAAGTGGAAAAATGGAAAAAGAAGATTGGCATATCCAGTAGATCAAAAACTGGGATATAACCACAATCATACTTTACCATCTCTATTATAAAACCAACTATAAAGTGCCAGATTTGAAATGGAGGAGGATTTAGCAAATAATGAGCTGTAGCCTTAAACAGGATGAATATAGACCTGCATTATAATGACTCCATTCATGTTTGCAAAATATAACAAACTACATTTTAGACTAATGAAAAACAACAGTGACTGACTTTGTTTGGTTTTTAGCATGCTGATGTTGAGTTGTATTTAAATTCATCCAAGCAGCTGCATTTAAAACAAACAATTTTTTATCAGAGGATACTAAAAATATATCTCTTTCCAAGACCTGCACAAAGCATTCTTGTTATATTCTCACACAGAACAATGGCTTTCTTTGTGTTAAAAATCAGTACTACCATTTCTTCTTTGACCTTTTTAACTATTGTAATTTAACTGCAAACAAACACAAATGCTACAAATGGGAGTGCAACTGTTGTCAAGCAAACACCCACACACACCACACACACAGTTGTGATTGAGTTATACTCTGCCCTGAGACCTGCTGCGGTGAACAGAGGTTAACCATGGTTAAACTTTCATAAGAGCTCTCTAACAAGCTTGATTTACAGCCAAAAAAGAACATCAGCATGTTTACTGTGATGAGTTATTTTAGAGTGTGTGTGCGGTTATGCTCAATCAAGAGCAGAGGTGAAGTGGATGTGCTAAAAGGTTTGGTCAAAGTCACTACTTGAAAAGCTTGAAAAACACACAGTTCAGGTAGGCTTCGTTTTGTTTCCTTTCATATGATTTTCTTTTGTTTGTACACTCTTGTTTTGTGATTTTTGATTAATTCTATCAAAGTAGCCCTGACTTCATGAAGTCCTATGGTCTTTGCTTCGGTGAAGAGGGGCTATATAAATAAATGTGACTTAATTTGATTTACGATACTGTCCATAGCGTCTGTAAAACATTAGAGCTTACAGAAGAGTCTACAGCAGTATCTCTTGCCTGAAGGAAGTCCCAGGTGTCTATCAGCACTGTTACGAACAGCAGAGACCAAATGTCTCTAGTTAAACCACCACAAACACTGTGAAGGTTGAAACAAACCATAAAAGACCTCAAATGGTGCTAACCTTATCAAGACTTCTGGCCACCTGCAGAGGTAGTCAGCTCTAAATCATATAATCTCCAGCTATAAACATAATTATATTACATTTATACACTAAAGAGGATTATTTAGTATATGTACCTAATCTTTCATAATAAGTGTTGCACCATCAGTCACTGGCCATGTTGCACTTTTGGGCAGCACCCTGCACCCACTTTAATTTGTGTAACTTTTCAATATCAAATTTAATTTCAAATCTCTACAAATGATATACTAGGTGCAGGTTCATACAGCTTTTTAAGAGTACAAATCAAGCACTTTTCAAGCACTTTCAAGGTACCTAAACCAAAAATGCCCAAACTCTTGAAGCCTTTATCACTGCATCGAAATTGTTACTAGAAATGCCAGGAGACAACAAACAAATATGACGATGATATGGTTTAATTTTAAATATTAAAAGATTTGTGGTTTACACGAGTGATTGTGTAGATGAAACACCAGATTCTGTTGAAAATCAAGCATGTTATATTCAAATTTAAGCATATTCCTAACCTTGAAAACATAACAGCTAAAATTAAGCATTTTCCAAACTTTCAAGACTTTGTACAAACCCTGTTATGCACTCAGAGCACACTCTTCACTTACATCAAGGACGTCCTCCGTCTGATCTGAGGTCAGAATGTTGACTGTGACCTTCTGACCGTTGGAGAGGCAGATGTCTAGAGCGACTTCTTCTGTGGGAATCTGCTGCGTCTCCTGTGGGAACGACACACAAAACATAACAGGCTTTCCTGCAGCTTCATGGGTAAGCTACGTGTTTTCATTATTATCGGTCAACAACACAATCATGGAGTCCCATGGGCAGAAAAAAAACACGGGCTGGTCAGAGAGGAGGTAAGCTTCCAGTGTGGATAAAAACAAAACACAGAAAGCTAACCGTTCCATAGTTACACTTGTCATAAAGTGCGTCATGATCCTGTCGTGCAAGGGCAAATATATTCTGTTGCTCTTTGATTACGAGTGCAGCTGCATCTATTCCAGGGTCGAGACTGGAATCAACAACAATCAACAACAACACATACAGCCCGGGAAGGTCAATTTTATTTTAGCAACACAATAAAAGTACGTTAAGATTAAGAGTTAGATGGAGAAGACACAAAAACAAATCCAAGGCTACTTGACGAGGATTATTTTTATGCCACAAAGTCGGACTGTTTATTGGCACAGACAGATTGGGCAGACACTGAGAATTGGTTTAAGGCAAAACAAAATCACAAGCACGATGTCAAAAACAAAAGTGCAGCATGGAAACTCCTAATGTGAAATGTAATGTTTAGCCATCCGCAATTACAACTTATATATTCACTAACTTGTAGCGTAGTCCCTGAGGCTGGAGCTCATTTATTAATCAATTGTTTCCATTATCGATTATTCAGCAGATGATTTTATTTATTAATCGTCTATATGTAGTGTCAAAAAAGGTGAAAATGTCTATCCCAGTTTCCCAAAGCCCAAAGTGATGTCTTCTTTTGTCCGACCAACAGTCCAAAACTCAAAGATAGTCACTTTACAATCGTAGAAGAATAAAGAAACCAGCAAATATACATGTTTGAGGAGCTGGGAGCAGATAACTTTGGCATTTTTCTTAAAAAAAAAGGAGTCAAAATGATTGATCGATCAAATCAAAATCGTTGCAGATTAATTTTCTGTCAATCAACAAAGTCATTACTTGACTAATTGTAGCAGCTCTAGTGGTCCCATCCATTTATTTCACCACTCACAGCTCACACAGACAATAAAGGAAACTGTATTCATTAGTACTGCTGTGTTTGTGTTTCTGTTCATTCCTTAACTGAACAAGGCAGACGGTGGAACAAAACCCCACAAAATCAATGAATAACAAGTAAGGAAAATAAACTGAACTGCCTGAAAAACCCATGAATATTTCAAAACTCTAAATAAAAGCTTCTGAGCTGAAATCTCAAACTGGATAACCCCAGCTTCTCCTGTACCCAGGCAGTCTCTCCCCGCCTCTGCTAAATCATCTTTTATCTTCCCTGTTCCCTCAGCGGGGGGGTCTCCATGTACATCCCTGCCACTAAAGGTGCAGATGAAATGACAACGCCGGGTGGTAACTCATCTCCTATTCTGCACCTGCTGTCCTCGCAGTACATAAGGTGCTGGGGGGGGGCAAACACAGACTAATGAGAGAGGAAGACAGAGGAGGAGAAGCAGAGTGGGTGTGACGTGGCCGCAGACGGATGAATCTGTCCATGAAGGTTATTGGATTTACAGCCCTCCTGGCAACGCAGGTCACAGCTTGAGTGATGACGAATCAACCTCTCTACCTCGTCTGAACGGGTCACTGACACGCCATCCGTTTGAAACGGCCTTTTCTGTTAGGCAGCGGCAACACACGCGAGTTTGTGTTCTTACAGCATCGTCCAGCTAATATTTGCTCGCATTTTTAGCACTGCAGAAAGAGCCTTTTGGCAAATGTGATAGGATGAATCACTAGGTGGCTCACTTTTCTTCTTTTCTTTAAAAATGATATAATGGTTCAAAAGGATTCAGCTCCCACACACGATGCAACTATGTTGTTACATTTGGCAAAAGGTTGCTTTCCCCTCGGTTTCATGTCTGATGTTATCATTTCACACGTTTCTGCATGCAAGCCAAACCTATTATGACACATCTCACCAACTACTTTACAAGTACAGATGACACAACCAAAGATAAGAGTACATGCTGCCACAAACTGCGACAAACAGTGAGTATGCGGCTACCTCACTCGACCACATTGCCAAAAGTAATTACTAGCCGGTCAGAAATGACAGCATCAGCTTTTTGGCTCAGGGAACGCGCCCTGCCTCCCCACAGGCCTGTCGACCACGTTGACACAACAGAAAACAGGCTAATGCAGGTACAGCAGATTAAATAGAACACCACCAACCTGCTGTGCTTTCCTTAAGAAGCTGTTGAACATCTCACTAGTTCCAAGCAAGGGATCCTGACGCACTGTAAAAAAAAAATGCACAGGAGAGAAATTGGAGCAACCAAAACGGAAACATGAGTACAAAATTAGTCATAGCTCACTGTTCAGGGAAATGGAAGTCAAGAAGAGATACGTTTCATTTTGGACTAATAACTCAGCAATTTTTTACTGGATGTTATGTAAACATAAACCTCCTCCGGCGGAGCAATTTCCCAGTTCTTCTTAGTTTTCCTCTTATCATGCAATTTATTTTGTCCCTGTGAAATGGGTTTGACCTGTCAAGACATTTGTCATGGCAATTTAGCTTAACATGCAAAAAAACTGCACTTTATGAAGAGAGGCCAGTGGGAAAAAATGCATTAACTTGTTATCTGGCATTGGTTCAATTAACTGTAAATTATTACAAACCAGTTTCATCATAATGTAGGCCCCAGATTTGGTAAATACCACACAAGATTTGCTCATGTCTTTGATTTTCTATTGAGGCAGTTTTCAGTTGCAGAGCAGTACATTTAATTATCTGCATGATAGCCCTGTATCACTACAGTATGACTAAGTGTGTCCGCCTGTACACTATTGTCCTTTTACAAATTGGTCTAACAAAATGTCAAAGTTCTGAGCCATCTGCGTCAGAGCAGATTGTGTTTGTGGCAGTTAATTTTCCATAACTATGTAAAAAGCCATGATGTAACCAAGTGAACTTGTAGCCAAGAACACCCTGTGAGCGTATGCTCCCAGACTATGAGCAAATACACACTCGAACAACGCTTCCTTGTTCTGCTGTAACTGCCAGTGCTTGAAAGGATTAAAACAAACCTTCTGCACTTCTGCCAGTTCCACTTACTCATGTGTGTACGCAGAAAGTTCACCCTCGACCTGTTTACAAAATTTGGGCAATGTGCTGAAAACCTCCCAAATATGGGAAATAAAACACCAAGTGGGGTCTTGAATACGATTTAAGACTTGCAAAAGAAAGCTTTCAACCATGAGGCATGTTTACTAAAAAAAAACTAACTTGTGTGTCTCTCCTGGTGTAAACACCACAAACATATGAATTATTCTTTCTGGCATTTGGTTTTTAATTCAGAGAAAAGCTAAGTACGTATCCCTAGAGGTGGCACATCATCACTAGAGGATCCAAACCCATAAAACTTTTAAGAACCCTACCAGGTCTGAAATCCTGACTAGGGATTTATTTTGTTCATCAGGTGTGTCAGCATGTCTCTGTCTAGTGAGGCTTTGGCTCAGTGTCCAGCTCACTCTGTACTCAGACTATCAGCTCTTTAGTGAAACACTTTTATGTGGCATGAAGAGACCAGTGTATGGCCGGACTCCCCGCAGACACCAAGCCAACTCATTCTTGTGATTGTTGCGGAAAAGCAAACATTTCAAGGAACTTGTGTTTGTGCTGCAAAGTTACACTATTTCAAAAACAAAGTCTTAGTTTGTTCCAGGTTTTTCTTTCTTTCACAACATGAAAACACATGGGATTTTAAATTCAGACAGAAATGAAGTGAAATGCAATACAAGCCATCTGTAAAAAGTCCATTCAGCATGAATAACTTACCAGCCTGCATGTATTTCTCCAGCTGTTCTCGTCTCTGTTCGACCTCAGCAGGAGTCAGTGTGAAGATTTTCTTTGGAGGGAATGCAGGCACCACATTGCTGCCATATTCTTTCTTTATCTGTTGGCACAAAACACAAGTTGTGAAGGTGAGGCAGCTGGTTAGCAGGCTATACAATCTGTATTTCTCTTCTTTTGACAATTAAGGGAATTTGATTTGAAGATTTCTTTTTATTCGAATTTAGAACATCCGTGAAACCAGATATATGCTGAAAGCAATTAACAGTACAGAGTAGTGGCAGTCTCTTAAATTGAAGAGTTGTGGGTTCATTTTTCTAAGAGGTACATTCATGCTGCTCGAGATGAATCACAGGTTTATTTTAAGCCCCGTTTCAACGACTAGCTAGTGGAGTTTCCGTGCAATACACACACACACACACACACACACACACACACACACACATCTGGAACCCTGTCTAGTCATTCCAAGTTTACTTTGTCTTCCAGCTTCTTGACTCATTTCTTCCCATTTTCTATCATCTGAGGGCTGCTAGCTTTGAACCGTGGAAGTCTTAAACTAAGCCCTCACACAGATCTAAATATTGCACATGAAATTTGCTTTCAGTTTAACCTGTGAGTTGCTGCAGGCAAAAGCTGTACATCACACTCATCATTAGGAAGTTGCTGACACATTTTTTCTCTCGTTATAAAACACTGCACATATGGCATAATGAAGGTCAGCCACAGTGGGTACTAGAGGAAGAGAGGTGATTTTCACCTCAACACACTGCCCTTTGGTATTTTCAGTACATCAGAGCCACCACTGGTCACACATATAAATCAGCTCATGTAGTCACACACACTAAGCACAGGTTACAGATGCATCAGAGTCTCCAAAATCTGAACTAGATCTGCGCTCATTGGCTTCTTTTTTAGCAGAACTCGCCCTGTTTTCACCGCTGGCTTCAAACAAGCTCTGGAAGTGTCACCTTGTTACAAATCTTTACAGAAGGGAAAACAAGAGAAATAATTAACATCCAAATTTCCTCAGCAAGTGTGCCCTGCAATCACCGGAGTGTTTTGGGGTCATGCGTACGCCACAGGAAGCCCTGTGGGGCTGGCTCTTAAACATTCGAGTGTGTCTTCCCCACACCCTGTTGCCAGGCAACGGAAACTGTCAGACTGGATAACACAGACTTGAGGAAAGAGATAGCAAAGTTTGGCCCTTGCTTGCTTATTTATTAATGCGTGAAAACAGGAGACTGGGCACTTCACAGCTAGAAATACAGCAAATAAATCCATCTCTTTACAGACAATGCGTCTACCTCTGCAACATCATGTTTCCAAAAAAATGTACATTAAGAACTTTCACATGAAAAACAAGTAGGTGCTGAATACACTAACTGCCTAATAACAGCTCTAACAAATAGCTGGGCCTCCGTGTAAAGCTTCACTGAGGCAGAGAGCAAAAAATGCTTAAGACCCAGCAACTCAACACTTTCCAACAACATTGCTTTTTCAGATTAAGTTCCTTTTCCCAGCAGGTGAAGTGAAAGAAAGGCCAAGAACATTCCTTCCATGTCGCCCACCACCCCCTCCAACCTCCTCCACAATTCTGCCTATTTACATGCAATAGTTTGAACTGAGGGAGGAATAACAGCCCAAGACGTCGAGCCGCCTCGGCCATGATTCAAAGTGACGGGAGGCTGGCTTATCGACCGTACGACACAAAGACGGGCGAAAAGGTCACAGTGGGTGGATGTGGTGGCATTTAAACAGCTTTCAGTGCGCCGCACATGCAGACCGGTCACATCTGGTCCAAAGCACACTGACAGCAACGGGTATATTGTGATGGCTGAAGACTCACCTGTTCATGGAGGCCAAGAAGTTGACTGTAGCGTACCCGACAATGCAGCACACCGTTAACGTGGATGTTGTAGGCCTGTGGAAAAGAGCAGGCACAAATTTAAGGCTGTGTAAATGTCTGACATAGTGCAGAGAAACTTATCATCAACTGCTTGTATCAATCTGTCTGAAAAGCTTGTAGGTGGACATGAAAATGTCTAAATAAAAATTTTTAATGTATGTAGATAGATTTAGAAGGAAATATAGATAAATATAAATTTCAGGTTCATTAAATAAAATACTTTTCGATGCATTAGTCCAAAGCTGACTGTAATTTCTTTAGATGCATTTAAGGTGCCAGGTATTACATTCAGTACAGAAATAAAACCACAACTGGTGAAATACAGTGAAGCAATAACAGTTAACATCCTGTACTTTGAACACAAGTTTCACTATTCAATGTCCTCATTCTTCACCCATCTCATCTCATCTCCTCACTCGTTTCCTCACTCTTTGTTTTCATTAGGAGGACAAAACAAATGCAGTGTGAATTGGATTCAATCAAACCCTTCTGACTTCCAAAGGGGAAAAACAGAACCTGCTGCACATTTTCCAATCAAAACAGCTTCTCCTTGCATTGTGTAGAATCTCAGCAAGGATCACGTGGGGAATCTTTAATTCTTTCTCCGAGACACCCACTGTTCGTTTTGACAGACAGAAAAGGAGATATTGCTGGATACTCCTCCACAAAAACCACCATTTGGAATGAGCGAACCAAATCTGATCTGCTTGTCATCATGTTTCAAGCCAATCTCAGAAAGTAAATCTATTCTTCATGTCGGATCCCTCATTAAGTGCTGGCAATGACACTCAACCACAAGAATAACAACGTGATCCTTTAGTGATGCCCTCAGGAAACTAAAGAAATCTTTTAAGTTTGCCCAAACACAGGCTCACTTACAAAACAGCACCCTTGAACTGTGAAGGAATGTAGTGTTTTTCACAAGGTACCACACTCTAAACACTAAAACTGTCTTCACTTTTTTAGAGGAAACGGCACAAAAACATGACACAGAATCTATTGACAATAACGCACAGTCAAAACCTGCTAAAGGGTTTGCTAATACTGTGATTAAAAACAATCAGTGGCTGCTGTCCCTTCCTAGAAAATCATTATATGACATATGAAGATGATTGATCACCTTTACTTACTCTTGTCACAAATACCTAAATTGGAGATTTTTTTAATGACTTTTTAAAAAAAAAAGAAACTAAAATGGCCTGGACTAGTTGCATCAGCTCTGAGGAAACTGACTCATGATTATGAATATGCTATTTTATTATCAACAATAATACTTGCTCCTTCATTTGCTAAGAAATATCAGCTTCCACCAGGCTGTGTAGAGCTCTGGCCGGAGATGAGAGGAAGTGTGTTCTGTATGCTTGTTGAAGTGATTTCCCATTTGGGTGTCAAAGCACAAACTGCCAGCGCTTTAATCTCCTTCCCCTTCTGTCTCAATGAATATTTATAGTCAACATGGTGGGTCATCTGTCAAAACCAAAAAAAAAAGTTTTGAAGACTCCTGACCACACAATGCTGCATGCAGTTGTGCATGCCATTGTTGACCTACACTACCAATCAGTTGGAAAACAAAGTAAGTACAAACCAAAACTTCTAGAGGGAAAGGCAAGAAGGAAGGCTAAAGAATCCTGGATGAAGGCCAATGAATGAAGTGAAAGATGTGTATGTAGGCAGTATCCAGGCAGGAAGGAAGAATGAGTATGCAGAATGTCTTGGCTCTGTTTGATAACACAAAAAAATAAAAAATAACCCAACATTTTTTTGTGAATTGCAAGCAGTTCAACTGAGGGACAGCTCAACAGGGTCAAGTCCCTTGAATATAACCGCTGTGATCTATTGCTCTTTTCTGCACACTAACTCCAAACCAAAAATGTATTTAAATACCGTACATTTTGATCTCAGTCAGATCTTCGTCAGGTCAAAAACAGTTTGACTTGATGAAGACCCGCCTGGAATCAAAACATCGTCTAAATGTGCAGTGTACAGGCGTTGCTCTTTTCATCACTATTTCCTGTACCCATGCATCTACATGTGATGTACGCATGTACCCTCCTTCCTCCACATAATATGACGTATGTGTACGATTATATCATTTCTATTCTAAGACAGGTGCTTATTTGAAGACATTTTAAGAATCATCTCTGTGTCTTTGAGTTTATACATATTGCTCACTGACAGATGAAGGCTGATAAAGGCATGCTGTTGAGTAGGACTTCCATGGTTTGCAAAACTATAAACAGGAACACATTAACTTGTTCATATCTTAGTCTTAACCTGTTCCTCATCCAAAGTAAATGAGTCACCATCACTTGCAGTAGCACAAAAGTCTATCTCTCTTCTACACGCCTACAAACACTCAGAAACACATGTAAATACCACATGAACCAGAGGGGAAGCTACAAGTCTACTAGACAAGAGGAAGTGTGAGCACTCAAAAATAAAGATCTGTCTCTGCTTGCACAGGTATCGCACTATATTTAAAAAATTAAAAAAAAACAACAAAAAAAACTGCAGCCCTTGTTGTTACTCTAAAAAGCCCTGTGCAAACTCGGTAGATTCTGTGGCCTACTGGTTCCAAGGTACACAGCTCATCTCTCAGCATTATAATCAAGCAAAGTCCCTTCCTGCGGGCTGGTTACAGGAAGGTCGCAGTGACAGTCAAAGGACTACCAGGTGAGAGGTGAAAACATGTCGCTTTAAACTTCCCACTGCAGTACAGGCTAAAAAAATGTGCTCAGCCAGGTGGAAACAAGCCAGAGATGGCACCTGAAAAGCTCGATTTAGAAACTTACTGACTTTCAACAGCCAGAGTAGTTTTTGCTGAACGATGTGGATAGGAAATAAACTACATTAGATCAAAATCAAATTCCTAAATGTATTATTAGTGTTCACTACCTCTACAGAAAAAGTAAGTTTATATCCACAGCTAATTTTGTACTTGAGGCAACAGAGACGCTGAACACTTTCAAATATTAATGAGCTTATTCCAAGAATTTTTTTTCCCCTCTTTGCACATGGAGTCAAGATGGAGAATAGTAATTTGCAGGTGTGTGGCACTGAGAACAGCCAGTGTGATGATGTCACTTGGAAATCAGATGTCGCAGATGTTATTTCAAAGCATCTGGTGAATATGAGTGTGATTGATTCATTTAAAAAAAACCTTTTTTTAAATGAAAACTATAAGCCTCATATTCTAAAAGGATCCAAGATCCATTTGTTGTTGTAGTGTTTGCTCATATCATATCTGTAACTGACAGGACACAAACTTGAACCCAAGCTGTTCCCTAGCAACGTAATAGCTTGTTCATGGATAGGTCTGGTTTATAGGCATGTTCATAGACACACATTCACACCAGTGCTGCGAGAAGATATTTTGAGTTTCTGCCTCTGCCACACATTAGCACAATGTATCCTGACTGTGTCTGTGACTGGTGTCCGTGTTTTATGAGGAAAGCAGTGTGAAACAGCCACAAAAGCTTAAAATTGTTGTCTATGATGCTTCACTGCAGCTGTCCTTGACCAACCTCCACAAATTATCCTCTCTGAGCACTACAGAGTGCGTATGCCAATGTGTCAAGGCAACGCAAAGTGTAGCACCTTTCAAAGACAATGAAGTGCTTTAGATAAGGCATAAAACAACATTTAAGAGACAATGAGAAACAGAATAGAATCAAAGAAAATAAACACAAGTCTGCACAACAACAACCAAGCAAGATGATGGAGCCACAAATTGTTGGTGCTCCCGATGTGCTGACAGGATTGCTATATTTTAGACTATATTAAACAGTTGGAGGCAATACAGTTAAAGCAATGTTGGCTGTATTCTTTTCTCTAAATAGCAAGGAGGATTGTTATATCATGGTGGCAAACCTCAAGTCTCAGGAAGAATTTAAGCGCTGACTCAATACCTGTAAAACAAAAGGGACTCTGTTGTGCCTGAGGTGAGGAATCAGAGATTGGGGCCACACTCGAGGCTCTTCAGGTGGCTTTGACAGTGAATGACAACATGACAATTAATGCCAAGTTAAGACACACCATGGCAAATGCAGCATTTAGGTGTTGCTTTCTATGGCCTCACAGAATCCAATTCAATCCATAGCTTGTCTAAGGCAGGATGCATTTGAGGTCAAAAACACTTTATTCACCTGTCTAGACTGTATCCCTGCATATGTGGTACAAATAAGCATTTTGTGGTCTAACTGAGTGTATAGCATATTTTTTTATTGCATTAGGCAGTTTGCCCTATGCCGATACATCCCTGCTCATGCTATCAGATCATTTATATTAACAGTAAACATAGAAACTCGCGGTGCATTCATTGACATTAGTCCGACCTGTGGCCAGCTGAAGCCAGCGTTTAACACAAGCTACGTGAAAGCGGGTAAAAAAAAATGTTTTTAATCATGCTCACCACATAGGTTGATCCATTTTCCCCCGAACGAACCTCCGTTTCGGGTATGGAAAAATGCATTTTAGCTCGACACACAGCCTGCTGCCGCCTGACGACACGTCCTTTAACGCCACCACCACAGCTTGCGATGGAGAAGAAGAAGACACCACAGTTTCCCCACAAAGTCCACTGCAGTGACTGTCGGCGGTGACTACAGAGGAGGAGGGGGCTCTCACAAGGTTCATCCACTGGTTTGAAAGTCCGGGGATAGCGGTGCCAGGCTGGAGGAGACCGCTGACGACTTTATTATCTGGCCAACAACTCATCTACCAACTAGCATTCGCATAAAACTTCTCCCACGTCGGTGTCAAACTTTTCTCACTGCCGTTCCCGCAGCAGCCATGTTGCAAGTGTTAAGTAATTACACCTTCACTCTTGGCGTTAAAATGTCCCTTTCACCCACTTTTAGGCAATTAGTGATAACTTTAAACCACCTACTGTAAGATTTGAGTTTCAACGTACGCAGGTCACTCTGTTCATTAGCGTAACCAGATGAAGTTTCCGGATAAACGGTGCAGTTTGGTTCCCTTCAAACAACACAGCGTCGCAGAGCCGTTGGCAAACCTCTCGGAGTATGAGGGGAGACAGTTGCACTTGTTGTGGGTTTGCGTGTTTTTCCTGCCTCCTACATTTGCGGAGGAAATATCTACGCGGCGACGGAGAGCACTCATAGACTAAAAACGTGATAGAAACGGCAGAGAAAGCAGATGTACCGGAGCCGTCAAGCCGTTCAGTGTATCTAGCGGCCCGTCAAGAGGCATTGCAACAATCCTTCTGGGCCGAACCATCTCGCGTTCAGCCGGGGGTGCTCCACTCTTCACGGGTAAAGAGAAATAAGAGAACACGGGCATAATTCCCGTCAAATGTTTTACAATTAAAGACGTAACTGTATAATATAATTTTATAAATATGCCACGAACATGTTTTTTCTATATATTCTGAATCTCATAAAATCGTCTAACTTGAAGTGCCCACTTTGTTTGGTGCAGCCCGAAGTGACAGCGAAAGCGCAGTCAAAATTCATTACAGTCAGAAAAGAAAAAACTTGTCTAGATTTTGTCAACAATTTTAGAAATGTAATGAAATAGGACTGTTAGCGCTACAGCCTGCTTTGACGGGTGGGCCTTATTGCGCAAAATATAGGTTTAAATGAGAAAAAAAAAATGCTTGAATGCTTTGAAGGTTGTACATAAACAATAAATTCCTGGCATTTAAACATTAAATTAAACCAAAGGCTTTTGATTAGCAGCAAAATCAATGATTTTGACATATTTTGAAATTTTCTGCACAAATAAGCAAGTTGCACAAATGTACAAGGCGCTTACTGTATGTATTCACTACGCAAGCAGATTATATTACATTAAATGCTCCAAATTGAGTGTATGCGTAATTGCAGCGCAAATTTAAGTTAGACTTCTTGATGCAGTGATGGACCAGCTTCCTGTCACGTGTCCGCTACAGCACGATCATGTGACTTCAGTCGATGAAAATGAAAGCTGGGTGCAGCCAGCTGAAACCTGTAGTTCTTATTTTGATCTTTAATCTGTGTTTTTATGCAAGTTATCAACTGACTGAGCTGCAGGTAAGACTTGGATTTGGCAATGTAACAGCTGTCACATCACATCCACATTTAATTAAGAAAAACAGCGTGTTTTGGTGGGTGTACAGTGGGAATATTGTTGTTTATAAGCTTTTTCCCCTTCGTAATGATTTGTAATCTCAGGTATGTGAGCTCTGCAGCGGTGCAGTCTTAAACGGCACCGCAGTGGGCAAGTTTTGCTCCTCATCCGCTGGTCGGATAGACGGGCGCTGCTGCTTGAGAAACGACAACACAAGCGACTCTGAACACATCATCGGGTAAGAATTTAATGTTGCCTTCAGGGTCTATCGGAAATATAGCTACTACATTTCATCACACCAAGTTATAAATGGCCCGTGGATAACAAGAAGTGGTAAAAGTAAAAGGTATAAATAGATAAATAAATAAATACGTTACTAGGCAAAAAGTTAAATAAACAAATAAAGCATAAAAATAGAAGTAAAAGACAAAATATTTTTGTATGTATTTTTATTCTTGATTTGTAATTATTTATTTATGTATTTATTTTTTATTTTGTTCCCATAGTATCATCTTTATATGAGTTGCTGATCTTTGTCAATATGATCATTAGGAGGTGTAGCTTCAGTTTTTCAGCAAAGTAATCAATATCAGAGTACAGGCACAAAAGTGTAACCTCATCTGGCAACCAAAGGAAGGGTCATTAGAACTGTTTCACTATTTTGCAATACCATTATATTACTGTAACCATTGCAGAGCATACCTGTGGTCTGGTCTGTCTTAATTACGACCTTGATCCCTTTTCGTGGAAGCTTAGAAGCCAGTGCTAATGATGTAGCCTTTATCCCTGTTTTTATAACATGCCTCTGCAACTTTTAAAAGTAAGATCTACATAATGTTAAGTTTGTTTTGTTAATGTTTCAACATGGGATTTTTGTTTGTGTCAGGTTGGATCTGTCCAATTGTTCTCTAACTCACGTGGAGGATCTTCAGGGAGCATCAGCAGCATTAATGATGTTTGTACAGTAAATACAGTTTCATACCCTTTTAAACAACATACAGTATAGTGTACAGACAAAATAACGGAGGACCCTGCCTTAGTGACTGTGTGAGGTTGTTTCTGAGGCAAAGAAGAAGACCTGTGCTATCACTACTGTACATGTTGATCATGCATGATTATATGGGCCCGTTCTACATGATTAACTGTTGTAGACTGCTGCACTCAGGGAAACGCATGTCACGTACGCAGGCAATTCCTCAGAATGATTTCAGTGTTGATGAGATCATTCTTAGGCAGCAAGAGTTTAGGAAAGTTTCTTTTCCTAGCAGCAAATAAAAACTTGAATCTCTCCTACTGGCATGGACAGAAACTCTTCAACTCCTCTTAAGAGAAAGAAAGAAATAGAGCTAAAGCAAATTAACCCCACACAAGTACCTAATTTGAGCACACAAGGAATGTATGAACCTGTCATTTTTTATAATTAATATCTATATGGTACCATTTGTCTTTGGCCTTCTAGAAGTTTTTTACTTTATAAACTTTTCCTTTGCAGAGACCTCTCACTCAATCCCATTGTCAACATCAGTGACACAGCATTTCAAGGATTTATTGAGTTAGATTACCTGTAAGTATTCTGTTTCCAAAACAGAACTTAAGCTATGACAGCTGCTCATGAGTTTAAAGTTAGTTTTATTTCTTTGTAATTCTTATTTTTGTGTCTCTATAGGATTTTGCCACAAGACATTGTTTGTCCAGGAGGCAACACCTCTTGGGAAAAGGTGGAGGTCAAAGAGGGAAATTGTCTTTGTGAAGGCCAGAAAGATATGTGCAATCAGACTGGACAGCTGTGTAAGTTCCCATCTGATAATCTTCCATTGTGACACATACAATCTAAAACTGCAGTAGCCTTCTGGTAATACATGACATCTGTTCATGTCATAATGTTTGACAATCCTCAGCCATGAACTGCCCGGAGAACTCCCTCTGTGCCCCCTATGGCCCTGGATTCTTTGAGTGCAGCTGTGCTGACAACTATCATGGATACAAGTGTCTTCGAGAGGTCAGTCCTGCAAGCTTTATCTGAATCATTCACGTTATTATGTACTTTATTACTAAGTTTAACACTGGTGCACGTCAGTCTTTTGATTATTTAAAGTAATGCATTTATTTTCATTCTCAATAGGGGGAGTTTCCAGCTCTCCAGGTGTTTGGGCCTCTTGGAGCATCCATGGTTGTGATCTCCTTCCTGCTGTGGGTCACCCAGAGACGCAAGGCCAAGTCACTGTGAGGCTAAACTGCAATTGACTTCTTTATCTGCAATGATGTGCTGAGCTGAAACTGACTGTATTGAAAGGGAAAATGCTGACACAAAGTCTGAGGTGAACCCAGGCTTCTTTTAAACATGATCTTTAATTTTATTTTACACCTCAGGGGCAGCTATATTTGATCCAGGTTTTTTTTTTTTACTGCATCATCAGTTCAATTTTAGAGAGAAAACTGATTTGAACACGTTGATCCAAGTTTTAAATTGTTTAAAATGTTCTGGCAATAATACCACTGTTAACACTTTAATTCTATTTTTAAATGTAGTTGACTGACACAAGATTTTAATGAAGAGGTTGCGTTGAAGCAAATTCTGAAGATTTGCTCACCGTTAACTGTGCTAAACATGTACTGAATGTGTATGAGTTCACACAATGGAACTACATGTCCTTAACCATATTTGAGGACATTTGTCACAACTGTTTACTGCATGTTGAACATGTTCTTTACCCAGTGCAGAAACCAAATCAAGTGAACCAACAAAATCACTAATTTAACTGAGCTCTGTGCTTTGATAAAATGTTTCTGTATTAGAAGTTACATTACAAAAGTGAAACACTGAATTTAAGTGTTATTTAGTTTTCAACTCAAAATGTTGCATGCCAGAATCTGCTAAAATGTGTTGTTGTCATTGTGTCCTTTGTTCATCAGTGACATATGGCAACTTGAAAGTCTCAATGTTGATGGATGGACAACTGAATGAATATCAACTATTGCATTAACTA
Organism: Macquaria australasica; assembly: GCA_005408345.1. Taxonomy (NCBI): domain Eukaryota; kingdom Metazoa; phylum Chordata; class Actinopteri; order Centrarchiformes; family Percichthyidae; genus Macquaria; species Macquaria australasica. Next base: position 1,232,066 of record SEMN01000040.1, on the reverse strand, counting down.
ATAAATGTCTACTGTAGAGGAAAAAGACAGTGTGTAGCTGTGGATGAAATGTTGCTTCTTCCAAGTTTTATTTTCCCCCTTCTGTTAAAGACTAGTATTTGTGCCAGTATGAAATTTGAAGTATGCGAGTATCATGTGTTGACTTTGTGGTTGAGTTCCTGTGCCAAAAATAAATGTTTTGCTACCTGGTTAATGTCTTACTCTTCCTTATCCTGTTCAATTGACAGGTCATCAGAAACTAGTCTGAAGAATTTACGTGGGCCGTAAAATTCCTCTGATGCTGCAGCTCCCACTGCAATAAGGGAACCATTTCTGGTTAGTTTAGAATTGCATGCTGTGGTTGACAATGAATCACAGTGGAATTGTTCTGCTCTAAATACTGGCAATTAAATGTTCTGTTGTAAAGAAACAGTTCATACCATGGATCTATTAAAACATCATCACATACCCAGTATCAAAAAAGACAGGACTGCACTCCTCACCCAGGGAAACAAATCTCTAAGTATCCAATCCTACCATAAAACCACACATTGGCTCCGTTTAAAAAAAGTTATTCCATTTCATATATATATTTATTGCATGCTAAAAGCACGATATTTTGTGTTGTGTGCAAGCATTCAAGCACACAAACTCCCCCATCAAAACACAAAGAAACAGCCTCTACGCTCAGGCCGATGTGAGCAGGAGGTCCTTCACAGGTCCACGTTTTTGACTCGCAGAACCACAGGGACCGAGGTGCACGGGATCATTCCCAGGTCTGTGATGACTAGGTCCACGAAATCAGGCGGTGTCACGTCGTACACCAGGTTAAGCAGGCCAAGAGAGGGCACTTCATGCCAGTGCTCCAGCTGGGTCTTCCCTTTACGGGTCACAATGAGATCATCGGGGTCATCTGCAAAGGACAGATAAATTCTGACATCTTTATCTAATCTTTGGAGGGAATTTAAATTAATACAGCAGTTCAAATTGAGCAGAAGCAGCATTTGAAATGACAGGATCAAAAATCAAGTCTGTTTAAAGAAACATGCTTATATTTATGAAACAATTCAACAAATACAACAAGCCACTGGCTGCTTTTTCCATACCTAGCTCATTGGACACGAAGGAATCTGTCTGCACCCTCTCACAAAACTTGTAGGTCTCACAACACACCAGCACAGGCACGTTAAAGGCTTTGGCCACAAGAGCTATCTGTGATGTCCCCACGCGAGACATGACGTAGCCGTTGGCTAGCAGAGCATGAGCACCAAGGAACACCTTCGATACCTACGAGGTCCAAGTTCAAGGCATTATTATGACACACAAAAAAACACAGCAAAGAAATAAAACTTGCTTAAAACAGAAACCTTTGTAAATATCAATGCCTTGCTCCTAAAGCGCTAATGTGTGAATGTTTTGTAATAACCTCTGGAAGGATATAGGAGACAGCCGAGATAAGGACGTAGGTGCAGCTGATGCCTCTCTGGACCAGGCGCCGCAGGGCCTCCCGTCCTTCCAGTCGAGGCCTGCTGTCCACTACAATCACACGGAATTTCCTTTTCTTCTCAAAGGCCTCGCACAGGATGTGATTGACCAATGACGAGCTGAGCAGAGGGAGAAGAAAATGAGGTGGTGGTAATGTTAGAAGAGAATGTGGAAGGAATGTGGGATTTTAAGGGGCGAGACAAGAAAAGGGGAAGAGAAAGTGTTAAGAGCTGTTTAAAAATAGGATTTTAAGTGATGCATTTATTTTGCATGGAAAACAATTAAGCAATGCTTGGCAACAGGAAACTGCTGATTCTACAGCTGAAACTAAAAAACACCCAGGGTTACAGTATAACATATAAACATGAATTTTTTCCTTGCATGTCAGCTTTAAGTGGCGTACCATCCATAAACTAGGATGACATCTCCATCACTGATCTTTTCTATGGAGTACTTGGCAATAGCTTTAGCAGCAAGGTTGATCCTCTCATCAATGTAGCAGTCGATACAGTTCAGCAGTTTGCTCTTTGCCTAAACAGAGAAAGTGAGAACGCATGAGAGGGTGGAAAAGAGATTGCAACTGAAAATCATTAACATTTAGTCTATGGTATCTGTGGAATGTGTTAGCTACACCATGTAACGTTTATGACCTCTGGCTAACTGATGAGAAAAACAAGTTGACAATAACCTCTTCTTCTTTGCATTGACTAGCAATATTGGAGATCTCTTTCTTGATGTATTTGATTGCATTACCCATACTGGCTGACAGAGGGCGACATTGATTCAAAAAACTGCAAGAAAAATAAGACAAAAAGGAATCATGTTATGTGTTAAACTGTTTAACAGTAAATTGAATGCGTTTATAGAGTGACAAATTAGAAGAACAGTTTGCAGTAAAACGTATACTGATTAGGACTCAGTAAAGCTAATCTAGTGATGATACATGACTAAAAGTGAAAACAAAAATGCTGTACCTGATATAAGGTTTCAGCTTGTTGACCAAGTCTCTAGATAGCTCTTCATTTGGAGGTGTAGTATAGTCCCTTATAACCTGAGGAGAAAAAAAACACTGCTTTAGTTGGTTTACTTAAAATCTGTCCACAATAAAAAATAAATAAAAAACAAGAGAATGCAATTACCATATTTACCATTGTTATTTATTACTTATTTCAATTCTTTATTCTTATTCTATTTTACACTTATTTTTTTATTGCACAATTGTAGGAGCTTGCAGACACACATTTCACTGATTGTAGCCTGTATGATTATAGGGTTCATACAGCTTTTCGTACAGCATGTCAGGCAAACACTTTCAAGCTACCTAAACCAAACTTTTCCAGACTCTCGAAGCCTTTAATTGCCAGGAGACAACAAACATACTTTCAAGACTTTGTACGAACCCTGTATATGTGACAAATAAACCTGAAGTTGCCGTGTTCATCTTAATACTGGAGAGGGACGACAATGGGATGGTAAAGCAATCTAAATAGTCTGTGCTCTGTGCACTGTACCTGTTTGAAGGCATGCAGCAGGGCGACAGAGCGAGCGTTGGATCCTGCCACAATGCCCTGTGAATACTGGAGACCCAGTCGAACAATAGCAGGATGAATCACTGTGGAGGGAATGCTGCAGCAGACAAAAACAGTCAATAACAATCAGTGAGATTTAAGGTAACTTTAAGAGATTAAGACTAATTATTGGCACTACATAAATGAAACTCTTCTATGTATGTTGTCAGATTACCTGAGTTGCTGTGTTAGAGGGGCTTTGCGACTGTACTGGTGGAGATGAGAAAACAGGCTGACTTTGTAGCCGTAGTCTAACCGGAGTGGGATCTGAAATAAAGCAGATTAGAGTCCACTGCCATCAATCCCCAGTAATTCAGAGGGTAAAACTGAGATCACACAGTCACAGCACAGCCTAGGTATAATTCAAGAAACAGCTAAGTCTGTAAGTAAAAGTCAATGGACAACATGGAGAAACAAAAAGGTTACAGAGCCAAATTCATATATTACTAATAAAAGGCTACTTAAAATAAAATTCACAGACTTGTTCATGTTTAACACTGGCAACAAAGAAAACCTAACTTTTATTATGTATGATATTGTTGTAAATTCTCTCCAGTCACAAAGAGAGCAGTACGGAGTGCGACCGTAAACCTGCACAGCAAACGGCTCAGTGTTGTAGGTAAACACAAAGAACAAAAAGAAAACCAACTTCTCAAACAAACACATCCCACCGACGTATCACCTCTGTCTCAATGGACCGAACAGGAAGTTTGCATCCCTAACTTTTCAGTTAATGAGTGGTGTTGGAGTACGATAACAATTACAGGTTAGCAAGCAAAACAAAACTGGACAAATGTCAACGGCACACATTTAAGAAAGTCAGACCTTGACCTTTGTAGCGGCATTGTACCCTGGTGTCTGAAAGAAACGTTAGGTACAATCATATGCGGTTACGACTCTCGGTTATGCGAGGTTGCAGTGAATGACAAGACATGATTCAAGAACTGTCCTTGTTGTAAATACCCTAACATTAGACAATGAGTTATATACGAACCACATTATATAGTATATTATTTGTAACAGGTGCCTGATTAAAAACAACCAAGATCCAGGCAATTCCTTGTTGGTTTTAGTCATTTTCCAATTAGATTGATGAGTCATCAACATGCCTTGATTCATTTTATCTGTGACTTTCTTGCATTTCCTCATTTCAAGTTGTTTACAATTAATTCATAGTTATCGTGCTCAAGATTTAACCCAAAATTGCTACCACACAAAATTCGACTGGCAGTGTATGCTCATTATGTCAAGGCAAGCTGTCCTGACTTTCACGATTCAAGGTTTTTAGAGATGACACATAAAAGTAGCTAACCTGTTGTCTTTCCAATTTCTTTGCCAGTTTCTTCAAAACCTCCGGGTTGTCCACCTGGACATGTTCTGGGAGCCTCTTCACCACTGAGAACACAAAAAAAAAAAAATTGGTGCGACTTTCTCCGTGGCATGTAACGTATAATTTCAGTTCGTCTGTATTATGATTGTCACTACTTGTGCTGACCTCCAGGCTACTACAGTACCTGGCTGCAGCTCGCTAGGCGGTGCTTTAGGTTTAACCGTGGCGGCCTGCTGCTGCCCCACCTCTCCCTTCTTGCCCTGCTTGGAGGCCCTCTCAGCCTCTTGCCGAGCTCTCCTCTCAGCTTTCAACTCTGCTTTGCTCTTAGCTGACTGAGTTTCTGAGGCAGGCACTGGAACCGGAGCAGGCACTGCTGAGGGAGACACAACAGAGAGAGGGCTCAGGGTAAAGATTACAGCAAAAATCACAGATGTAATCCACTGTCATCCATTGGTGCTGCCCATATGATCAGCACCTTTCTGTGTTGTGGGTTGTGTTGGGGGCTGGGGAGCAGGAGAAGCTGAAGTGACAGGCTTCTTCTCTTTCTCGCCTTCCTGTGCAGCCTTGTCATCTTTTTTCTCTTTGCTTTTCTTCTGCTGTTTCTTCTCTTTCCGCAGCCGTTGCTTCTCCTCTTTGGTCAGCTCTTTGCCTTCACTCTGTCAAGCCAATGTGCCGAGAAGGGGATCAAAGACAACATCAGACTTAAGCCAAATACGAGACTGTGGCAAAATTCAAGAACATACTAACCTTTGCTCGTTGAATGTCATCTTTCTTGCCAGGTCCATCTGTAAAGAGAATACTGGATGATTATATGGTTACATAAGTTTAATTCCAGAGTTCAGGTCCCTTTTTGATAACTAGCAGTAAAGACAACATTTAGAAATCAGCCCTCCAGTTTTGGTGATGCTGTTAGCTGGCTATATGACACTGAACTCGCTAGGGTTTGCATCATGCTAACGACACCAGTCCCAGAACTGGTCGGCCAGCATCCTTTTCCACAACTTAAAACAGCCGTTTTTAGTCGTTGTGTTAATTAAGAAACTCCTCGAAAAGATGATGCAATAACATCGCGATGCCCGCCGCTCGGCTCCTCCGTCTAGCGCAACGGTGCCGTTAGCAGCACTAGCATGAGGAAACAAACTTCGCTACGAGCTAAACCCAAACACCACAGCAACACGAGTTACGAGCGGGAGGCTTTTTGCCGCCGCGGCCGCAGCAAAGTAAGCAAAACACCTGGAAACAGAGACAACGTCCAGCTGTCACACACTCCCGGACTCACCTGTCTCTCTACTGTCAGCCATGTTTACGACGCTGCTTCACTTCCTCCGCTGCGGCAGAAACTACCGCCCCGGGAAATATATATATCGCCCCCTTGTGGAAAAACACAGTAGCTGTCATCACCTCTATTCCTAATGGTGTTTTGCCCTAAAGGGTTATGATTTCATTAGCTTTCTATTAATTTGTTATCATGAATTATGTTGTTATAAACGGTTGTTAGTTACATTTGTTGTATGTTGCATCTCAGTCTGGGACCATACACGCTATCATAACAGCTTGCTGCTCACCATGGTCAGACCAAGCTTGTTGCAGTTCTTCTCATATATTTATTTCAATACCTTTTATCCATATCTATAGAGGATTTCTGCTCATTTCACTTTATCATACATAGTTGTGTGCAACCTACACAACTTCCAGTCTTTATTCATTCATCAGTAAATCTCACTGCACTGCACAACAGTTTGGAGTATGGAGGTTATTAAATCACAGTATATGTTATTATACTTTTAGAACAGATTTCCCCTGAACCCCTTTAACCCACTAGTTGATTGAATCCTTATGAACTGTATGTATGTTTTGTAACCACAAGCTCCGGACTGTCTTGTTGGCCTTCAGATAATCCTGTGTTACATTATCACCAAAAACACAAAACATCACTGAACATAATCATTATTATTGCAGGAATCATGGATGCTGTCGCGGGGTGCACTGTCAGACTCTGGACTGATATGTAGTTTGACCTCATAGATAAACAAACAAACAAATAGATAAAAGGGGAGGAAACATCTGCTCTAGGAGAATCAAGACTGTGAGTGTTATCTATGCATGTATGGTGATAATGAAATCCAAAGTAAATAACATTTTTGTAGCACATGTTGTCCAATTTGCTGGATTTAATTTTAGTTTTAGTTTTATGCAATGAGGTGTGCATATGAAAAGGGCTTCTCATACTGCTATATCCACACTGCATTTATCAGACCAAACATTTATAACAAATTGTTTTCCTTACTAAACTATTTTAGGTTTTTTTGTTTGTTTCAGCACATATATTTTCTGCTGCCTTTTTGAATATACTGAAGGACACATGACAAAGACTACAGACTACATCAATAACAGGGGGGGCGAAAGTCATCATAACCTTATTATTATTACAGTTATTAAGTCTCATTGAGTCTCATCTCCCTTGAAACAGGTCAAGTTAGACTTTTGGTGGTGGAGGTGTTTCTAGCTGAACAAGGTTATTGTGCATACTGTATTAATCGCTTATTAACTGAGCTTTCGGTAGTGCAATGTAAAATGTTATCATCAGACTTTAATTGGCTATAATAACTACTCATTATGCTGTCATCAGAATAATACTAGGATGCAGATATAATTAGGCCAGATATACATTTTATGCCTTTCTATGACTAATCAAAAATAAGACAAACCCTACAGTCAAAGTGGGCTTGTATAAGTAAATGCGACTCTATGAAGATGTCCTTTACAATTTTAGACATTTATAAGAAATTTTAATTCACCTCTGTATGTTGTCAGCAATCTTTTATTAACATCCATTGCCATACAGGAAACAACCAACACCAAACTGCTAAAGACAAGACATAATCTATCATTGTCACAAGACTGCCACCTCCAAAGTATGCAGCATACACCACAACGCCTCTGTGTCTTTGATTCCACGCTGGGGTCTGCTGACTGAATTCACGACGCAGTAGCTGGTTGAAGGGGACCAAACCTCACAGAAACACCTGACTTGGTTCCGTTTGACCAGCCACAGCAAGGCGTGTTGCTTCAGCTGCAAGAGGCAGAGCGAGAGAGAAAGAACGAGAGAGCAGAAGGGGCAAGTAGCATGCAGTGAGGAAGGGAGGATAGGGAAGGTTACAGGGGTAGAGGACATGGAAAACGAAAGGGAATGAGAGAGGAGAAAGAGCGGAAATAGGAGGTGGACATCATCTGCAAGCAGTCAGGCCGTCATGTCCTCCTCAGCCTTACCTGATGAAACACACAGAGAGAAAAAGAGTATCATCACTGAGCCACTACTGACATATCCTGCATAGTTACAGCATAGAAAGTGTCTCCATGTTACCAAGCAGATAGTTCCTATTTAGAGGTTTGGGAACCCTGACAGCCAGTGACATCGCCCTGTTTCCTTCCAAATCTGGCCTACAGGAGCGAACCTTCACCCCCAGTGACAGCTCCACATCCCTGCCCTCCCTCCCCTCTTCCTTTTTGGAGAGTCCTGTGGTTGCTATAATGGGTGACAGCTGTGGTCTGTCAATCCTCCTTGACTGTCAGCCGTTGGGGCAGGGCAGGAATTTTTCAAGAAGTCCCTGAGACCCGATCAGCGGCCCTGGGAGTAATGTTAACTGTACACGTGTCTGAGCTGAAGGAGAGGGAACAGGCCTTTCACCTGTTGTCCTGCCACACACACACACACACGCTCATGAACCCTGACATCCCCCTCCCATCTCATACAAAGGCCCACTCAGACAATCTGTGCTGAATGAAGCTCCATCTTTTATAACTGTTAAATAAAAGATAAAATCAGACATGTCTCTTCTTCCCAGCGTGGTTGATGCTCAAGTCCCCTTGAAACCACACACTTCCTTACATTCCATAAGTGGTGTATTAATATGGGGATATAAGGAAGCATGTCCTCACAAGGGGCAACAACTGGATTCACCGCTCCTCGGACACAAAGCACCCTTTCATAGTCACAGTTGCAGAGTAGCAGGAACAACCCGGCTTAACAATGGTTAACTGTGACAGAGTGAGCAAAGAGGGATGGGGCTAGAGAAACACGTGACGGCGGCTTCGATCATCTACGCCACAGAAATTCAAAGTTTTGTTTGACAGAGGGGGAAATTTCAAGTTTAAGTTTTGTTAAAAGTGTGGCTTATTTGAGGCTCATTTCCGTACTGATGTCCTCTAATACAAACAAAAAGTTGGACCTTCCAATACTAAAAGAAAAATATTAACTACACTGTTTATTCCTGGCAATGAGTATTACACAATTTAAGAGTAATACTGCCAAATGCCAGCCCATGCAGCTCTTTGATGGGTAATGCCAATGTGATGATGCTGAACTCCGTTGTGTTTAAATAACTCTGGAGGGCGAGGCAAATTCTGACTTCCAGCAGACAAAGGTCACAATCTGTGCTCTTTCCTAAACATTATGCCATGCCAAGTCATTTTGATCCCAGCAACTGTGTAAAAATCTCCTTAATAAAACAGTTTTAAGAACAAAAATAATAAGAAATGAATGTTAAAAGGGTGCAATTTGAAACAAAACTGAGCTTGAATGCACTGAAAATATTTTTTACTCACCTTTATTGGATTCTGTTGCGTCTCCTCATGTGGGTTTCTTGTGGTGAGTAGCTGGAGTCGAGCTTGAGGCCACCCTGGGTTCAGCCAGCCTCTCCTACACTGTCTGGTGGTGACTTACTTCCTTGATATATCTAACCACCGCTGTGTCAACCAGCTCTGAACCAAATGGCCATTAGAAGGACTAGCCCTTCTACTTTGATTAGACTGTGATGGCTCCTCTGAGAGACGCATGTCAAGTCACCAAATTTCCTGATCCTTTCCTGTATCACACCTCAGCTTCCCCTCACCTGACAGAGGTGTCAGGCTCTGCCACGCTGTGCTGTGTCTATCGTAAAACTTACAGAAAACATTTAACAACTGGTCTGACACCTGATTTCACTCACATGGTGCCGCAAGTCAAGGAAACTAGAAGGACTAAAAGTCTGCAACATCTGAGTCTAGAAGACTGAACAGAAAACCTTGTCACTGGGATGCCCATTTGTTGATGTCAAATACTGACAAAAAAGAAAAGCTGCCTACAAAAAGTTGTTGGTCAAAAAGCAGTGATTTAAAAAGGAGCACTCCGACCAAAAACACTTTCTGTTTTTCTAACTCTCAGACCAACTTTACGCCTTGTCCCTGAAGCTGCCCTTCCCACCCATTAAAAGCCAAAACTCATCTCAAACTATCCCTCAGCTTCCTGAGAACCATTCCCCAACTTTATCCTGCCCCTGTCCTCTCTTCACCTCAGCTATCCTGCGATCAACCATCCTCCTCCGTATCTGGCCGGTGGATTGTGCCCACTACAGGCCTTGCAGATCGGCCTTTTCTATCCCGCCAGGAGCGCCCCCCTCCAAAGCGGCCTCCCACCTGTTGGTGTCCTTTAGAAGCCCGGGCCTCTCCTGCGCCTCCTGTCCGGCCCAATCAGGGCCCTGACAGGGGGGAGCCAGCCTGTGAAATCACACCTCTCAGCTGTTCACACTGGGCTCGAGACACCCTACACCCCTGCCGTTCCTCTGTTCAGCCCCCACCCCACCCTGCCTCTATTTTACACCGAATGTCAATGGCTCCTTTTTGGAGAAAAAAAAAAGAAAAGGGGAGAAAGAGAGGGATACAGAGAAACAAGGAAGCAACTGCACGATGGGCGTGTTTTATTGGGTTTGGGGGTACAGTCAGAACAGCAGTTACAGCAGGCCACGAGTCACAGCTGAAGCCAAGGTTGAGTTTCATCCCAGTTTGGTTTCTGCGCTTCACTTTGTTTCACTGTATAATTTACGGTGTAGGAAAAAGTGACGTTCACTGTTGTCAAAGCATGTAGTAGCCTCTGACAAAAGCCATTTTTTTGAGATGACATGACGTGTGGAGATGATAGCCACAAAACAAATCAGTCTGCTTCACGGTCAACCAAATGTGGTAAAGCCTTTGATAAATTGTAATGTAAACTTCTGTTAATGAAGCACAGTCAATGATATGTGAGGAGTGTGAATAAGTTGTATGGGTGTTCTTGTGGCACCATAAAAACAAGCAATAAATTCTCCAGTGGTCACAAGGTGACCATCCTGCCGCCATGACACTTACAAAGCAACACTGAATGTAACATAAGCTGCATTTGTGGGAAGGACAAAAAAATCAAGAGAAATCGTTGAAAATGTAAAAAAAATTAATAATCTATCGACTAAAAGAGTAAGTTACCAATTAAAGCAATAATTTCTCATCAGCCATCATCAACCATTTAGCCAGTAAGTATCAGATTTGTTTCACCATCCTCGCTGTTATTATATTCTAAGTAATCATATAGAATCTGTAGATCCTTATATGACTGTTTTGATGCATCTGTGTGACCACAGAGTGACCAATACTGTAGGGGCAAACGGGCTTGAGCTCAGGGGTTCATTTTCCTCTGCTGCAAGCACAAGCCGCTCCACTAAGGTCAACACCTGTGTTCTAAAATCAGCGCTGGGGTTGGGTGTGATAGGAACCCGGGCCTCATTCACAGAAAGCTCGAGCTCAGAGAGGGGGGCTTATATTGAAACCTAATAGTCTCGCTATTTTCGAAGCACTCGCCGTCCACAAATAGCCACCCCATCGCATCTTTGTAGCTCCCGTTTTGCTCCGCCACAGGATGTTGTCTAAATTCGACAGTTGTTCAATATTTCCCATGGCCCCGAGCCAGGGTGTATCACAAATGCAACATTTCCACTAATGTCAGCTATGCGCCAAGGCCTTGCCAGATATATCTGGGCGCTAGGAATATCAGATAACTTTTGTTGTTGAGTGGATTCTTGGTCGCTTACACCGGACACAATGGTTAAGACACAAATCATAATCCTGCTGTTCCTCTTAACGGGACAGCTGATCACTGTCACACACTGGCTCCTGGGCCAAAAAACAGATCAGCCTCTAATCATCTGTTTCTCTTTCATCATGTGTCAAGCATCATGCAAAAGATCTCATCTTACGCTCTGATTTTTTTTTCATCTGTCAGCCCCTCTTATGTTTTATTTATTTCCAGTCATCAGCCAGTCTTTTATAGATTATAATGAATCCCATAAAAACTTTCACAAAACATAATCTAAAGAGTGTGACTCAAAGTAAGACTTCACTCCTTCACAAGTTCATTGAGTCATTTTTTTTTAAAGAACAATTAAGCCAAAATGGGAAGAAGACAGTGCAGGAGCTCAGCAGTTGTGTTGCACGTTATCTACAAATTGGGTCAGTGAGGTTATTTTTAACCCGCGTTCACATACCGGGGCCCCCGTTTGCTAATCACTTTGTTCCCCTCTGTCATACCCATCTACCACCGTTGCCAATGTCCCACTGCTTCTGGGGAGGTCACAACACACTTTTCTTGGCAGGAGAAAAATTATTTCCCTCGGGGCAGCAGGTAGGAGTTAGACTGACTCGTCCCAGAGCAGTTTCTTCAACAGTGGATAGCATGGATTTCTACTGGTATAAATAAACTGGCAGCTGACACCAGACCAGGTCCTGCACATTCGCAGGATGGGACAACCTCGTAGATTAACCCCCTGTTCTTTGGAGGAAACTCTCTGCACGAGGTGGAGAGTTAACCTTACATATCCCTTGAAATTCGACTTCAATCTCCTTTTACAAAACATCTCCCGCCTGATTCAATGTTTTCTCTAGATTGTTCTGTAAAAGTTTGACTGAAAAAAATGTTTTGAGATGTTAGAGAGTGGGGACACGTTCTTAGATAATGTCTCAAAATAAGTTTTCACAGTGAATAAAAATGAAAAAGTGTGTGAGAGATACTGTAGATTATGAGGTACTATGTGTATTTGCTTCAGTGAGAAACCGACATGTAAAAGTGAACCGCTTGATCCTGACAAAGATAAGACAGTACCATGCTGCTGTCTCATTACGTGGTCTGACATTAATGCCACTCTCTGTCCTTCCCTGGGCACACCAGTTGCCAGGGCTGAGGCTGACACAGCTGTTGCAGGGAGCCTGGTTCCGTGTGGTGGAGCAATGGAGCAGGAAGGTCAAAGGTCACCGGCATTTAGGCTAAAAGAGAGAACAGGTGATGGAGAGGTGACGGCAACTCACTCCCGTGATTCACAGAGGGGACAGAAGGATTTAGAGAGGATGCTTCATGGTCATTAGATTTGAGAATGAAGGACTGCAAAAACTACTTATTCTAATGATACAGTGCAGATCCTATAATTAAGAAGCTCTAGTTAGTTATTTGATTACAGTCTAACACACAATTCCACTTTGTTTTCACCCAAAAACAATGTGAAAGCGTATTCCAAGTCAAAAAATCTCTTAAGATAGTTGAATAAATTGCTATTTTGAAAGCCTGGCGGTCACTAAAAACAAATCAGAACATACTCAAATCACCTCTGTGAAACCACAATGCTAACATCAGGGTATCAATGACTGGTGGAGGCCATGTCGTCAAACAAAAGGTGGTCACCCTTGATAACATTTAAGTTTCATTCATATAGATTTCTTGAAATGTGGCCCCCTAATCAGGCTCTGGTCTGTTACTAAAGCCCCAAAAGGTGCGATGACAGGAAACACATCCCTGCCTTTTCTCACCAACCAAACAATTAGGACATAAAAGGGTTCTGGGTGTTACACTGGGGCCTGTGTCCCCTGTTTAAATGGCCCTGTTGTGATGTTCAGGCGTCCTCTGGGTGACCTGTTGACAGGTGAGCTGCAATGTGGTGGATCAGTGTACACCAGAGTCTACAGGTCAAACCAGAGTACGTATTATTTTCTCCCAAAAAAATCTTTTTAAAATGTATGTTGTGGCTGTTGCCGTGGAATCCCTTTTATAATCCAGCATGAGAGGACGTTTCATAATGAATCAAGTTAATTTATAAAGCCCTTAATTGCAACACATTGCCCACAAACAAGGACAACAGCTTAAATTTGCAATCATAACATCATTTTATATCATTCCTCTTGTTCATACTGGCCACAAAGAGATCAATTTCCAAAGTGAATTCAATGTAAGTGATCCTTTCAATATACATATGGGCATGTCAATATTGTTCTAATATATGCTTCAAAAATGTGAACCAGTCCTTTAAGGTTTCCACTCATCCGCACACTGCATTCATGATCGCTCTTCTCCTACTGACATTTTATTTTAGTTTAAGTTACTAATACATTTAATTTGAACCTTTCTGACCCCCTTTTTTGTCATGTTTTCTAGGTGAGAAAAAGATATCTCTTATACATTATTAACATATATTCCTGTTACAGTTTTACATCATGTAATTCCAACTTTAAACCTCAAAGGTTTGTCTGCCATCACAGGAAAATGTTCTCCCTGGTGCTAAACATATTTCCACATGATCCTTTACTGTGGCTCCTGGTGGATGAATGAATGCGGAGTAGCCTATGGACACCCAAGTGCCTGTGGGGGTCGTCAGTCAGCTGCCCGTCTCCCCACCAAAAGGGAACGACAACTGCAGGAGAGGCAGCAGCAGCAGCAGCAGCGATACTGAGGTAAAACAGAGATGGGGTTTATGGTGGGCAGAGAGCGGGGGATCAGCTGAATCAGCCACCCAGCTGAGGATGTTTGAAGCAAGAGTCAGCAGTGATCAACGGTGGTCTCTGTTCTGTCCAACTTGTCTGTTCTCCATCCTGAAACCTGTTCATCCCGTTAAAACAATACATGGTTTTAGTCTGTTTGAGCTCCCAGATTCACTCAAATGATTTGCTCCCCCATCCATAATCTACAGAGATACTTACTGTAGATGCGTCACTGGAAGAGAAAGAAGGCGTCAAAGAAGATAATACATTTTAAGTTCCTAAATATGTTTTCCTTCAGAAAAGGTTTAGTACCCGTGGAATACCGGTGCCATGTTAGTCCTGAACACAGAAAACTCCTTCAGCTCTTTAGGGATGAAGGAGGTAGAGAACTTTTTGCATTCTGAGCTCCAAAATTACCAAGTAACACAAATAAATCATGAGAGTCATGGAATTTGATTTCATCCTGGTGTGTTTTATCTGGGTCACTCAGGTGTCCGTTTTTATACTCCAGAGCAGTGATGACTGACAGCTTTTGTTAATATTTTGAGAACAGTTACAGAGAACAATTTCCTATTTAAGATTTTATTGACTGAAGATCATGATTACATGGTATGGAGTACAACAGACCTCACTGTGAACAGCTTTCATTGGAATTACTTTCTACCAAATAACAGTGCCCAAAAAAATCGTTGCCCCTGTGTTTTGTGGAATATCCAAAGTAAAAGGGACCAACACTCTGGAGATGAATACTGTCAGCACAAAAGAAACTAGTCACCTCCATTGATTTGGGCTTGAAGCAGAAATCTCAGTGACAGATATCTTAAAACATGGACAAATAAAAACAAAACTATCTGCCTGATATTGCCACAAGTGCGTAACAAAATATGCTTTTTCCCAATTTTGGGAAACTGACTTTAAGCATTCGCAAACTTTAATTGAGGTGCCCTGGTGGCACAGGGGTTTAAGGTGCTGACCATGAATTGCAATGTTCCCAATTCGAGTACAGTTGGGGACCTTTGCTGCATGTTGTTCCCCGTCTCTCTCTCTCCTCATTTCCATTCAAATGTAGAAAATATTAAATATAATCTGGGCCAGATTATATCTTGTCATTTGATGTTCTTGTTGTTATCTCCATCACTCTATTGCATGTCTTCACCAGCTCTGTGGGTTCAGAGAAGACAATGGGCTTCTGTCTGAAACAGTCAGTGAGTAAGTCACAATCTTTACCACCACCATTTGCTGACCTCTGTCAATCATGTACATCAGTACAAACATAAAAGCTACATTACAGAGCTACAACATTTTACTTTTCTACTTACATTTCAGATCAAAATTTTACATGAAAAGCTTATAAATAAAATGCATTGTAGATTAAATCAGTGGACCACTTACAAAAAAACAGTGTCTAGTTGGAGCTCCTTGTCATGTTTGAGATGTCTATGAGTTGTCAGCAGTTCCACCAAAGAGACATTTCCCCTTTTAGTCTACTCACATGTTTTCATTTAAATAACAAATCAAATTATCAAATTATTCAATATTTCTTCTTCTTTCCTCTCCCATTAATCATTTCACGACCCCTCAGATTTATCTTGTGACCTATTATAAAATGTAAGTTACAAGGGCCTGTTTTTTGTTTTTTTTTTATTCTACAAAATGAGTACATTTACTTCTAATATTTTAAGTAAATTTAGATGATAATACTTCTGTACTTTTACTTAAGTAGGACTTTGACTGCTGGACTTTTACTTCTATAGTATTTTTACATGGTGGTATTGGTACCCTTAAGTAAAAGATCTGAGTACTTCTTCCACCACTAATAATAACTGTATAATAAGTAATAATACAAGACTTAGTGCAAGGTTTGTGTATACTGTAGGTACTTAGGTTTTTGTGCTATATCCTCGAAACCCCTCACCCACCCAACACCTCCTCTCGTCCTCTCCATCCCCCTCATGGGTGGTAACAGCTGTGGTGTCACCCCAAGTCACATGACATGGGCAGGTGGGAGAAACCTATGTGGGACATCCATCCCCCCTTTCTTCCCTCCTATTCTCTCTCTCTGAATGTCAAACCCCGCACACATGGGCACACACACACACACAACCTCCTCTTCTCAAGGGTGTGGCCATTTTGTATGGTGGAATGTGCTCCGTGTTTGTAACTCATACTGTACGTCTGATCTCCCACATTGATGAAATTCCACAGACAAAAATCTCCCTCGCTCCAGTCCCTGCCTGTAGCTGTCGCATCAGCTACTAGAGAGCATCTATTCATTAAGGGTCCACCCACAATCTAAACCTTACAGTTCTATGTTTTAAGAGGGACAATGTCATTTAATTTGAGGATTGAAATTCATATGGAAGGAATCTACTTTGCTGCAGTGCCATTGTGCAAGGCACTGAATCCCATTTGGCTCCAATAGTGCTGCTTTCTACTCACCTGTTCCCTGTGGAGCAGGAAAACCAGAAAGACTAGTCTTTTTATTTCCACTGTAAAGAGAGTAAAGTAGCCTACTAAAGGATTCGAGCAGGACCAAACCTCACTATACCTCGCTGTTATACTCAAATATACAATATAAGCGTCAACCTGGGGAGCCTCCTGAACATCTGATTCAACCATTATCAACGTGAAGTTTTATGCACAACATAAACAGGTTCTTCCAAGGGCTGCACTCAAGTTTAAATGACTCCCGGTTGTCACGTGGTCAAGTCTTCAAACTATGTGTGTCTGAGTTTAACAAACTTTTTTTTTTTTTTTTTTAATCTTTACAAATATTAACCGAATATGAACTCACAATGGTTTTTGGCGTCACAGTCGCAGTGGGAACGCGATGCGCTGGTTCAGTTTCTGGGGACAGTGTTTGGGGGCGGACTGACCCGGTGCGAATATACCGCATGTTAACGTTAAAGTCACGGTAATATCGCAGCACGTCGTTACTTAAAACCGAATCAGAGTGACTCGTACTTGTAGACGCGGAGTGGAGGCTTAATATTTAAAGTAACCCGTTTACATTCAGCCTGACCAGTGTTGTGGAAACCAGAGGTTGGCATCTGCAACGAAGGCGGAGGGAAATACTTACGAGCTTCAGCAGTTTAGTTACTTATGTCGTTCACCCTGAATTTATTTGGCCTTTTTTTTTTTTTTTTTTTAAGGTGTCGCGATAAGCAGTTTAAGCGTCTAAAGCTCCGTGATTTCCGTGTTTCCCTCAGACAATGCTGCCGACAGCTCGCCGCCTGTCCGGGGTGCTGCAGCTCACCCTGGCGGTCATCAAACCGGATGCCGTCGCTCACCCCGTCATGTTGGAGGTGAACCCCGCTGCTGGCCGTCAGCGTTGACACGAGTCGCTTAACTTCTTCACTAACTTCTTTCTAGACTGTCTCTGCCGGACCGCTTGTGCAGTCCATCCGTGCTACACGGCTCTCTGGCTGTAGTTTTATTTATTTTTTTATTGTAAATTGCTATTTTTTTTACAAGTGTGATTCTTGACGTTTAACGGTGCTTGTTTTGACTTTTCTCTTGCTGTGTTGATTGTGACCGTTGTGCACCAAAATACCAAGGCAAATTCCTCATACGTGAAAACCCACATGGCAATAAACCAGTTTCTGATTCTGATTCTGTGCGTCTTCCAGCGTGAGCAGTGACCTCGGATAAAGAGTAAACATTTTATAAGGATTTAATGACCTTTCAGTACGGCAGGATTAATTTATTAGGAGGCCAACGCTCTGCCTACGGACCTCTGTGCTTTGTATTCTGTATTGCAGGGAGAAGAATATGATATTGGCTTCCTCCTTCTCAAAATAAATAGATAACATAGACAAAGATGATCTGCCAATACTCTGTAACAACCTTTTTTCTACAAAATACGGACACAACCACTAAACATAAATATTGCCCACAATTTGACTTCACATACTGAAATACAGTGGGAAATAATAAGTTGAGGTTCTATGTGCCTTATTTAGATATGCCATGAGATTTAGACTGTGGAATAAGTTAAACTATGCTAAACCAAGTGTTTTTATCTTTCTTTTCATTCCTTATTTTAGCTCACTGTCGAATAAAATAAATCCAAGGAGTGCAATACTCTCACTTTTATTCAAACAGAAAAGAAGAAGCTCCATTTGCTGGCCTCAAAGGCATGAAAGCTGTGTCAATCATAAAATATTCCATTGGTGAAGTGTCCCATTTCAAAGCCACTTACATTGGACCAGTTTACGCCCGTTGTTACGTCCCAATAAAAAGAAGCAGAATGACCTTTTGTATCCGAATATTTGGCTGTAAGTGTCATCCCTCTGGCAGGTCTAGCAGATGATATAATGATATTGAAATGCTTGCCCTTTTCCTTTTAGTTTTTTGAAAGAAATCTGCACACAGTACCTGAATGTACCTTTGATCCAAACATATTTAGATATAGTTTATTGATTATCAGCTATGGTATGGCACAACAAGGTGAAAACATTTCTTTTTTCTTTCAGGCTCTTCACCAGAGAATCCTGGACAACAACTTTGTGATTGTTAGATGCAAAGATCTCGCGTGGAGGAAACAGGACTCTGAGAGGTTTTACGCTGAACATTCAGGTGTGGACACAACTCATCTGTGTTCAGATGGATTTAAATGAACACAGTTCGGCTGCAGTGACTCTGTCTGACCAAACAAATGAGTCAGCAGTCTGTTTTAGCAGACGTGTGTAGGTTAAAACGAGTGATTCATACCTCAATGTACACCACACTAGAGCAACCTGCACTTTGAGAGAGAAAAACAGCCAAAAGGATTTTGTATAGTGATGATGTTTCTTCTTCAGTCACACGATGAAGAACAATGTTTAAAATAGTTAAGAATTGTACTGATATTTTAAAGTGGAAAATTGTTAAATCTCTGCTTAACTTGCTTTTGTTTTTCTTCTCAGGGCGATTCTTCTACCGTAGACTTGTTGAATTCATGTCAAGGTAAGCCTCCACACTGACATCATAGATGTACATCTCCAACCATGGTGTTGAATGAAAGACTGATGCTTTGATGCATTTGGATAAATGTTGTTTTCTGTCTGATGTATTTGAAATGGAATGCCGGAGAAATAGCACATAACCCACCGGGCTGACACAGAAAAACCACACCTCAGTTGATGCTGCTCCTATTTCGTGCTCAGCAAGTCACCAATAAATCATTTTCTGGTACATCGCAGCAGGAGTTTCAATTATCAGCACACTGCCTTGTTTAGCACAACACCGCTGGATAAATTGTCTGAAAATCACCACGTAGCCTGCTGCTCACAATAGCTCCACATGCCCCCACTGGGTTGCAAAAGGTGCTTGTAATTTCATTGTCATTTTTGTCTCCTCACAGCAGTGAATCGGTAGTTGCTACAGCAACCCTTTCTTTGGATGCTGTCAGTGTTAGAAAGCATCCAGTGTTTAATATCAAATGTCTGTGACGGCCGCACAGAGCAGCGTGTGGGTTTTGCACTGACTGTAAGCTTACATGACATGATATTTAACTGTGATTGAGGACTACTCAAACTGCTGCTCACTTCCTTCCCACAGTGGTCCGATGCGAGCGTACGTTTTAGCCCGAGAGGACGCCATACGTCACTGGAGAGAACTGATGGGACCGACCAAAGTGTTCCGAGCCAGATACACCTCGCCTGCTTCCATCAGGGCCCAGTTTGGACTCACAGACACACGAAACACCACTCATGGCTCAGGTAGGAAGTATGTTGGGTGTCATGTGTTTACATATGTAGGCCAGCAGGTTTACAACATGTCCTACACCCATGCATTATCACATGAGCTGTCAAATCACATACTGCAATTTAACCAGGTTACGCTTTGGTGTACTCTTGTTATAACAGTGTAATTACAGGGCAGAAACATAAACACAAAACATACATTTAAACTTTATCCTTCAGGCAAGTTGCATTGCAAAATATTTGAATCGTGCCTTGTAAAATCTGTCTTAATATGTGCATGAAGTTAAAAATTATTCTCTCAATTACATTTTATTCAGTAAGAAGCTGTTGGCTGTTTTAAAGCCTCCTAAACTGAAATTACAGCAATGCCAGTTCTCAAGGGTCTTATTATTCAACAATACATCCAGTGCGACTCATCGTACAAGTCTTGGAGGACAAAGTGAGATATTTGCTTAATTATATTTAAGATGGTATTTACAGATCAGTTAGGCTGTAGGTGTCCAAACCATTCCCTATTTACTATATAGTGCACTATATTTACCTTCCGCCATTTTATTTGTTTGAATTCTGAGTGTGAAATTTAGGCTCTATATAGTGCCCTCAGAAATTGCTAGAGTGGAACGAAAAAAAGTAGTGCCCATGGCATGTACACTGTTTTCTGCACATTGCAATGTGCTGCATTTTATGGATAGAAAAATTGCCATTGTATGACTATATGCCTGTGAATGATGACACAAAATGATGATTCATAAGTGTCTGAAATCTCGATTCAGTGCTTACTATAGAGTAAACTACTGAGTGAACAAGGGAGTGATTTTGGACACAAACATAAATTTAGAAACCCTGTACTTCCATTGGCCATTTCAAGCTTAAAGATTTATGCTCCGTGTACTGATGAGTGAGTCCAATTTTTAAATTGTCATATTTCTCCTCTCCATTCTCTCCAGACTCTGTTGAGTCGGCACAAAGAGAAATCAGTTTCTTCTTCCCGGACTTCTGCATGGACGAGTGGATGGAGAAGGAAGAGCCATCGTTCAGATCAGGACAAATACATTATGACCATCAAAAACAGATCCACACACTTTCAGCGCAAAGCTGACCCCAGACCTGCTGTTACAGTCACTGATCCCCAAGGACCTCTTAGAAACTTTTGTTCATCGATTGCTCATATAAAAATGCAAGCTGCCAGAGAAGATGCTACAATGCTGCACGCTATATATAATGTACACTGTGTGATGATCCCAGGAAAGTGCATGTTTAATGTTTTTTATTTGTGCCAACATGTTTATCCCATGTGTCTGTCATTAAAACACATCCGAGATACACAGCGTTTATGAAGTAATTTAAAATAAGGACAATAAATGTTTTTGTTGAATTTATTCTCATTAGAAAACACGAATGACTAGATAAGAAAATTTAACACTGTATTGTACAAAACAGCATGATGCAGTAAGACTTTTTTTTTTACATTGTCATCACAAACTCCTGTCCAGGCATCACTGTAAATAGTGCAATCATCACAATCAATTTCAGAGTCCTGAGCCATACAGATTGTAGCACAGCAGCAACTACACGATGTGCATCAATGTCAAATAACAAAACTATAGAATATTTGTAATTTCTAAACATTCAGTCATGTGAAATAATAATGTAATAATAGCTTTACACATATATTTATCTTCAAAAGGACCTTAAAATTGGGGTTTTAAATGCTTTTTAGATTTTAGCACACAGGAATTTGAAATGTGCCATGTAATGATTCCCTCTCAATGTGTTTAAAACAGGCTGTCTTTACTGAATACTATGAAGTCTTCATTTATTTTTGGTCTGATACTGTATGTACCGTAAAATGTTTTGTATTTCCTCTGACCAACCTACAGTTTTACATGTCACTGTCTTCAATGTGTCAAAGTACAGTAAAACATTGGAACAGGCACCATAGAAATACATCTTACAGTATTAAATACAATACGGCTTAGTTCAATTTTTTAAAGAAAATGAGCCGTCTCAGAGCAGAGTCGCACATCCTTGTTGTGCTTGTGCAATTGGACCTTAAAGGTTTTTCCACAAAAACACAATCGCGTCACATATTTCACAGTTATCTTCGTTCTGCTTTGGCCTGTTCCAGTCTTCCTTGCACTCACGTGTTTTGTGTGGCCACCTGTTTGAGGGTTTCCACGGGCTTCATAACCTCGTAGGTGGTGAGGGACTTCTTCACCTTCCCGTTCTTGTCCACCTGATGGATGCTCTGTGTCACTGTGATGGTCACCTGCTTGGTCGACATCCGATTGTCCTGCCATTTTGTCTGATAATGATGAAGAATGAAAGAAGGGACATTATAAAAATGCAATACTAACATTAGGTTTGTTTAGATTGCAGATTGTGGCCTTAAATGTTTTTTTCAGAGATGGGTGTTACTATGGCTGCAG